>CM042386.1:4110040-4630040 GCA_023634145.1 Thymallus thymallus | reverse complement strand
AAGTAACGTGGACTTTAGACACAGAGGAAGTTAAAGTAACGTGGACTTTAGACACAGAGGAAGTTAAAGTAACGTGGACTTTAGACACAGAGGAAGTTAAAGTAACGTGTATTTTAGACACTGAGAGGAAGCTATTAGCTAGACGGGATTTGCCAGAGAGAATACGAACCTCAGCCCTGATTCTCCTCAGCCCTGACAGACTGTCTACTACTTTACCCCCATAAAAGACCCAATATGGACTGCTCAGTGGTGGTTACTGTTAGTTATTCCTGTGTTCTTGGCCAGATGAAGAGGCCAGAGTTAGACAACCCAGCCCAACCCACGGGGGAGAAGGGCTGGACGCCACGAAGGAATTAATGGAAACATCAACAATGACTAGAGCAGCACTTTATCAAATGTATAAACCTGATGAATCCTCGTAAATATATCTCACGCGATACTAGGTAGATGGATTTCAAACATTGATCTTAATGATCTGCCTACGTCATGATTCATTGAGCAGGTTGTTTGTTGCTATGGAACCATGACGTGTGTAGAAAGTAGATTGGAAGGTCACATTTCCCCAGAAGATGTTGTTTTGCGTGTGACGCATAATATAAGCAAAATAAGGGCTTTCAGGGAAGAATTAAGAAGAAGAATTAAGAAGAAGAATTAAGTGAAGATGTTTAATTCGGGTGGGCAGCAGTGGCTTCTGGGAGATGGACTATTTTAGCCCATGATGAGACGGACTGGCAAGGAGATGCTCAGAGGTCTAGGCTCTACACAGCATTCCTCTGATATGCCCTTATTTGGTGAAGTGCAGCGGGCTCCCGTAACGAGAGAGAGAGAATGAATTAGACCCTAAAACCACACAGAAACGCCAGATATGCCCCAGACCCAAACATTCCATGCACAAACTGCAAGCATCCAGATCTAATGTGGGCTAATGCAATGTTACTACATCAGATGAGATTGTGCTTGTTGTACATTTTGTTATCTGAGAAGGTGAGAGACATATGGTGAGAGACTGAGAAGACCCTGAGATGTTGCTGCAGACCAGTCCCTTGGGTAGTTTACCGACCTTAGTCCCTGAGATGTTGTGTGCAGACCAGTCCATTGGGTAGTTTACCGACCTTAGTCCCTGAGATGTTGTGTGCAGACCAGTCCATTGGGTAGTTTACCGACCTTAGTCCCTGAGATGTTGTGTGCAGACCAGTCCATTGGGTAGTTTACCGACCTTAGTCCCTGAGATGTTGTGTGCAGACCAGTCCATTGGGTAGTTTACCGACCTTAGTCCCTGAGATGTTATGTGCAGACCAGTCCATTGGGTATTTTATTTAACTGGGCACGTTAGCTAAGAACAAATTCTTATTTACAATGAAGGCCTACCAAAAGGCCTCCTGCGGGGACGGGGGCTGGGATTTAAAGATATAGGTCAAAACACACAGAGACCTAAGACAACAAGCTGTATAAGAATCCGGCCGTGATTGGGCGTCCCATAGGGCCCAGCGTCGTCCGGGTTTGGCCGGGGTAGCCGTCATTGTAAATAAGAATTTGTTCTTAACTGACTTGCCTAGTTAAATATAGGTTACAGCATGGCAGCAACACATGACAACACGGTAGCAACACAACATGGCAGCAGCACAAAACATGGTACAAACATTAGTTGACTAACACCAGTCCCTGAGATGTTGCTGCAGACCAGTCCCTTGGGTAGTTGACTGACACCAGTTGGGCATTTCTGAAGGGCTAGTTTTAATCAAAGTGGACCTCCCACTGAGGAGGACTACAGTTACTCAGTCCCTGATGATAAATGGTTGAGAAACCAGGGTTCAATGACCGGGAGGATATTGTGTAACAGGAAGCAGGGTCATCTACTTCTCTCCACAGTCCAAACGTTGAATGATATAATGCTAAGGAGCAGAGTAGATACCATCTTGAAGCTTCCCTGTGGTCTGGGACCTTCACCAGGTTTTGAATTCCCAGTATCGTTGTGATCCCGTCTGAGGTTTTTAACCCTAGTATTCAGACCCTTTCAGCCATCTGGCCAGGCTCTCTCTCTCTCTCGCTCTCTCGCTCTCTCGCTCGCGCTCTCTCTCTCTCTCGGACTAGACTGGCACTCTCTCTGTGTGGACTGGACTTGCTCTGCCACAGATCTAGGATCAGCTTATCTTGCCCCAATCCTAGCCACCATTTGGGGGGGAACAAGGGAAAATCGTGACCAAGTCCATGTAATACCTTCACAAAGATAGAAGTCCATCTTTTGAGACAAAGAACCCTCTCCCAGTCACCCTCCTCTCTCACTCTCTCCCATCAGAATTGTGACCCAGTGTAAAAGCCATATTTGAAAGCCCCCAGGGTTTACTGGCAGCTTGCATTTAAACAGGGTCCATGTGAATGGCCTTAAAAGGAGCTAAGGAGAGAAACAACACCTGTTTTAAATCTGCAACAGAGTACAGTACTGTCAGGGTCTGATAGCAGAGTACAGCACTGTCAGGGTCTGATAGCAGAGTACAGTACTGTCCATGTCTGATAGCAGAGTACAGTACTGTCAGGGTCTGATAGTAGAGTACAGTACTGTCAGGGTCTGATAGCAGAGTACAGTACTGTCAGGGTCTGATAGCAGAGTACAGTACTGTCAGGGCCTGATGGCAGCAGAGTACAGTACTGTCAGGGTCAGATAGCAGCAGAGTACAGTACTGTCAGGGTCATATAGCAGCAGAGTACAGCAGAATTGTGCCCCTCCAAAGGCACGCATACACATATATGCAGACTCACACAGGTGTATTAGCAGTAACACACAAAAGCTTCTTTAGTCCAGCCACCCAGGGCTGTCACCTCCTCTATCCACTCCGCTGTGCGCTCTCTGGAACCGAAGGAATTCCCGCCGTTGCCATGGCAAACCCCTTGTGACCTTACAGTAGGGGCCGACGTCCTCTGGTCGGCGTCCTCTGGCCGACGTCCTCTGGCTGACGTCCTCTCTCTGTGTGAAAGGGACTGAACGAAGGAGGGAGGAAAGAAGAGCGAAAAACAGATGTGATATTTATCCACCTGTTAGCAGCTCCGGGTAGAAGTTGCCCTTAGTCACAGACAGAGATCTAGGACCCACCTGTCACAGACAGAGATCTAGGAACCACCTGTCACAGACAGAGATCTAGGAACCACCTGTCACAGACAGAGATCTAGGAACCACCTGTCACAGACAGAGATCTAGGAACCACCTGTCACAGACAGAGATCTAGGACCCACCTGTCACAGACAGAGATCTAGGACCCACCTGTCACAGACAGAGATCTAGGACCCACCTGTCACAGACAGAGATCTAGGACCCACCTGTCACAGACGGAGATCTAGGACTTTTCAGAAGTTGTAGATTCCACTGCGGCTGTTGAAAGGGACTAATCAGATGTAAACTATTTGCTACAATCACCTCTTATCATTGTACTGATTGTAGTCCTGTTCTACTGGTGTTTACCCTGATATCCAGTCTGTCATGTCAGGGTTGTTTGTCTGTTCTTCCCCTTCCAGTCGAGCACTCTCCCCCAGGGCACGGTGAATATGAACCTGTGTACTGACGTCATCGACGCCGAGCCCAAGACGGGCCAGAAGAATGCTCTCTGTATCATCACTCCTGAACAGGAGTACTTCATACGAGGGGAGAACAAAGACATCATCAATGGGTAAGTGTGTGTCTGGTGTGTGTGTGTGTGTTTGTGTGTGTCTCTGGTCTGTGTGTGTGTGTGTGTGTGTGTGTGTGTGTGTGTGTCTGGTGTGTATGTCTGGTGTGGGTGTGTGTGTGTGTGTGTCTGGTGTGGGTGTGTCTGGTGTGGGTGTGTCTGGTGTGGGTGTGTCTGGTGTGGGTGTGTCTGGTGTGGGTGTGTCTGGTGTGGGTGTGTCTGGTGTCTGGTGTGGGTGTGTCTGGTGTCTGCTGTGCGTGTGTGTCTGGTGTGTGTCTGGTGTGTGTCTGTGGCGTGTGTGTCTGGTGTGGTGTGTGTGTGTGTGTGTGTGTGTGTGTCTGTTGTTTATCTGGTGTGGTGTGTGTGGCTGTGGTGTTTGTCTGGTGTGTGTTGTGTGTCTGGTGTTGTGTGTGTGGCTGTGGTGTTTGTCTGGTGTGTGTTGTGTGTGTGTGTGTCTGGTGTTTGTCTGGTGTGGTGTGGTGTGTTTGTCTGGTGTGGTGTGTTTGTCTGTTTGTCTGGTGTGTGTGGCTGTGGTGTTGTCTGGTGTGTGTGTGTCTGGCGTGTGTCTGGTGTGTGTCTCTTGTTTGTCTGTGGTGTTTGTCTGGTGTTTGTCTGGTGTGTGTTACTGGTGTGTGATGTGTGTTGCTGTGGTGTGTGTGGTGTTTGTCTGGTGTGTGTGTGTGTGGCTGTGGTATTTGTCTTTTTGTGGTGTGTTTGTCTGTTGTGTGTGTTTGTGTCTGGTGTGTGTGTCTAGTGTTTGTCTGGTGTGTGTGGCTGTGGTGTGTGTGTGTCTGGTGTTTGTCTGGTGTGTGTTCTCTATGCCCTGGCTAATAATGTGTTCCTCTCTCTGCCCAGCTGGACTGAACAGCTAGTGGTCTATCCCAGGACCAACAAGCAGAACCAGAAGAAGAAACGCAAGGTGGAGCCCACCACTTCCCAGGAGCCAGGACCAGCAAAGGTGGCAGTGAAGGGGTCAGGTATCCCCGAGACTGGCTCGGAGAACATTCCAGACTCCAGCTCCATCATCTGGCAGGAGGAGCTGAGCCACAGAGAGGCTGAAGGAGCTGCCTTGTGGCCTGCTGCTGACCTGCCCCGACATGGCTCACCACTGCCCTCTACAGGTATAGAGGAACCACAGTGCAGTACTCATCTAGCACCATAGTCCCCATCTTTTAATTTTTTATTTCACCTTTATTTAACCAGGTAGGTCAGTTGAGAACAAGTTCTCATTTGCAACTGCGGCCTGGATCTATAGTCTACTATACAGTATATGGTACATCAAAGATATCTGAAAGGATTGGAATGGTGTTAGCAAGCAACACAGCGGTAAAAGATTCAAACATTATAATTTAGAGGTCATTCCATCTTTGACCCTCCACCCCCTCCCTTCTCCAGGTGACTGTGGTTCCGTGGGCCGCGGCTCAGACGCCGGCTCAGTCAATGGTGATGAGGTGGACCGAAGCGGCCTCCACGGCTCGGCCCCACTCCCCCACCACGACCACCTGTCCCCCACAGGCTCCTGCTCCAGCCTGGGCGGGGTTCCCCGCTGCCTCTCCCCGGTCCCCAGCGACCCCTTCCCCTCTGGCAGCTCCTTGCTGTCCAACGGCTCCCACATCAGTGGCTCGGTCAGCTCGCTGGACTCTGACGCCAGCGGCAGCACGGTGACCAGCGCAGAGAGCCACCCGGCGGGGCGGTTAGGGTTGGCCCATGGAGGGCACCATGATACACCACGGTCCAGGAGGCTGGAGGCCGAGGCCAGGAAGGCAGAGAAGAGGAGCAGAGTGAGGAGGTGAGTCTGTCTGTGTCCTGTCTGTCCTGTCTTAGTTCAAAGAGACTGAATAGGGGCCGTGTTCAGTCCTGAGAGGAGGTGTCTACTCATCTGCCTGTCCATCCACTGTCTGCATGTCTGTCCTGTCTTAGTTCAGAGAGGAGGTGATTCTGACTGCAATCACTGTTTGTTACCTGGGATATATTTATCTAGGTAAAGCTTCACCTGTTAGTCAGTTACTGACATTGACTGGTAAACCAGGTTAGTGGACTGTCTGACTGCCAGGTTAGACTAGCAGAAGGACATCTGTAGAGAATCCCATGACGCAGCAACATATAACAGCCTCTGCTTCTAAACTCTCTCTCTCTCACACACACACACACACACACACACACACACACACACACACACACACACACACACAGTCCCAGAGGAAAGGGCTGTATTTTGTGAAATCCAGACAGTGTAAGATGTGTGAATCTCAGCGTTCCACAGTTCCAGTATACTTCCCCATGTGAATGAACTATGTTGATTATTGATAATAATCTTTCCCTGTGGTTTTATCAGGGCTGAGGTTCAACATAAACACTCTGAATAAATAAACAGGCTTTGTACTTTCCATTCACTCATCATCCACTCCTGACTCTGTTCTAGGAAAGGGTCAAGAGGTCACACACACACACACACACACACACACACACACACACACACACACACACTGGTGTTCTTCATCCTTCTCCTCCCAGATCCAACCCCCCATACGCCTCATCCCCTCATCCAAAACTAGTCTTTAAAGGAAAAGAGGAATGAGAGAGGAGAGGAGAGGAGAGGAGAGGAGAGGAGAGGAGAGGAGAGGAGAGGAGCGGAGGAGAGGAGGAATGAGAGGAGCGGAGGAATGAGAGGAGCGGAGGAATGAGAGGAGCGGAGGAATGGGAGGAGGAGGAGAGGAGTGGAGGAATGAGAGGAGGAATGGGAGGAGAGGAGGAATGGGAGGAGAGGAGGAATGAGAGGAGAGGAGAGGAGGAATGGGAGGAGGAGGAGAGGAGCGGAGGAATGGGAGGAGAGGAGGAATGTCCAGTAGACTGGTCCATTCGGGAACGCTGCCACTCTGGAAGCCAGCAGCCAACTAACACTATTACATAATTATAACAAACACACACACACTGCCACTCTTCACCCCAGCAGCCAGTAAAGTTGCCTACAGTCAGGAAACTTACAATACCTCTTTCTCTCTCTCCATCCATCCCTCGCTCGTTGCCTTTTAAGGAAGCCGGCTACCGCAGAGGATTACCCTAATAAGGGCATCATTTAAAAAAAAATGTGTGTGTTTGTTTGTGGAAGTTCACAGGAGTAGGAGCCTGTCCTTCTCAATGTCATCATGTCTGTTACTCAGTTTCATGTTGCACTGTAATGTAATGTTTATTTATATGCATGTGGATTGTGCCATTTTTAATTGATACATCAGCCTCCACCTGAGAAGGAATTCTATCTTTCGCTGTATCCATTTCTTTTATCCACAGGAAAATGTAATGAAAGTTCAACTAGAGGCATCTGACCTCTATCCTTAACCTCTGACCTTTAACCTTGTTCCCTGTGTGTTCCAGCCGATCTGGGGTGATAGAGAAACTGGAGGCGTTGGAGCTGGAGAATACAGAAAGAATGGAGGTGGAGGAGGCTGGGAGGACTGGAGTCAGGCAGGGCCGCAGCGAACACAGACGCTTCCGCACAGAGGTACAACTACAGGGCCGTGTGTGTGTGTGGTACAGATACTATGACCTTTAAACCCATTCCGTTGAGCTTGATTATAGGGATGTTATTATGTATTAGAAAAGCCTCTGCCCAGACATGATTGTCCTAGCTGACACAGGACATGGTCTACTTGTTTTAAAGCCCAGTGTTTTACAAACAACATCACATGAAATAGCTCAGCTAGATTCTGTTAGCTGTTGCACATGAAGCAGATTCTTTCTCTCCTACACACACACACACACACACACACACACACACACACACACAGACACACAGACACACAGACACACACACACACACACACACACAGTCTCCCTCTGTTTTGAGGTCAGGAGCTTGTGCTTTATTCATTTCCCGTTTCCATTCTGTGGCTAGATTCCCCTGATGATACTCTGCTCTGGCCTGGTCTGCTCTGGTCCGGCCTGGTCTGGTCTGGTCCGGCCTGGTCTGGTCTGGTCCGGCCTGGTCTGGTCTGTTCTGGTCCGGCCTGGTCTGCTCTGGTCTAGTCAGGCCTGGTCTAGTCAGGCCTGGTCTAGTCAGGCCTGGTCTAGTCAGGCCTGGTCTAGTCAGGCCTGGTCTAGTCAGGCCTGGTCTAGTCAGGCCTGGTCTAGTCAGGCCTGGTCTAGTCAGGCCTGGTCTAGTCAGGCCTGGTCTGCTCTGGCCTGGTCTTCTCTGGCCTGTTCTGCTCTGGTCCGGCCTGGTCTGCTCTCTGATGGTTTAGTGAAAGGCTATTTGGTTCAGGTTAGAAGATGTGTGATGGTTTAGTGAAAGGCTGTTTGGTTCAGGTTAGAAGATGTGTGATGGTTTAGTGAAAGCCTGTTGGGTTCAGGTTCGTGTTTGAATATGTGTAATGGTTTAGTGAAATCCTGTTGGGTTCAGGTTCATGTTAGAATATGTGTGATGGTTTAGTGAAAGGCTATTTGGTTCAGGTTTGAAGATGTGTGATGGTTTAGTGAAATCCTGTTGGGTTCAGGTTCATGTTAGAAGATGTGTGATGGTTTAGTGAAAGGCTATTTGGTTCAGGTTAGAAGATGTGTGATGGTTTAGTGAAAGGCTGTTTGGTTCAGGTTAGAAGATGTGTGATGGTTTAGTGAAATCCTGTTGGGTTCAGGTTCATGTTAGAAGATGTGTGATGGTTTAGTGAAAGCCTGTTGGGTTCAGGTTCATGTTAGAAGATGTGTGATTCGGATATAAATAATAATAATAATAACTGTGCAGAGATCGTATCTCATTTTAGCATGTGTTAAACGGTTCACATTGGAGGACTATGGTTTGCTCATAAAAACACTAACATACATTAGGGCTCTATAGCAAGGCTATTGTATAATGTTATGTTTTGATCCTCTAAAATACAGGAGGTAGGTAGGTGTTCTGTACGAGTGCACACTTGTTTTCAGATATTGACCATTTTGACACACATTGCTGTTGGAGTGTTGATATTATGTTGTGTGTTTCAGGAGCTGAGACATGTCCTGGACCAGGGCCTGGACTTCCCCTCCACTCTGCCCCCTCTCAGACGAGCCAAGTCCCTGGACCGCAGGACCACCGAGTCCGTCATGACCGTGAGTACTATTTCACTCTCTTCTCTTCAGTCGTTCAGTCTTTCTATGTGACCTCTCAGGGTGTGTCAGTCTGACATACTCAAACACACCAGGGAGAGTTTTCAACTGAGAACATTGTAATCAGTGAGCGCTGTTGTTTACCCAAGGTGTGTTTGAGAGCTTTCTCTCCAGGTCCAGGCAACACCACCGTAGTTCTGCTGTTCACCTAAAGCTGCAGGGTTAGAGGTCATCAACAACGCTAGGACTTTAGCCCTGTTGAGTGTAGGTGTAAAGAGGTCCTGTATGGGTTGGGTTAAGATTATTCACGTTTTATTAGTCGTATGTACGGGATGGATATTCTATAAACCGTCCAATGAAATGCTTACTTTCAGGTTCCCTCGACAACGCAACAACAATAAGAAATAATAAAAGATAAGGACATTAAGTATTTTGGGTTGAGAAAGGGTGCAGCAGGCCTTAGCTAATGTAAATGTTATGATGAGTTGAGTCACTGCGTCCTATGAAACCACTAAACCTTTCAGCCACATGGTGCTGGAGTTGGACATGTAGTTACAGCAGCTTGTGACTCGGCTGTTAGTAATGAAGGAATGAACGCATTTACTGTGCCTTTGTTAATTCAGTAGGGATTGTTATAGTTTACGATCTATTAGTCTGCACCTCATTAACTATTTTCTTTTTGGGGGCTTTCATGACTGGGTTGGTGGAGGATGTTACTGTAGAGAACAGAGGGGCTGTGATGTGATGGGTGACGTGGCTGGGACAGTACAGTCAAGGGGCCTGTGATGGGTGACGTGGCTGGGACAGTACAGTCAAGGGGGCTGTGATGGGTGAAGTGGCTGGGACAGTACAGTCAAGGGGGCTGTGATGGGTGAAGTGGCTGGGACAGTACAGTCAAGGGGGCTATGATTGGTGACGTGGCTGGGACAGTACAGTCAAGGGGGCTGTGATGGGTGAAGTGGCTGGGACAGTACAGTCAAGGGGGCTATGATTGGTGACGTGGCTGGGACATGCTGTTTCAGAGCTGGTTGGTTGGTGTCGTGGCTGGGACATGCTGTTTCAGAGCTGGTTGGTTGGTGTCGTGGCTGGGACATGCTGTTTCAGAGCTGGTTGGTTGGTGTCGTGGCTGGGACATGCTGTTTCAGAGCTGGTTGGTTGGTGTCGTGGACGTCCTAATGCAGTCCTCCATGCTGCAGGGGGCAGCACAGCTCCCTCTCCTCTCCAGGTTTTCTACCTGCTTCTACTGTGTTCAGCTATGGCTCTCAGGCCTCCGCGTGTTGTCACCTATTCCGCACTGTTCGTGTGTGTGTTCGTCTGTCTTAAATGTGTGTTTGACGTGTGCGTGTGTGTGTTCGTCTGTCTCAAATGTGTGTTTGAGGTGTGTGTGTGTGTGTGTTTGTCTGTTTCAAATGTGTATGTTTGAGGTGTGTGTATGTGTGTGTGTTTGTCTGTCTCAAATGTGTATGTTTGAGGTGTGTGTGTGTGTGTGTGTGTGTGTGTGTGTGTGTGTGTGTTCGTCTGTCTCAAATGTGTATGTTTGAGGTGTGTGTGTGTGTGTGTGTGTGTGTGTGTGTGTGTGTGTGTGTGTGTGTGTGTGTATGTGTGTGTGTGTGTGTGTTTGTCTGTCTCAAATGTGTATGTTTGAGGTGTGTGTGTGTGTGTGTTCGTCTGTCTTAAATGTGTGTGTGCGTGTGTGTGTGTGTGCGTGTGTGTGTGTGCGTGTGTGTGTGTGTGTGTTCTTCTGTCTCAAATGTGTATGTTTGAGGTGTGTGTGTGTGTGTGTGTGTGTGTTCGTCTGTCTCAAATGTGTGTGTTTGAGGTGTGTGTGTGTGTGTGTGTGTGTGTGTGTGTGTTCGTCTGTCTCAAATGTGTGTGTTTGAGGTGTGTGTGTGTGTGTGTGTGTGTGTGTGTGTGTGTGTGTGTGTGTGTGTGTGTGTGTGTGTGTGTGTGTTCGTCTGTCTCAAATGTGTGTGTTTGAGGTGTGTGTGTGTGTGTGTGTTCGTCTGTCTCAAATGTGTGTGTTTGAGGTGTGTGTGTGTGTGTGTGTGTGTGTGTGTGTGTTTCTCCCACAGTGCGCTAAGACTTGTACAGCAGGATCTGTGATGCCTAGTGCAGTAGGTATGTTTCCCCTAACCACTGGTCCAGGGTCAGTTATTATTGTATCCTCCAAATTATTGGTGGTAAGGTAATCTGATCCTAGGTCTGTTTTCAGGGGAAACGTCTACATTGAACAGAGCCATAATGTGGAGGGTGTTTTTCTGCTCTTTCTCAGGCATTAAGTTTTGTTTTGAAGGTTGACCAAAGTTAACTATTGAAGGGTATTTTTGAACCATACAAATGCTCTAAATACTCATTACAAATATTCAAAATCGTCCAAATACGTTAACATCTAAGTAACAAAGTGCAGAAAACGCAGCTTGTTGTTATTGCAATGCTTCTGTCAGCTATGTACTGTAGTCGCCTAGTCGGGATAACTCATACTTTTCTTTGAGCTTTGGGTGCCTGTAAGTATGACAAGTTTAAAGTTATGAAGTCGTACGTGGATCCCAGATGTTGTTTTTAAAAGGCTGCACCTTTGATCACCTGGTATCTGTGCATTTCAGCATCTCTTGGTTCATCTTGCATGATGTTACTGTGTGGGTTCACTAGACTGCCTTTACTGGACCATGGGTTGATTTCATTGGAATTTTTAAAGAGCAGATTTTAAGTTATGCTTTTAGGGATGGTGTTTAACACTGTCTTTGTTTTTCCAGCCTGACTTGCTGAACTTCAAGAAAGGTTGGATGGTGAAGCTGGATGAGCAAGGAGAAGTAAGAAATAAACCAAACCAACCATCACCAAAACAACTGATGTTTTTTTCTTAGATGTCACTTAGATATTTAAACACTTGAAAAATTGACATTATTTGATGCCATGAGATTTGAAAATGGTATTACAATTTTTTAGGTTAGATCATCAAAGCAGGGAGTCAGTTGCAGTTCAAACAGTCATCTGAACGTTCACCTAATGCCTTCTAAAATGTTCTATTCTATGGCCTTTAGAGCTGAGTGTCAGTTAGTCTTTGATAGCACAGCTTCAATGGGTGACATTTGAAAGGTTTATGTGATGCTTCTTTTTATACAGCAGATCTATGTTATTTTACAGCTATGTTGAATGTGTAGAGGCAACATCCGCATCGAGCTAAAGGCTAGAGCTGCCGCTTTTAATGAGCGGGACACTAATCCGGATGCTTATAAGAAATCCCGATACGCCCTCAGACGAACCATCAAACACGCAAAGCGTCAATACAGGATTAAGATTCCTACTACACCGGCTCTGACGCTCGTCGGATGTGGCAGGGCTTGAAAACTATTACGGACTACAAAGGGAAACCCAGCCACGAGCTGCTCACTGATGCGAGCCTACCAGACGAGCTAAATTACTTTTATGCTCGATTTGAGGCAAGCAACACTGAAGCATGCATGAGAGTACCAGCTGTTCCAGACGACTGTGTGATAACGCTCTTGGTAGCCGATGTGAGCAAGACCTTTTAAACAGGTCAACATTCACAATGCCACAGGGCCAGATGGATTAACAGCACGTGTATTCAAAGCATGCGCAGACCAACTGGCAAGTGTCTTCACTGACATTTGCAATCTCTCCCTGACCGAGTCTGTAATACATACAGCAGACCACCATAGTCCCTGTGCACGAGGAAGCAAAGGTAACTTGTCTAAATGAAGCCATGAAGTGCTTTGAAAGGCTGGTCATGGCTCACATCAACATCATCCCGGATTCCCTAGACCCACTCCAATTCGCATACCGCCCCAACAGATCCACAGATGACGCAATCTCAATCGCACTCCACACTGCCCTTTCCCACCTGGACAAAAGGAACACCTATGTGAGAATGCTCTTCATTGACTACAGCTCAGCGTTCAACACCATAGAGCCCACAAAGCTCATCACTAAGCTAAGGACCCTGGGACTAAACACCTCTCTCTATAGAAGAGGTCAGAGACCTGGCAGTGTGGTGCCAGGATAACAACCTCTCCCTCAATGTGAGCAAGACAAAGGAGCTGATCGTGGTCTACAGGAAAAGGTGGGCCGAACAGGCCCCCAATTAACATCAACGGGGCTGTAGTGGAGCGGGTCAAGAGTTTCAAGTTCCTTGGTGTTCACATCACCAACGAACTATAATGGTTCAAACACACCAAGACAGTCGTGAAGAGGGCACGACAACGCCTTTTCCCTCAGGAGACTGAAAAAATTTGGCATGGGTCCCCAGATCCTCAAAAAGTTCTACAGCTATACCATCGAGAGCATCCTGACCGGTTGCATCACCGCCTGGTATGGCAACTGCTCAGCATCTGACCGTAAGGCACTACAGAGGGTAGTGCTTACAGCCCAGTACATCACTGGGGCCAAGCTTCCTGCCATTCAGGATATACTTGGCAGTGCCCAAAAAATTGACAGTTTTCTCTGCTACCGCACGGCAAGCAGTACCGGAGTGCCAAGTCTAGGACCAAAAGGCTTCTTAACAGCTTAAGACTGCCATAAGACTGCTGAACAATTAATCAAATAATTTTTATTTACATTGACACTGCCGCTACCCGCTGTATATTATCTATGCATTATCACTCACTGGACTAAATTACCAAAATCTATATATTGCACACAAAACCAAGCTTCTAATGTAATTGCTCCATCGTAACTCTCACTGGCGCTAAATATATGTTTTGTCTCAGTCTGCAGGAGTATCAGAACAGTTTCTGTATTCCCAGTGAACTATGTGAGCTATGTTCCCTCTCTCCCCTACAGTGGAAGAAGTATTGGTTCGTACTGACAGACCACAGCCTCCGATACTACAAGGACTCCATTGCTGAAGAGGTGACTTTTCTCTAAATCCATCCAGACTCGTCAATCGTGCTAGTTTAACTGTGACCGACTGTAGCAAGGGCAGTAGTTATCTTTAAAAGAAATGGAATGCATGTTAGTCAATACAGTATTGGTTTCCTAATGTTAACTTTGTATACTAAAGAGCTTATTTCTCACACATTTTGTGCACAAACTTGTTTGCATCCTTGTTAGTGAGTATTTATACTTTGCCAAGATAATCCATCCACCTGACAGGTCGATGGCCACTAGAACGCTGTAGAAGTGTGCTCTTCATAGATTAATCCCGTTTTCAACTGTACCTGGCAGACGGCGTGTATGGCGTCGTGTGGGCGAGCGGTTTTCTGATGTCAACGTTGTGAACAGAGTGCCGCATGGTGGCGTTGGGGTTATAGTATGGGCAGGTATAAACTACGGACAGCGAACAAAATTGCAATTTAAATGCACAAAGATCCCGTGATGAGATCCTGAGGCCCATTGTCGTGCCATTCATCCCCTGCCATCACCTCATGTTTCAGCATGATAATGTACGGCCCCATGTCGCAAGGATCTGTACACAATTCCTGGAAGCTGAAAATGCATCAGTTCTTCCATGGCTTGCATACTCACCAGACATGTCACCCATTGAGCATGTTTGGGATGCTCTGGATCGACGTGTAAGACATTGTGCTTCAGTTCCCTCCAATATCCAGCAACTTCACACAGTAATTGAAGAGGAGTGGGACAGCATTCCACAGGCCAATGGTGGTCACATAAGATACTGACTGGTTTTCTGATCCACGCCCCTACTTTTTTTTAAGGTGTCTGCGACCAGTCATGTGAAATCCATAGATTAGGGCCTAATTAATTTATTTAAATTGACTTTTTTCCTTAAATGAACTGTAACTCAGTAAAATCTTTGAAATTGTTGCATGTTGCATATATATTTTGGTTCAGTGTAAGTACCAAGTACCCAGTTTCAAAATAATTGTTCAACTCCTGCAACTGGTTGCTTGTATGCTGATAATAGTCTGTTCTGTTCCCGACTTCACGATCTGTAATGATGCTGTATTGCAGGCTTCAGATCTGGACGGGGAGATAGACCTGTGTACGTGTTATAACGTCACCGAATACCAGGCTCAACGCAACTATGGCTTCCAGATACATGTAAGCCATATACACTCACATACAATCTCACATTATCTTATGTAGTAATAATGATTTGATTGATTTACATTTATGTAAACCTTTTTGTCACTTTTTATTACCAAAAAGCACTTCAGTGATATAACAGACCCCTTCACTGTCACCCAATAGTATAGCTGTTATTGTACAGTGTGAATCTAACGCCCTAACTGTCCTCCTTAGACCCAGGAGGGCATGCACACCCTGTCGGCCATGACTGCAGGCATACGGAGGAATTGGATCCAGGCTGTCATGAAGAACGTCATACCTTCCACCGCTCCGGACGTGGCGAGTAACCACAGCTCCTTCTCCCCACTGGAGGGGCTGGTTCAGCCGGACGTGACCCAGGACTCCCCTTCCTCCGAGACCTCGTCCATGGAGCGTGAGCCAGGGCCAGGCCCCAAGAAGAGCCGGGCACGCGAGCGCCGACAACAGGGCCGTTCCAAAACCTTCGACTGGGGCGAGTTCCGACCCACTGCCCAGGCTTTGGCCCAGCAGCGGGCCCAGAAGGTGGAGCCCCTGCAGACTGACATAGGAGACCCCGATCGGAGCCGGAGGAGGGAAGAACGACGGAAGCGGTATGAGTCTGTGACTAGCTCCTCCGTCGACCAACCAGCAGGCTCCGAGGGCGGGAGTATGGACTATGAGAGGGGGGGGGGGAGGGTAGGCAGCCGTGGGGGTGAGTGTGGGGGTCCCCCTAACCTGGAGATGCAGCAGAAGGTGGAGGAGGAGATCGAGCAGCACTGGCAGCAGGTGGAGCAGACTCCCATTAGGGGTGAGAGGAGGGTCCCTCTGCCCTCGACACTGCAGACCAGGGAGACGGCCGAGCTGGAGAAACTGCTGGAGAGCTACAAGAAAGGGGTCTGTGTTTATGTGAACCGAGATCAATGCAATGTCAAAGGTCAGAGATTCTTGATAGGTCATTGTTCTCCTCAGATGTTCACCTTGTCCATTGTACCGTGCCTCTCCCAGGTAGAAGAGCTCAAGGTGCAGTTGGAGAGCTGTCACCAGCAGCTGGTGGACTCCAACCAGCACAAACTCAATCTGGAGGTCCAGCTGAGGACGGCTCTGGAGAGAGAGCAGCACGTCCGTTCCGGATACATCTCCCAGGTAAGCAGCACAGATCATCTTCTTCTCCTCAGATGTTCTATTGTCTATTGGCAGTCCTGTTGAGTTCATACCCGAGTTCAGATTTCATAAACCATACAGATTGAGCTGTGTGTTCTCTTTCCATTTTGCATGTTGTATTTTTATTATACATCAAACAAACTGACTGACATCAAAGCTACAAAACAGCTCCAGAACGTGCCTTTGCATGAGTCCGTTCGTTGCATGTGAGGAGAACCATGTTTTTATGACTCCTTTTAAGGCATCTCTTTGTTCATCACCTCTTGCTGGTGTTTATGTCTTTAGCTAGGACAGATGTCGCAAACTCATGCATGTGTATTGAACGTGATGCATTCAATTAATGATTAACATTAGACGGATTAGTTTCCTTTTCCATATTCCTGTAATGCTGTAAATGACTACTTGACTTCAACAGTACAGCCATAGTTGAAATGATAACGTTTGGCTCAGAACTGGATGAAAATAACATTTTCGGCTTGTCTCCTAATGAATTTTATGCATGGATTTCAGATTTTCCAACCATCCATTCTTCTTTTTAACTGATGTGTGAGCCGTACCATTATGCAGATAATAGTTTTCTATTGGATTTTTGCGTGTGTGTGTGTGTTAGTGTGTCCGTATGAAGGGTTAATATCTTCTTTTTAAATTCTTCACCATGTATTGAATAAATCTGAGTTCATCAAAAATAGATAGTTGGTTTTCTTGGATAGCTTGTGAAACAAATAAAATGAGATTCAGTTAAAAATGAAGCCATTTTTGAGTTGACGGCTTTGATGTTTAGAGAGGTAGAGAATGTGATTAGTTTATGCTGTACTTTTCATTTTTGCTAAAGCCAAAACAAAGGTCATTTCAGGAGAAAATAATTCATTTCCTGTTTGTTGTTTTTACTTATTTTTGGTTTATTAAAGAAACAGTTTTCATATTCATTATATACTGTTTTGATTTTAATTTTGACCTGCATTGTTACATTGCTATTACGCAATGTGATGCGATGTAGTGAAGTGCCTTTTGAGAAATGGTTTTGTGAAGGACAAAAATAATTCAGAAAAAGGTTATTTCAAGAACATAATTTATGCCTAGAACCTGGTATGCCTCCCATCTCTAAGTAAACCACAAGGCTAACACTAACTTTGCATTACTTACCCCCATTAAAAATAACTCTTAACCATTAAATGTGCATGCTATTTTGTGATTCACTAATCATGGACATTAAATCTCTTTCCAGTGCTCTAATTCTAACGATAGAAGCTGGATTCTACTTCTGTAATGTTTGTCATCATTATGGTTAAATGGCATAATGTTGAAGTCAAAATGACATACAGTACCAGTCAAGTTTGGACACACCTAGTCATTCCAGGGTTTTTCTCAACTTTTACTATTTTCTACATTGTATCAAATGGATTTATAAAGCCCTTTTAACATAAGTAGATGTCACAAAGTGCTATACAGAAACCCAGCCTAAAACCCCAAACAGCAAGCAATGCAAGTGTAGAAGCACGGAATCATGTAGTAACCAAAAACATGTTAAACAAATCAAAATATATTTGAGATTCTTCAAAGTAGCCACCCTTTGCCTTGATGAGAGCTTTTCAGACTCTTGGCATTCTCTCAACCAGCTTCATGAGGTAGTCACCTGGAAGGCATTTCAATTAACAGGTGTGCCTTGTTTAAAGTTAATTTGTGGAATTTCTTTCCTTCTTAATGCGTTTGGGCCAATCAGTTGTGTTGTGACAAGGTAGGGGTGGTATACAGAAGAACGCCCTATTTGGTAAAAGACCAAGTACATATTATGGCAAGAACAGCTCAAATAAGCAAAGAGAAATGACAGTCCATCATTACTTTAAGACATGAAGGTCAGTCAATCCATAACATTTCAAGAACTTTTACATTTTCTTCAAGTGCAGTTGCAAAAACCATCAAGCACTATGATGAAACTTGCTCTCAAGAGGACCGCTACAGGAAAGGAAGACCCAGAGTTACCTCTGCTGCAGAGGATCAGTTCATTCGAGTTACCAGCCTCAGAAATTGCAGGCCAAATAAATGCTTCACAGAGTTCAAGTAACAGACACATCTCAACATCAACTGTTCAGAGGAGACTGTGTGAATCAGGCCTTCATGGTCAAATTGCTGCAAAGAAACCACTACTAAAGGACACCAATAAGAAGAAGAGACTTGCTTGGGCCAAGAAACACAAGCAATGGACATTAGACCAGTGGAAATCTGTCCTTTGGTCTGATGAGTCCAAATTTGAAATTTTTGGTTCCAGCCGCCGTGTCTATGTGAGACACAGAGTAGGTGAACGGATGACCTTCACATGTGTGGTTCCCACCGTGAAGCATGGAGGAGGAGGTGTGATGGTGTGGGGTGCTTTGCTGGTTACACAGTCAGTGATTTATTTAGAATTGAAGGCACACTTAACTAGCATGGCTACCACAGCATTCTGCGTCGATACGCCATTCCATCTGGTTTGCTCTGAGTGGGACTATCATTTGTTTTTCAACAGGACAATGACCCAACACACCTCCAGGCTGTGTAAGGGCTATTTGACCAAGAAGGCGAGTGATGGAGTGCTGACCTGGCATCCACAATCACCCGACCTCAACCCAATTGAGATGGTTTTGGATGAGTTGGAGCGCAGAGTGAAGGAAAAAAATCCAACAAGTGCTCAGCATATGTGGGAACTCCTTTAAGACAGTTGGAAAAGCATTCCAAGTGAAGCTGGTTGAGAGAATGCCAAGTGTGTGCAAAGCTGTCATCAAGGCAAAGGGTGGTTACTTTGAAGAATCTAAAATATATTTTGATTTGTTTAACACTTTTTGGGGGGGTTTACTTTATGATTCCATGTGTTATTTCATAGTTTTGGTGTCTTCACTATTATTCTACAATGTAGAAAATAGTAAAAATGAAGAAAAATCCTTGAATGAGTAGGTGTGTCCAAACCTTTGAGTGGAAACTGTATATTATGATTTCATAATGTTTAATTGCTCTGAATCTAGAGGGAAGTAATTGATGTATTACCTAAAACAATTTAGCTGGCCTTCTTACCCCTGCTGTGTGTGTTAACCAACTGTCTGGTCCCCTTTCCCAAGCTGGAGCTCCCTTTGGTTCTGGAGGCCGATCTCGAGCCCCAGACGAAGAGGCCGGAACTGGTTAGTTCTCAAGCTCAGAGCTTAGCAAGGAAGTACCAGGAGACCAAAGAGCTCCTGCAGCTGCAAGAACAGAAAAAGCGTAATATGCAGGCACAGCTTGGCCTCTCGCTTTCTCACCTCTCCATCAAGGAGCCTTACCTTTCCGACCCCCAAACAACAGCCCCTCTGGAAAGCCTGCCTTCCTCAGAGCCGCCCATCCAAAAGACTGTTAGCTTTTTGATCGAAGATAGTGCAGACAGGATTCAAGAGCTAGAGGACTTGATATCAGGAAAGCCGCTGACTCTGAAGGTACTGGTTAGATTGCTACGATCTCACAGTGAATTCAGCCAGGATATAGGAGAACAGGGTAACTGCCAGAGACTCTTGGAAAGCTGGAAGTCTCAACAAGAGGTAGACAATGAGACCATGAGGAAGAGCTTGGCCAGGGCGGGCGAAATCATCCGCAGTTACGAATCACGTCTCCTGGCCATGGAGGACATGCTAGGAAGGGTTCAGAAGGTGGAGAGCCTGAAGACCCCATATGGACCACTGTGTCAAATCGAAGACCACTCGGAAACCCACGAGATCACAATCAGGACGTTGTCCCAGAGGGTCGAACTTCTAATGAGCGAAAATGGAGCGCTGAACCAGCGCTATCAGGAGATAGTGAACCAACTAACTGAGGCAGATAGGGAGATTGACAGGCTTAAAACTGAACTGATCAACCTGCAAGGTGGGAAACAGCACCTACTGGTCCTAGAGGAGCTGAACAGAGTCAGGGCCAGACTAGTGGAGAACCAAGCCAACGCTATCGACAGGGAGTTCTATGAGAGAGATCTGAATGAGAAGTCTGTGAAGCTTCATGAGGCGCTGGTCACCTTGGAGGTGCTAGGAAGCAGCTTGAAGGACAGGGAGAGGAGACTGCAGCTAAAAGAGGACGCTCTCAAAGGTCTGGGATTCCAGATGGCCGAGGAAGATGCTCCTAAGGAAAAGGAGCACCTCAAAGAGCAGCTGGAGGCAACAGGGGCCAAGCTCTTAGAAAAGGAAGAGCTCTGTAGAGAACTTCAAGCTCAGAACGTTGAACTTCAAGCTAAAAACCAGGAATCAGAGAGGGTCCAGAGTCTGAAACTTTTAGAGGCAGAGAATGAGATTAGAAAGTTGCGAGCCAAGTTGGAGGCAGAGGCGAAGTCAGCTAGGGGAGAAGGAGAAATTAATGTTAATGAAGAGTTGATGCAGACAGGTGAGAGGCAGGTAGCAGACGAAAGTGTTATAAAGCAAGTAGTAGGTGAGATAAAGATGAAGTCTGAGGCCCTTAGTCAGGTGTTAGAGATGTTAGTGAAGGTAGATGTCAGTGTGGAGAAAACGCTAATTGATCTGAAAAGCACTTTACATATTACAGACTTCCTTGGATCCTTTGAAGAGGAGCCAGATGAAGTAAGTCAGAGAGTAATGAAAAGGTTGGTATTAGAGGCAGCGTTCTGGAGTGGTCTGTTGAGCGCTTCAGAGGTTAGCCCATGTGAGACTGAAGGTGAAAGTGCATGTAGTTTTGAAAGTCGCGTAGCAGTACGTATGGTAGCTGAGAAGAGCATGTTGCTGTTGATGAACAGGATTTGTCCTCAACCCAAGATGGAAGTTGATAATGAGATGACTGTGACTGCACAGACCATGCAAGCAGACCTTTTGAATTGGTGTAACTGGCTTGATAATGACACCAACACACTCATTTTGAAAGATCTAACAGAGGCATTGCAAGAGAAAGTGTATTTGTTTAACTCAATTGCCTCCACCATTGAGATGTCCACAAATGAGAAGCTCCTGTCCTTGGTCCTGGCTAGCTTTGATTCCGGCAAACTTAAGAAACAATGGTCTGAACACCTTCAAGACGCAGCCACAGAAGCTCACATTTCCTATCTCATCAGCAGGCTGAACTTCCAACACGAGAAACAGCTGAAAGAAACACAGGTCGAGAAACTTCAGATTGGCAACTCTGACTGTGGCAACTGCTTTCTACTGAGAGAACAGAACCGAGATCTCCAATCCAAATTGGCGGATCTACAGAATCATCTGCCATGCCTTGAAAGCACTATGAGTGAAGATACTAGACCAGTAAAACACATTCAGATCGAAGGGGAGCCCATTGACTCCCTGGACAAGGCCATACAACTGCAAGACATGATGGCCAAACACAAGCTGGAGCTGCGGGAGATTAAGGACGTCTATGCACAGGAAACAGAAAATCTGCGGCAGGAGGTGGCAAAGGTGGCCGAGATATTGCGTCTAGAACGTGAAGAAAACATGAAGGAGATCGACTCTCTGACTGTCTGCATGGAGATCCTGAAGAAGAAACACGAGACCGATAGGAGCGTCCTACTGGAGAAGTTCCATCACCAGATGGATGTCATGCCAGGAGGAGGTTATCCCGCTGGCGCAGAGGATGGGACAATGTCCCCTGAGACCTCCACAACCTCCGCCCTCAAGGAGCGCATCCAGGAGCTGGTGGCCCAGGTCTTGGCCGTGACAGAGGAGATGAAGCGGAGGGAGCTCCAGGGCGACGCAGCTACCCTCCGGCTGAAATACGACAGAGACCTGGAGAATCTGAAGGTGGAAGCCGTTCCTTGTCCTTTCTGTTCTTCCGTCTGTGATGCACCCCCCGACCTCCCGACCCCTCCCCCGACCCCCCGACCTCCCTTTCCTCTTTAGCCCTGCTATTCTCACTCTGCTTGCTTTCCTTTGTAAACCAGTATCCAACGGTGTTGCATGGTGACTAATCCACTGTTAGTGCATGTGGTTGTTGAAGCTAGTTGTGCTCTGAGGAACCCGTTTTGTTTGACAAGAAAAAAAGTTAGTTAATCAGAACTTAGTTTCTGAAATCCCAACTGGAACATTGTTAATGTGGGAGGCAACCCATCTGCTTAGGGAGACCAACCACAACCTGTCCTACAGTCCCATGAAAGTCAGGCTGACAAAGAATTAATGTCATATTATTTAGTGTCTATCAGCATATTAACACATCCAATGTGAAATTATAATTCCAGCAGGTATATAGTTGCTGATGAAATGAGCTACAGTTCGATTTGCTTCGTTACAGATTCCTTTCTTCAGTAGGCGTTGTGTAGATATTAGATGTGTCTAAAAAGAACAGTTGAAGCCCTTTAAAGCTGTCTACCTATTGTTGTCCTCAACAGATACATGATTTAGATAATCAGGTAGACATATTGCTTTTTTTTCATGAGGATGAAATCAAATCACATTTTATTTGTCACATGCGCCGAATACAACAGGTGTACACCTTACAGTGAAATGCTTACTTACAAGCCCTTAACCAACAATGCAGTTTTAAGAAAAGTAAGTGAGTTAGGGGGCCGTAAAACAGAGTCCATCTCCTCCGGCGCCTAAATGAACTGCGTTTGAAGATCTATAGGGCTGTCTTTGATGTGATGTTGCTTTAACTGACAGCATTCAACTTTCCCCTTTTTGACATGCTGATTAACAAGTAATGATAATTGACAGGCTATCAAAACATTGCAGGATGCTTGAAGCATAGACATATTTACTTTCTTGGAAAAATCATGCTTAAAAGGAACAAATTCAAAACAAGATCTAATTGCAACTGAAAAGTCTATTAACCACATTTCATCATGATCATCTACCCAGAATCTTTGGTAATGTAAATCTTTGGTATGTAAACACATAGTTACCCAGATGTTTTTATATGTCGTAGATCCTATGTTTTGTTGGTTTTTTTAGACTACAGAGAATTCGAGTAAAAAACGTTTTATCCATTGTCATGGTCTCTCTACATTACATTATGTGTAAACGTGTATAAGAATTACACAAGTAATTTATAATCAGGCTCCAGCTTTATATTAATACTTTTAAGAGCTGTTGTTTTCTGCATGTTTTTCATAAGGCCTGAATAGAGACTGTTTCTAAGCAGATGACATGGGTTGTAAACCTCAGGAAAGAAACAAAGGTCTTCTACTCAGGTACAGCGGGTGAAATAAGTATTGAACACGTCACCATTTTTCTCAGTAAATATATTTCCAAAGGTGCTATTGACATGAAATGTTCACCAGATGTTGGTAACAACCCAAGTAATCCATACATACAAAGAAACCAAAACAAATAAGTTCAGAAATTAAGTTATGTGTAATAATGTGAAATGACACAGGGAAAAAGTATTGAACACATGAAGAAAGGGAGGTGCAAATGTCAATAGCACCTTTGGATATATATTTACTGAGAAAAATGGTGACGTGTTCAATACTTATTTCACCCGCTGTATATAACACCGCTTGGGAGCACAGCTGACATGAAACGCAAGTAGACACACGCGACACCATGTCTTTTGTTGCTGCTGGTGATGTAGTCTTTGTGTATAGGGACGGACTGGTGGTAGCCTTTGTGCGGTCCTCTAACAGTAATAACATTGTAATAGCAGTAATAACATTGTAGCAGTGCTCTTCCTGGTACGTGATGACCGCTGTGTGTGCAGGACGGGATTCATCCCTTGAACACATTCTCTCAGTCAGACACTTTATTTGCATGTAGTTGTATACAATACACCAGCCACTCCCCTAAACAGGAAATGGGGCCCCACAAAGATACTTACACACACACTAAACAAAGGGCAGGTGTTGCTTGCTGTGATGTCACAGCAGGAAGTGCCCCCATATATCCAGCCAGTGGGTGAGGGTTTGGCTCACTCTGTCTCAAAGTTTGTTCCCGCCTGGGCCAGTTTCCTGAGCGCTGGGGACTTTGGCTAGAGAGGAATAGAGAGAGGGAGCATAGGACAGCAGCGTTTACTAAGTACCCAGATTAGTAGCGTTGAATAGAGGACGGGAGTAGGTTTTGGGTCGAGCTGGTCGGAAGGCCATTCAAATCCCCTCTTGTGGAAACATGCACTGTCATTTATAATAACATTGTGACCGTGTTGATCAGACCCCCCCCCCCCCATCACCCTATTATCCATTGTTCTATTTGGTCTCATCTTAACCTACATTCTACCAAGATCTGTCCAATAGAAAAGAGATTAGAGATTTTTCACATTATAGACGGCTAACAATATGACACACTAGACGTTAACTCAATTTGTAATGGGTGTTTTTATAAGCGAGCTGTTGCAGAGATAATTACGCTACAGAACACAACCTTCTCAATCACGCTGCCTATGCATTTCTTCAACGTATTGTGTATTCTGTACCAGAGGCTTATGTTGTTAATGGCTAAAGTAGCTAGCTTGGTGTTTGTCGTCAGTGAATAGATTGTCAGCAGTGGTTGTGGCTGGGGTCAGGAGTTCTGGGTCAGAGTTTTTTGGCTTTAACTAGATCCAGAGTTTGACCAGGAAAAATTCCAGAGTGCTCTATACCGTATAACTAAGGTCCAGAGATTTTCCTAGTCAGGTCACATGGTCAGGCAGGAGACTCCTGACCCTAGCTTATGGTTTCATGTAGATTCACTTTGCACCCATTCCCCTCCATTGATAGGCCACCTGTGAGAGGGGCTTTGCTGCCATGGAGGAGTCCCACCAAAGGGTGATTGACGAGCTGCAGAGGAAAAACCAGAGAGAGCTGGAGAACCTACACGAGGAAAAGGAGAGGCTGCTAGCCGAGGAGACTGCTGCTACCATAGCCGGTCAGTAGTAATTGTGATAGCAGCTAATGCTAACCCTATCAGCAGTAGTGGTGATCATATAGGCCTAGTGTCCCATGCTAGCAGTAGCATCAGGCTAACATGAAGTATTTTGTTAACTTGTATACACAAACCCATAATTGTGTGTTACCATGGTCTTTGGACTCTGCTTTCTAAAACAACACGATTACCTAACGTGGTCCGGCTATGCTAGATGATCTCTCCTTAATAACAACATTCTTTGTTTTGGTTGCCCCAGCAATCGAGGCGATGAAGAACGCCCACCGGTCGGAGCTGGAGAAGGAGCTGGACAAGGCCCGCAAGTCCAACAGCAACACTGAGAATGCAGACATAGAGGAGATATGCAGGCAGCACGAGTAAGTTAGCATATCATTATGACACACGTTCACCCTGTTGCTAGCTCACAGTCTTTTGTTTATTGTAGTGTTCTTTTACTCAGAATGTTTCTAGCATTATCTCCTGGACGTCAGATCGGCGGTTACTCGCCACAAATTTGACAGATTCCACTTTCCAGAACTGGACCCTTTGTTCAGTTCTCTGAAAGCAGGAGCCCTACCAAAAAGAGAGCTGGCGTTCTAGTCAGACTCACATGCTAACTACACCGGGCACGGTCACACAAAATCGCGTGTTCTCTACTCCGACAATAAATCCACAGATAAAAGGGGAAACTATTTTTCTAGTAATCTAGCCTCCTTCAGTCTTCTTCTTCTGTGGACTTTTTATGGCAGTTAGCAACCAACTTTAAGGTGCATTACCACCACCAACTGGACTGGAGTGTGGACCTCAGTTCATCTTTCAATCTCATACGTGGGTATATGCTACTAAAAACCAATGCGGGAGCTGCAGTGCGATCAGTTTGAATGAAATTATTGAATAACATGTATGTGTACATTTATTTTGCAACGCTCGCGCACATAATGTGAGCGGTGTATTCAGCATGTAAGGAGCAGGGCAAATCACTTACTGCTTGCTAGTGTTTTACTAGCAAATGTAAAGTTAGACAAGCTCAGAGTGAGGATTTCCTACCAATGGGACCCGAGAGAATCACGTAATTTGCCTCACTGAAACGTGGCTCACGGGCTCCGTGCTGGATCTGGCTATCCAGCCTGCTGGGTTTTCCGTATATCGTGTGGAGAGGAAATATCTGGGGAAAAGAGAAGAAGAATAAAAAAACAGCATCACAAAATTAAAGTTATTTATCTGAAATATCCCCATTTTGACGGATATTGGACAACTTTCCCCTAACTCAGTTTTTCTCCTCAAACTGACAGGAATAAGACATTTTCATAATCTGCCATGTCAGAGCTTCTGCAGTTACACGTAAAGGGATTGTAAGTTGCCAAAGTCACACCATGAGTTGTTGAAAATGAAGCAAACCTCTCCCAAGTTCAAAGCCAACCCAGCACCATGGGAATGAAGGGCAAAGCCAGTACGTGACTTTGACTTGCTGTGCCTTGCCAGCTGTAACCAGGGCAACCTGGAACTGAGGTGGCGGCTGGTGACCTTGCCAAACTTGGAATGACAGACTGACACAGTTCCAGTTCCATCCTTCTGTCTGGGGTTTATTAAGGAACTGATTATCAGCAGTCTGGCCCAGTCTGTCTAGCCCAGTGTCAGGCCAGAACTCAAATAATAAGGAAGGAGTTGCTGTACAGAGTCTGTTTTCCTACTCTCCCTACAATGAAGGAGTTTACTATGCTCTGTGCTACTGTTTCCTTTGGTCAGCTATTATAAGGGAAAAGAGAGTTCAGCATGGTCTTTGGTTGCGTGTCCTGAGTGTGGTAAATGTATGGTATTGATTGGCTGAGTTTGGTATTGAGTGGTAAATGTATGGTATTGATTGGCTGAGTGTGGTATTGAGTGGTAAATGTATGGTATTAATTGGCTTTGTGTGGTAAATGTATGGTATTGATTGGCTTTTTTTTGATAGATGTATGGTATTGAATTGGCTGAGTGTGATATTGGGTGGTACATGTATTGATTGGCTGAGTGTGGTATTGAGTGGTAAATGTATGGTATTGATTGGCTGAGTGGTAAATGTATGGTATTGATTGGCTGAGTGGTATTGAGTGGTAAATGTATGGTATTGATTGGCTGAGTGATAAATGTATGGTATTGATTGGCTGAGTGGTATTGAGTGGTAAATGTATGGTATTGATTGGCTGAGTGTGGTATTGAGTGGTAAATGTATGGTATTAATTGGCTTTGTGTGGTAAATGTATGGTATTGATTGGCTTTTTTTTTGTTGATAGATGTATGGTATTGAATTGGCTGAGTGTGATATTGGGTGGTACATGTATTGATTGGCTGAGTGTGGTATTGAGTGGTAAATGTATGGTATTGATTGGCTGAGTGGTATTGAGTGGTAAATGTATGGTATTGATTGGCTGAGTGGTAAATGTATGGTATTGATTGGCTGAGTGGTATTGAGTGGTAAATGTATGGTATTGATTGGCTGAGTGATAAATGTATGGTATTGATTGGCTGAGTGGTATTGAGTGGTAAATGTATGGTATTGATTGGCTGAGTGGTAAATGTATTGTATTGATTGGCTGAGTGGTATTGAGTGGTAAATGTATGGTATTGATTGGCTGAGCGTTGCCTTGTATTGTCTGACTTATTGAGTGTTTTCCTGTGTTCTTTCCCTCTTTCTTTCTTTCTTTCTTTCTTTCTTTTTTTCTTTCTTTCTCTCTCGCCCCTTTTCTCTTTCTCTCTCTCTGCCTTTCTCTCTTGTTCTCTCTCGTTCTCTTTCTTTCCCCCTCCCCCTCTTTGTTGCAGAGAGGAGCTGTGTTCATTCCAGAGGGAGATCGAGGTGCTGTCTGAGCAGTATTCTCAGAAGTGCCTGGAGAACGCCCACCTGGCCCAAGCCCTGGAGGCTGAGAGACAGGCCCTTAGACAGTGTCAGAGGGAGAACCAGGAGCTGAACGCACACAACCAGGTACACACACACACACAACCAGGTACACACACACATAACCAGGTCCCACAACACGCACAACCAGGTACACACACACAACCATGTCCCACAACACGCACACACAACCAGGCACTAACAAACACCCAGGTAATAGTCCTCACACTTACCATGACATCTAAAGTGCCTTGTGTCTGTAGGAGCTGAACAACCGTCTAGCTGCAGAGATCACGAAGATGCGCTCTATGGCCACTGAAGACGGGGGTGGAAACACCTGCAACATCACTCATGGGAAGGAACTGTACGAGCTAGAGGTAAGCTCCGCTCGAGATGAACATAACATTTGCTGAAATCTTCCTGTTTGTCTAAAGGGTGCGTTGCTTTTATGCACAGCTGACGTTTGCCACTTAATCTTACCGTTTTGGTCTTCTTTGCCAGGTGATGTTGAGGGTGAAGGAGTCGGAGGTCCAGTATCTGAAACAGGAGATCAACTCTCTGAAGGATGAACTCCAGGCCGCCCAAAGAGTAAGTCCGAAGACCCAAATTACCTAAAACAGGTTTTTAAAATCATTGTTCAATGTATTTTATGCTAAGGTTGTATTCCTCACCCTACCACCTTAAACAATGTGACATTTGTCCCTCCAGGATAAGAAGTATGCGGCGGACAAGTACAAGGACATCTACACAGAGCTGAGCATCGTGAAGGCCAAATCGGAGAGAGACCTAGGGAGGCTCAGAGAACAGCTGCAGCTGGCCCACGAGGCACTAGGGGAACCCTCACTAGAGGAGATGGAGAGGGTAGGAGGATACGGTAGGAAAATAGAACACTTTCTAGCCTTCTACTCCCCTACTAGTCCATTGGTGTGTTACAGATGGCACCCTATTCCCTACATAGTGCACTACTTTTGACCAAAGCCCCTGAGGCCTTTGTTTCAGTCATAACCAGTTTGATGGTTGTTTCACTCATAACCAATGTGCCACAATGCCTCAACATTTGAATTTGGTCTCTGTATTTACATAAGAAGATGTCTCTAAGTCAAATAAGGTCTCTGACCTTCAACCCACTGACCTCTTTACAACAACCAGCGAGAGAAGTCTATTTATTACAGTTGTGTCTATAGTATACTGTATATAAGATGCACTAGCCCCTTTTTCCAAAGGACTTGTCTTTTAAAGAAGTTGTCTTATCTCTCCTCAGATATCATGAAGTCCAAAAGCAACCCTGACATTCTCAAGATGGCGGCTGCTGCCGCCAAACGCGGGGAACGCACCATGAGGTCAAAGGTTTGTCTTCTTAACACCTGAGTAAGACATCTTAATGTGTTTTACCCAGTAGAGAAGTCTCACACAGCTGAAGGTTGGGTGTGAGAACAGTTCAGTTGGAACCAAGTGTCATTGCGCTGTGACACACTGCCACCTTCAGGTTAACTAGTGCATTACACTGCAACTTTTTAATTCCCCAGCAGGTGAATGTACTCACGGTTTAAATTACTCTTAAACCGTGAAACAAATCCCTGTGTGCTATTTGATTGTGGGTTAAAATGATTCTTTAAGGTGTAGTGTACCAACACGCCCCTTCTCTGTGACATGTCCTGGGCCAGCTAGGGCTGCTGAGGACCTATAGACCTACCTTTCTCCTCATGGTCACTTACCAAACCAGACTACCACCAATAGGAGTGCATCCATTGGTGTACCACCATTTTGTTTATATGTTCACCCTTCAGCAGTGTGTTACCCTGCTTCCTTGTCAATGATTCAGTCCTGTCCACCTGAAAGTCACAGTTAAATCTGGCCACGGTCATTAACAGTCTTTTCTGCCCCCCCCCAGAGTCTTAAGGAAGGGCTCACTGCCGAGCAGCGACTCCACCTGTTTGACAAAGACACTAAGGAGTTCTGACAGCGTCGACTGCGTCGCACAGCTCCAGCCGCCACCTTGCTGCATGTTTAGAAAGGCCACTATATTTTACCTCTGTAATCACTGGTCACCACACACACGTCATATATCATATATTAAAAAAAAAAAAACATGGTCTGAAGATTTAGACGTCTAGACTCATTCCATGCACTTCAGTTACTGTGACATTTGGTTTGTTTTCATCGCCACGTCTTACTGTAAATACTCTGTATGGTTTTTAATGAAGCATCTATCATGCATACACAAAACAAGATGACTGTGTAAGCTACTGTTTTAACTCCTTAGTCTGTGTTAATAGCTGAAGGAATAAATGTAATGTTGTAAAAGCTCAACTACATAATGATGATGAAATAATTACTTACATAAGCAAAACCGTAGGCACAATCTTGCCTTCAGGCCTGCGTGTTATGCTAGGTGAGGTCAGTGTTCACATGCTGTCGCTTCCCTCCAGAAACATGTTTGCCTGCATCATTGTACAAGTAAACTATCTGCTACGTTGGATGTTGCTCCTTCATTGCCTGAGGTGTTGGCTTGTATATGATGATTATTAACATCATAGAATGTTTTCTGAAACAGGACCATTTTAAAATGACCCATGGAAGGCGACTGCTGAACGCATACAGAACGGATGGAATTAGCTGATTTTATAATATAAATATATTTACATTCTTCTCTCTGTAATCGTATTGGCACAGCTGTATTGGAGGATGACTTGTTGGAGTCTGTTATGTCAGTAATCTTGTTCAGTGGCAGTCCCTTTGTATTTATTTAAGTGTTTTTTGTCTCACATGCCCATCCCTCTGTACTCTACTGTTGTAAATATACAGCAAATGTACACCAACTGACAACAGGTTTATTAGCAATAAATATTTTTGCACCCTGTCTATAGTTTGAGTGTGTTAATCTATTAAACTGTATCCGTCTTTTTCCAAACTGATTAAACACCACAACACTTTTCTCTCAAGGGCCCCAGTCAAGTGTTCTTTTCTGTCTGCTATTTAATTGATCAACTGCCCAGATAGACCACTTGCCTAGTGAAAGTCAACACACCCCTTGCACTTTCTTCAAAATGTTCTGCCTTAAAATTCAATCTAAAAAGGGATTAAATTCTTTCCAACAGATCTACACAATCTTCTCCACAGTTAAAAAATTCAACATTTTTCCAAATTATAATAAATAAAAAAAAATGAAGATATCTTCCCTCATTAAAAGGTACAACTGAATTACTACACAAAATCTATTAGTGGAGTAGTGACTGTTTCTAGACTTGTAGTGAAAGTGTAGTTTATGAACTACTCAAGATGCACAAGTAGTTGTGTAGTGTTTCCAGTAATCAGGAAGAGATTTGTACTACTTGATGTTGGTAGTAAATAAGTAGTCACAATACAGACAGATTACCCTTTTCGCGACCGCAGAAGACAAAACAGGAAGTACTTAGCTAGCTAACGTTACTGTTTTTGACAATCCCGAATGTAATCATCTTCCATCCTTAGTTATCCTGTCTTTCATATCCCTTATGCTGGCACCATCTGTAAATTCAACTTTCATTATGTTTTATGAATACTTTCATGTAGTTTAGCCCTTAATATAACTTTTTACCACATCAAAAATATTGCTTACCAAAACGGTTCGATGTTTTGTTGTCATAGAGATGTGTTGTCATAGAGATGTTTTGTGTTTAGCCTAGCTGTTTGCTAGTCCCATTGAAATTTAGCTATGTAGCCTCTGTTTTTGTCATCCTAGATAATAAGTATCCATTCTACTGACCTATTTTGACTTGTTGCCGAGGCCATTGTTTATCAAATGTTTTTCTGTGTTGTCATATGTGACCTCTGTTAGCAGATGTTTGATAATTGCTTATAATTGGTTGTCTCTTGTCGAAAAGGTTACGTGGTGGAAAAATGTGGCTGCAACAAAGAGGAGCTGTAGATACAGTAAGTCAAAGCTGAATGAAAACCTCAAAGGGTACTTTAATAAGTACACTGAACAAAAATATAAAGCAAGATGAAAAGTGATGGTCTTGAGCTTAAATAAACGGTCCCAGAAATGTTCCATACGTATAAAAATCTAATTTCTCTCAAATTTTGTGCACAAATTTTACATCCCTGTTAGTGAGCATTTCTGCTTTGCCACGATAATCTATCCACCTGACGGGTGTGGCATATCAAGATGCTGATTAAACAGCATGATCATTACACAGGTGCACCTTGTGCTGGGGACAATAAAAGGCCACTCTAAAATCTGCAGTTTTATCACTCAACACAATGCCACAGATGTCTCAAGTTTTGAGGGAGTGTGCAATTGGCATGCTGGCTGCAGGAATGTCCACCAGGGCTGTTGCCAGTGTATTGAATGTTCATTTCTCTACCATAAGCCGCCTCCAACATCATTTTAGAGAATTTGGCAGTGCGCCCAACCGGCCTCGTGTAACCCCGCCAGCCAAGGCGGTGGGATGGTCTGAGACCAGCCCCCCGGGCAGTTGACAAATCATTTCTGCACAAACTGTCAGAAACCGTCTCAGGGAAGCTCATCTGCAAGCTCGTTGTCTTCTTCAGGGTCTTGACCTGACTACAGTTCGGCATAACAGACTTAAGTGGGCGAATAGTCACCTTCGATGGCCACCGGCACACTGGAGATCACAGATGAATCCCATTTTCTTTATTATTATTATTATTTCTTTTGTATTATACATCACAACCCCGCCAAGCCGCACTGCTTCTTGACACAATGCCAGCTTAACCCAGAAGCCAGCTGTAATTTGTCGTAGGAAACACTGTACACCTGGTGACCGTGTCAGTGCGCAGCCAGCTGCAACACAGCCTGGAATCGAACCAGGATCTGTAGTGACACAGCTAGCACTGCGATGCAGAGCCTTAGACCGCTGCGCCACTGTTGGAAAACTCATTCTGATGCTAAGGGCATAGGCCCACCCACTTGCTAAGGACTATTCAACGCTGGTCTGTCCAATCAGAATCCACGCTTCAGTATTGTTTTGATCACACAGACTGGGATATGTTCTGTGTAGCTTGCGTAAATAATCTAGACGCATACACGGATACTGTGACTGAGTTTATAAGGAAGTGTATAGGAGATGTAGTATCCACTGTGACTATTAAAACTTACCCTAACCAGAAACCATGGATAGTTGGTAGCATTTGCGCAAAACTGAATGCGTGAACCACCGCACTTAACCATTGCAAGGTGACTGGAAATTTGGCAGAATATAAGCTAGCACTGCGATGCAGAGCCTTAGACCGCTGCGCCACTGTTGGAAAACTCATTCTGATTGCCTGGTCCTGGCTCCCAAGTGGGTGGGCCTATGCCCTCCCAGGCTGCGCCCCTGCCCAGTCATGTGAAATCCATAGATTAGGGCCTAATGAATGTATTTAAATTGACTGATTTCCTTAAATGAACTGTAACTCTGCAAAATCGTAGAAATTGTTGCATGTTGCGGTTATATATTTTTTCAGTATAAATGCAACAATTCAAGTTGCTTCTGTCATTGAAGTATGCTCTCGATGTGATTTGATAGGAGTGATGCCAAATCCAAACTGGCTTCCCTTTACACTTTTTTTTTGACCTGCTCAGTTTAGCTCAATGCTGATTATTTTATACTTTTTTTTATCAAGGGAGGCCAAATGCTGGCTGGCTTCTCTTGCATTCAATGCTACGGGCGGTGTGGTGGTTAATTTCTGTATTATCAAATGAGGAGAGATCTCACAAGTCAGAGTTATACTTAAACTAAATGTTTATTCACTTGTTAATAAGGAAAGCAGGTCACACCACACACACACAAGTGAATAGTGTGAGTGCTCTGAAATAACGATGGCTGGTCAACACAACACTCTTGACTGTTGAGTTGAGAGCCCTGAGACAAAGAATACAAAGACCTTTTATAGCAAAGATACACCCCCTTAGTCTACATGACAAACAACAGATGTATGGAATGGGTCACAAGGTGAGACTTGGTATGAAAGAAATGAATAATTCACAGCAGACAGTATCTGCTGTAAAGACTGTTCTCATTGTGTGGAAACCAGGGTCTGGCCCCCAAAACAAGGTTTCCCTCATCATTAGGAGCGTTGGGTCAGTAACAGTAGCAGTTAACCTACTGTTCCCCGAGCGCCGAAGACGTGGATGTGGATTAAGGCAGCCCCGGTACCTCTCTGATTCAGAGGGTTGGGTTAAATACAGAAGACACATTTCAGTTGAAACTGACCAGTATCCACCCTTATCCATACCCAAGCCATCTCCACCCGGGTACCACCCAGTACACAAACACCAACTCATGCTATGGAATGCGGTCTTTAGGCTTTATCACCAAAGGCATCGTGAATTCCCCCCTCAAGCCGATATCACGACGGCCCTCAAAGACTGGACTTTATGCAAACTGGAAACCACATATTCTGAGGCTGAATTTATTGTAGCTGGGGATTTTAACTAAGCAAATTTGAGGACTAGGTTGCCAAAGTTTTATCAACATATCGACTGTACTACTCTAGACACTCAACCATTGTTATTCAAACTTCCAGAATGCTTACAAGGACCTCCCCCGCCCTCCTTTCAGCAAATCTGACCACGACTCCATCTTGCTCCTCCCTTCCTATAGGCAGAAATTCAAACAGGAAGTACCCATGCTAAGGACTATTCAACGCTGGTCTGTCCAATCAGAATCCACGCTTCAGTATTGTTTTGATCACACAGACTGGGATATGTTCTGTGTAGCTTGCGTAAATAATCTAGACGCATACACGGATACTGTGACTGAGTTTATAAGGAAGTGTATAGGAGATGTAGTATCCACTGTGACTATTAAAACTTACCCTAACCAGAAACCATGGATAGTTGGTAGCATTTGCGCAAAACTGAATGCGTGAACCACCGCACTTAACCATTGCAAGGTGACTGGAAATTTGGCAGAATATAAACAGTGTAGTTATTCACTCCGCAAGGCAATAAAACAAGCTAAACGTCAGTATAGAGATAAAGTGGAGTCGCAATTCAACGGCTCAGACACGAGACGTATGTGGCAGGGACTACAGACAATCACAGACTACAAAAGGAAAACCAGCCACGTTGCCGAGACCGATGTCTTGTCTTGCTTCCGGACAAACTAAACACCTTCTTCGCACGCTTTGAGGATAACATAGTGCCACTGACGCGGCCCGCTACCAAGGACTATGGGCTCTCCTTCTCCATGGCCGATGTGAGTAAAACATTTAAACGTGTTAACCCTCACAAGGCTGCCGGCCCAGACGGCATCCCTAGCCGCATCCTCAGAGCATGCGCAGACCAGCTGGCTGGTGTGTTTACGGGCATATTCAATCTCTCCCTATCCCAGTCTGCTGTCCCCACATGCTTCAAGATGGCCACCAGTGTTCCTGTACCCAAGAAGGCAATGGTAACTGAACTAAATGACTATCGCCCCGTAGCACTCACCTCTGTCATCATGAAGTGCTTTGAGAGACTAGTCAGGGATCATATCACCTCCACCTTTCCTGCCACCCTAGACCCACTTCAATTTGCTTACTGCCCCAATAGATCCACAGACGATGCATAGACTATAAATCACTGGCCACTTTAAGGAATGGAACACTAGTCACTTTAATAATGTTTACATATCTTGTATTACTCATCTCATATTTACAGCGGGTGAAATAAGTATTGAACACGTCACCATTTTTCTCAGTAAATATATTTCCAAAGGTGCTATTGACATGAAATGTTCACCAGATGTTGGTAACAACCCAAGTAATCCATACATACAAAGAAACCAAAACAAATAATTTCAGAAATTAAGTTGTGTAATAATGTGAAATGACACAGGGAAAAAGTATTGAACACACTTACTGATATTTATTTAATACTTTGTACAAAAGCCTTTGTTGGTAATGACAGCTTCAAGACGCCTCCTGTATGGAGAAACTAGTCGCATGCATTGCTCTGGTGTGATTTTGGCCCATTCTTCCACACAATTCAGTTTTCAAATCTTGAAGGTTCCGTGGGCCTCTTCTATGAATCTTGATCTTCAGTTCTTTCCATAGATTTTCAATGGGATTTAAGTCAGGTGATTGGCTGGGCCATTCTATCAGCTTTATTTTCTTTCTTTGAAACCAATTGAGAGTTTCTTTGGCTATGTGTTTGGGATCATTGTCTTGCTGAAATGTCCACCCTCGTTTCATCTTCATCATCCTGGTAGAAGGCAGCAGATTTTTGTCAAGAATGTCTCTGTAAATTTGCCCATTCATCCTTCCTTCAATTATGTGAAGTTTGCCAGTATCATTTGCTGAAAAGCAGCCCCACACCATGATGTTCCCACCTCCAAACTTCACTGTTGGTATGGTGTTTTTAGGGTGATGTGCAGTGCCATTTCTACTCCAAACATGGTGTGTATTATGACCTCCAAACAGTTCAATTTTGCTCTCATCTGACCACACTATATTCTCCCAGTATTTCACTGGCTTTTTCAAATGTTGTGCAGAAAACTTTAAACGAGCTTCAACATGCTTTTTTTTCAGCAATGGAGTCTTGCGTGGTGAGCGTGCATACAGGCCATGGCGGTGGAGTGCATTACTTACTGTTTTCTTTGAGACAACAGTACCTGCTAATTGCAGGTAGTTTTGAAGCTCTCCACAAGTGGTCCTTGGCTCTTGGACAACTCTTCTGATTATTCTTTTCACTCCTCTGTCAGAAATCTTGCGAGGAGCACCTGCTCGAGGCAAATTTATGGTGAAATGATTGTCTTTCCACTTCCGTATTATGGCCCCAACAGTGCTCACTGGAACATTCAGAAGCTTAGAAATGCGCCTATAACCAATGCCATCATTATGTTTTGCAACAATTAGGTTGCGAAGGTCTTGAGACAGCTCTTTGCTTTTACCCATCATTAGATGTGTCTTGTGTGACACCTTGGCAATGAGACCTTTTTGTAGGCCATCAGTTGGGACTGAACCAGCTGATATTAATTTGCTCTGACAGGGGGCTGGATTGCTTTTTAATTACTGATAGTTTTCAGCTGTTGTCTTGGCTTTCCATGCCTTTTTGCACCTCCCTTTCTTCATGTGTTCAATACTTTTTCCCTGTGTCATTTCACATTATTACACATAACTTAATTTCTGAACTTATATTGTTTTGGTTTCTTTGTATGTATGGATTACTTGGGTTGTAACCAACATCTGGTGAAAATGTCATGTCAATAGCACCTTTGGAAATATATTTACTGAGATAAATGGTGACGTGTTCAATACTTATTTCACCTGCTGTATATACTGTATTCTATACTATTCTAATGTATCTTAGTCCGTTCCACTCTGACATCGCTCGTACATATATGTATATATTCTTAATTCATTCCTTACTAGATGTGTGTGTATTGGGTATATGTTGTGTAATTGTTAGATATTACTGCACTGTCGGAGCTAGAAGCACAAGCATTTCACTACACCCGCAATAACATCTGCTAAACACCTGTATGTGACCAATAAGATGTTATTTTATTTTGATTTGAAATCCACTGTCAGCATTAACCCCCAGAGGCCCAAATTAGAAGAACACACACAGATGAGTGTTCTTAGAACCCTAGTCTATTCCATAAAACAATAATTTGATGCAATAACAGTATTATAACATCATTTTGTAATTCAGCTCTCACAGTGGCAACAATTTCACACTCTTTTGGACCAGACGGCATCAGATAGATGGCCTACACATACAGAGACAGAGGGGTGCTGTTTGGTTCGCCTGGATGCCTTCTCCAGTGAGATACTGTACATTCAGCTCTTGTGAATTGAAGGAAAATTATGAAACACAGAGAGACGAAAGATACATTATTTTATGTTTTGTTGTTTTTTTCTTGGTACATTTTTGGGGGAAGACTAGATTCTCTTGGCATCCATGAATACACACCACTGTGAGATGATGACTTGGAATTAAATCAAGTCGTCAAATAAAACAAATGTAATATACAAAACAACTGAAATATTATATTATAGTAAAGTAATGTGAATAAATGTTGGTTAACAAGTGATAAACAGTAATGATCACTACTATCATGGGACTTTTATTAATTGTTTTATTCTGTGTTGTTACAGCATTCAACCCAAATAATCAAAACCGAAAATAAAAAACCATTAAAATGTTTTAATAATCAAATTGAACCAACCTCAAAAAGCACTAATCTAATGGAAATGTCTATAATATATTGTTAATATATGACTCACAGTAAACCTTTTAACAAAATACAAGTTGTCTCACTCAAGTAAAACGACATACAACATTCATGTCTTGAACTAATTTTAAAATGCCAGACTACGGTTTGCAACTGCACATGGGGACAAAGATCGTACTTTTTGGAGAAATGTCCTCTGGTCTGATGAAACAAAATTAGAACTGTTTGGCCATAATGACCATTGTTATGTTTGGAGGAAAAAGGGGGAGGCTTGCAAGCCGAAGAACACCATCCCAACCGTGAAGCACGGGGGTGGCAGCATCATGTTGTGGGGGTGCTTTGATGCAGGAGGGACTGGTGCACTTCACAAAATAGATGGCATCATGAGGAAGGAAAATTATGTTGATATATTAAAGCAACATCTCCAGACATCAGTCAGGAATTAAAATGTTGGTCGCAAATGGTTCTTCCAAACGGACAATGACCCCAAGCATACTTCCAAAGTTGTGGCAAAATGGCACAGTCAAGGTATTGGAGTGGCCATCACAAAGCCCTGACCTCAATCCTATAGAAAATGTGTGGAACTGAAAAAGCATGTGCGAGCAAGGAGGCCTACAAACCTGACTCAGTTACACCAGCTCTGTCAGGAGGAATGGGCCAAAATTCACCCAACTTATTGTGGGAAGCTTGTAGAAAGAAACCCAAACATTTGACCCAAGTTAAACAATTTAAAGGCAATGCTACCAAATACTAATTGAGTGTATGTAAACTTCTGACCCACTGGGAATGTGGTGAAAGAAATAAAAGCTGAAATAAATAATTATCTCTAATATTATTCTGACATTTCACATTCTTAAAATAAAGTGGGGATCCTAACTGACCTAAGACAGGGAATTTTTACTATGATTAAATGTCAGGAATTGTGAAAAACTGAGTTTAAATGTATTTGGCTAAGGTGTATGTAAACGTATGACTTCAACTGTATGTGTGTGGCAACATCCTAACATTATCAATAAAACCATTCCAATAAGGCATGACATAAGGTATATAGATACACCATCCTGTTGAAACAAGGCTCGTATAGCTCTGTCGTTGAATGGACGAAAAGGAAAACTAATCTTTCCTACTGATGAGTCAACAGGGATATCCGTAGGTATGTTCTGAGGGTGAGGTCTTGACAAATTCCTGAATAATAAAGCAAGACCTGAGGAAATGGCATCTAAAACAATTGCAAAATCTTTAGGTGTTACAGGGATCTTGTAAAGTGATAAGAATTCCATATAATTAATTATAAGTTAAATACCCTCTGCATTTACAAGTTGGCTCACCAATAGGATATTATTTCGAAACCAATGTTGTAAAAACAAAGACGTGTTTTTATACAATATGTCCCGATTATTTCATATATAATATCTGGGTGGAGAAAAAGTATGTTTCTAAATTAAGGACCAACAACTCTGCCAGCTTTCGTCCTGTAAATGAAGTTTCGTCGTTTCCCATAATGCTTCACTGTGATCGCCAGGTGGAAGCTGACAAGTGCTGCTCTTGAAATGCTGGGCAGTTTACGCGCGTCCGGGAAACTACAGGGATATTTGATCCCGTTTACTGACACAAATGTGGAATTTTTCAAACATCTAGTTAGGAGTTTTAGGGTACAAGGGGTGGGTTGGTGCTGGGTGGGATTCACTGTTGAATCGGACGTTTGTAAAGCCTTCCTGTTTGGGTAAGTTTCATTCTCGCAGTATACTCGCTCTTTTGGGCCTAGCAAGTTAGTTTATCTAGCTAGAAAATAATGTTTAAATCAAAGTCGGTAACTAGTTGGCTATATCCAATAAATGCATCACTCCACCCGCCGTGGTTTTAGGAAAACCGATCCCCAACGCTGAATGACAATAACCAGAAAACATTTAAGGATTGTATTATTATAGGCGCCAGACAACCACACATTATTTCACAATAAAATGAGGTCACCATATCAGCTACAGATGAACAGTAACTGGTCAGTTTAGAAGAGTTTTAAATAGGTGCAGTTTTTAATATGCGACATTGTTTTGTGGTAACGACCTAGCCAGCTAGTTTAGTACATGGTGAAGTGATTACATGAAGTAACCAAACCACGTATCCTGTTTAACTAGGCAGGTTAATCTGATAACTAGGCATGTTAATCTGATAACTAGGCAGGTTAATCTGATAACTAGGCAGGTTAATCTGATAACTAGGCAGGTTAATCTGATAACTAGGCAGGTTAATCTGATAACTAGGCAGGTTAATCTGATAACTAGGCAGGTTAATCTGATAACTAGGCAGGTTAATCTGATAACTAGCGAGGTACTAATCATCTTCACATCATGGGTTGTGTTTGGAAGTGAGTGTAACCTGTACTCTAGTCAGAACCCATGTGTGTAACTACCTAGTAACAGGCTGTCATTCCAGGTTACGGTAAATTGGCTAAACATACATAACTAGCTAGTTAAATTATTACGTTATTTGTTTGTGAGAAGGCAAAGAGTTTCGAAGCCAGTTGGCAACTTTTGTTACTGTATATTTTCTTAACGCATATTTTCTTTAAAGAAAATTATTAAGATTAACATAAACCCGCCACTTCGTGACTCGGTCGACGGTCGATCTGAAATCGGGTCAGTACTTTGAACGGTACTCTTACTTGTGTGTGCTGTGCTGTTGCACACTGAAAGAGGATTTTTTACCGAAGGTGGCCACATTTAGAGTTCTAGTTAGCTAATTACATATTTAGCTAGCTAAGTCTATTTAATATACATTATAGCTAACCGCTTGTGTTGTCTGTACTCTGCAGCTAGTTAGCTAGATATAGTTGCAATCCACTGTTGACAAATGTACTTGGTGATGATGGGAGCCAATCTTGTCCTATGTCCAATCATGTTCCCACTAAAGTCAGCACAATCATTTCAATGCCATGTTTTTTTCTAATCTTTCTGTGTTTCTGCTAAATTTCAGTTTCTATGGAGAAACTGCTGGGGGACTCCGATGATGTGCAGCCACAGGACCTCTCTTCCATCTGTAGCCTTCCCGCTGTGATGGACCTAACCAGAAAAGGTGAGGAATGCCTCCTGAAAGCCAACTCCATGGAGGCCTTACGGGTGGTCAAGCCCCCCAGCTGGTACCCAAACTCTGGGAGCAGTAAGGGACTCTCTTTCCCAGAGACTGACCACAGGTGTCAACCAGGAGACCAGATACAGCCGGACAATGCCTTCCCCAACAATCCGGTTACCCTCTCATATGTGAGCCGGTCTCATGTCTTCTCCACCCATGACTCTCTCTCCCAGCATTCCTCTTTCTACGGCGTCCCGTCGATCAGCAGGTTCTCAACAATGGATGGCTTCCTGCAGCAGGTGGATAGGCCTCTGGGCTCAGCACGTCGGTCTGACATGTTTGACCCTATCCCTCCAGCCCAGGTGGTGGGTGAGAATGTCGCAGGGGTGTGTCCTATGCAGCAGTCTCATGAAATCAATGGCGATCGAGTCGCCAGTAACGGAGTGGAGAAATACAAGTCTCAACAGAGAGGGGGTTCAATGAGACGCACTCTTTCTCAGGACACAGACAACGAAGGATTGCACAATGGTCAGGGTAGTAGCAGCTGGTCCAACTCTGCCATCTGTGTCGATTCCTCCCCAGAATCTCTCACTACAGACATGGAGGGAGAGAGGAGGGCTTCAGAGGTTCTCTTTCTCATCTCTAGAACGGAGGAGCCAGTCCTGATGCAGGACAGCAGGAGTCCCAGGGACCTGTGTTCTCAGAATGGGGAGTATATCAGTCCTCTGGAGGACCCGGCCTCTCCCTCGGCCTCTCCCTCGGTCTCACTGTATGATGTAGAGGATGGCCTCATTCTGCCTCAGGTCTCCTGCTCACCCTGCGCTGACAATTCTTTAGCAGACGAGACGGCTGATACCTGCTGGGATGAGCTGGAGAGTGGAGGACCTGGGCTGTCTGCAGTACAGGGGACAAGGCCTAATGGGGATAATACACCAAGGTTAGATTACAGAAAGGACTACCAGCAGCCAGGACATAAAGCCAAGGCAGCTTCGGAGCCCATTGTTGACTTGACAGAAGATGAGAGCACTGTGCCAGAGGTTTTAGAAAAAAAAAACAAGCAGACAGCTACTTCTCACCTGAAGGGTAGTGTGGAGGCAGAGCAGAGGACTTCTGAGAGAAAACAACTCCCCCCTCGCTCCGGCAGGGGAACCAGGTTAGAGGCCATAGTGAGGAACATAAAACCTAACTGGTATAAAGTGTCCACTAAGAAGCCCAAGGCCCAGCCTCAGACAAATCCCCTGACCCAGAGCAGTCCATCTAAAGCTGGTGTTAGTCCTAACAAACAGACGTTGTCTGTAGTGAAGAAGGTCCAGAATAAAGCAGCATCTAGCTCTGAGGGAGAGAATAAAGTCAAGGCAGCAGCCTCACTGACCGGTCGTATGGATAGCATTTACACGAACACAGACCGATGCAAAGAGTCTACCTCAGATTCTGACCACAACCGTTTTTTGAAATACCCACACAACCACAGCACATCTCCAATAAAATCCAGCCTGCCCTTTGCTCCAGACAAAGATTCAGAGAAGGAACACAGAGAGTCAGGTCCCGAGCCCTCTTCTGCAGTGGATGTACTGATTGTATCACCGTCACTTAAAGCATCTCCAAAGAAACCCAGGAAGCATAAAGCTAAGACTACAAACAGTGACGCAGCTGCTCCCACAACCAAAACAAGGAAGCCGACCCCTGCTCCCAAGAAGAAATGGAAAAAACCCAGACTGGATCAGTCCTCTATGTTCTCCCCTCAGGAGCCTGAGATCAAACTGAAATACATCAAGGAGGAAAAGAGGGACATGAGGGTGAACACATTCTCTCCTTTCATCCAGGTGGAGCGTAAGCCCTCCTCCACCTCCCCCGCCAACTGTACTGTCATCAATTACCCAGAGGAGGAGAAGCCCAGGCAGAAGGGCCAAGTGCAACAGCAGGCTGGAGGCTCAGGTTCAGGGGGTTTCATCCCAGGGGCTGTACCCTCCACCTCCTGCCTCCAGCTGGGCCGCATCTCCACCCACAGCCAGTACCACAGCTCCCTGGTCTGCTGCCTCTGTGGAGGCTCGGCTAACGCCATGGACCTGGGGGACCTCCACGGGCCCTACTACCCTGAGGGATACAGACCCAGCACTAAAGCCCCAGCTAGCAAACCAGGCCTCAAAGAAGAGGAGGAGGATTTCAGTGACTCTGACTCCTCCTGCAGCGCGAGAGGCCGGGGCAGAAAGTGTGCTCGGCACCCGGGGGTCCCCTGGCCCCACAAACCTGTCCCCAGGCTTAACCACGAGGGCCTGCTGGGGAGGTGGACCAGTGACAGCGACCCCTCACTCAGCCCTGGAGCTAAGAGGGCCAGGACTGAGGCTGGGCCTGGGGTTACATCTGGGGCTGGGCCTGCAGTGGATGACTGGTACATCCCCCCTGTGGTGCCTCTGGGCCAGTGTGAGTACTGGCTCCACGAGGACTGCAGCATCTGGTCTGCAGGTGTGTTCCTGGTGAAAGGGAGGGTCTATGGCCTGGAAGAGGCGGTCAAGGTGGCTCAGGAGACGGTAAGTGTAAGTCCTGCAGGATAGAAACAGATGTTCCTCTGTGTTTGTTGGTCTTTATTGATTTACGATTGGGGTGAATCTGGTGATCTCCCATGGCGACTACTGTATTACTGCTGTGATAACCGTCTGGTTACTATTTTATTTTTAGTTGGTATGTAATAGTGCTAGAGCTGTTTAAGATGTAAAATACTATAGCAGGATATACTTTGTTCTTGGCTCGTAACAAAACCAATTAATAGTATTTCATGTTTTCAGACGTGTTCTCGCTGCCGTAACCCAGGTGCCACATTGGGCTGCTTCTTCAAAGGATGCCCCAACAAGTATCACTACAGGTGTTCTCTACAGTCAGGTGAGTCTCCTCCTCCGTCCTTATCCCCATCCCCTGCTGGGACAATCAGGTGAGTTTCCTTGTCTCACACGTTTTACTTGAGACTTGACTTGGAGCCTCAAGACTCTGGACTTATTTTGTGGCCCAGAGTCTCTGTGGATGACTCTCCACGCAGCCAGAGGCTGTAACCGCAGCATCGCCCTTGCAATAAGTGCAACACATTGGCTAGTGACGCACACACTCTGACCTCTGATTGGACTAGCAAATTGTAGGGAGAGAGGATTGCCATAATACATATCCTTCTCCAGAAAATGTTGGTGATCAAGAATATGAACTGTTTACCTTTCAAGCTCACCAGCAATGGGACATCAATACACACTTACTGGCATAGCCCCTACCAAAAGACCAGTAGGTCTATGTCAAAGGTCCTTGAAATTGATTTTATTACTTATGAAGCTTGCATTTGGAATTTAGTTGTTAAGATGTATTATTGCTGTGGCGAAGACGCACCATAGACTTACTTACACTCTCCAAACTCCAGCCATTGGAGAGCGCTTGTTCTGTTGTTGAAATGTTTGCTGTTGCTTTCACATGTTCAAATGCTTATGCGGTAAATCTATATTCCATCTAATCCTACAGTCATTTGTTAGTTTAATCATTCCATTTTTATTGCCGCACATAGACAATTCGTACAGTACATTTTAATTTAGACCAATTTCTTACTCTTTCAGCGTGTTAGTTGTGAGCCTGAACGTACGCAAGACTCATGAGGTGAATGTTCTGTTTATTTAATGCAGTGTATGGTTTCCTTGGTTAATATATGTTGGAGTGCCGTGTGTCTGTGTTCTTAATCTCTGTCATTTATGTTGTGTTTAATAGGAGCATACACACCTCCGTGTGCATGGAAATAGGAGTCGGTACATTGAATAAGATACAATTATTGTTCCATGTACGAATGGTGAAGAAATATAATTCTATACTGAACAAAAATATGAACGCAACAAGTTCAACGATTTTAGTGAGTTACAGTTCATATAAGCAAATCGGTCAATTGAAATAAATTAATTAGGCCCTAATCTATGGATTTCACATGCCAGTCATGGGTGGGGAGCTGGCCCAGCCAGTCAGAATTATTATTTTCCCCCACAAAAGGGCTTTATTACATACACATATACTCCTCAGTTTCATCTGTCTGGGTGGCTGGTCTCAGACGATCCCACAGGTGAAAAAGCCGGATGTGGAGGTCCTGGGTTAGCGTGGCTACACATGGTCTGCGATTGTGAGGCCGGTTGGACGTACTGCCAAATTCTCTAAAATGAGCATTCAATTCTCTGACTACAGCTCTGGTGGACATTCCTGGAGTCAGCATGCCAATTGCAAGCTCCCTCAACTTGAGATATCTGGCATTGTGTTGTGTGACAAAACTGCCTATTTTAGTGGCCTTTTATTGTCCCCAGCACAAGGTGCAGCTGTGTAATGATCATGCTGTTTAATCAGCGTCTTGATATGCCACACTTCTCAGGTGGATGGATTCTCTTGGCAAATGAGAAAAGCTCACCAACAAAGATATAAACTCATTTGTGCAAAAACATTGCTTTGAGTATTTCTGGGATCATTTATTTTAGCTCATGAAACATGGGACCAATGCATGTTGCGTTTGTATTTTTGTTCAGTATAGTTAAGACTGCTGTAACAATGGATGTGGAAATTGCCTTTAACATTGTAGAACCACTTTATTGCCAGTTGTGTAATTGTATGGTCCTGGGAGGGGCCAGTTGTGTAATTGTATGGTCCTGGGAGGGGCCAGTTGTGTAATTGTATGGTCCTGGGAGGGGCCAGTTGTGTAATTGTATGGTCCTGGGAGGGGCCAGTTGTGTAATTGTATGGTCCTGGGAGGGGCCAGTTGTGTAATTGTATGGTCCTGGGAGGGGCCAGTTGTGTAATTGTATGGTCCTGGGAGGGGCCAGTTGTGTAATTGTATGGTCCTGGGAGGGGCCAGTTGTGTAATTGTATGGTCCTGGGAGGGGCCAGTTGTGTAATTGTATGGTCCTGGGAGGGGCCAGTTGTGTAATTGTATGGTCCTGGGAGGGGCCAGTTGTGTAATTGTATGGTCCTGGGAGGGGCCAGTTGTGTAATTGTATGGTCCTGGGAGGGGCCAGTTGTGTAATTGTATGGTCCTGGGAGGGGCCAGTTGTGTAATTGTATGGTCCTGGGAGGGGCCAGTTGTGTAATTGTATGGTCCTGGGAGGGGCCAGTTGTGTAATTGTATGGTCCTGGGAGGGGCCAGTTGTGTAATTGTATGGTCCTGGGAGGGGCCAGTTGTGTAATTGTATGGTCCTGGGAGGGGCCAGTTGTGTAATTGTATGGTCCTGGGAGGGGCCAGTTGTGTAATTGTATGGTCCTGGGAGGGGCAGTTGTGTAATTGTATGGTCCTGGGAGGGGGCAGTTGTGTAATTGTATGGTCCTGGGAGGGGCCAATTGTGTAATTGTATGGTCCTGGGAGGGGCCAATTGTGTAATTGTATGGTCCTGGGAGGGGCCAATTGTGTAATTGTATGGTCCTGGGAGGGGCCAGTTGTGTAATTGTATGGTCCTGGGAGGGGCCAGTTGTGTAATTGTATGGTCCTGGGAGGGGCCAATTGTGTAATTGTATGGTCCTGGGAGGGGCCAATTGTGTAATTGTATGGTCCTGGGAGGGGCCAGTTGTGTAATTGTATGGTCCTGGGAGGGGCCAGTTGTGTAATTGTATGGTCCTGGGAGGGGCCAGTTGTGTAATTGTATGGTCCTGGGAGGGGCCAGTTGTGTAATTGTATGGTCCTGGGAGGGACCAGTTGTGTAATTGTATGGTCCTGGGAGGGGCCAGTTGTGTAATTGTATGGTCCTGGGAGGGGCCAGTTGTGTAATTGTATGGTCCTGGGAGGGGCCAGTTGTGTAATTGTATGGTCCTGGGAGGGGCCAGTTGTGTAATTGTATGGTCCTGGGAGGGGCCAGTTGTGTAATTGTATGGTCCTGGGAGGGGCCAATTGTGTAATTGTATGGTCCTGGGAGGGGCCAATTGTGTAATTGTATGGTCCTGGGAGGGGCCAGTTGTGTAATTGTATGGTCCTGGGAGGGGCCAGTTGTGTAATTGTATGGTCCTGGGAGGGGCCAGTTGTGTAATTGTATGGTCCTGGGAGGGGCCAGTTGTGTAATTGTATGGTCCTGGGAGGGGCCAGTTGTGTAATTGTATGGTCCTGGGAGGGGCCAATTGTGTAATTGTATGGTCCTGGGAGGGGCCAGTTGTGTAATTGTATGGTCCTGGGAGGGGCCAGTTGTGTAATTGTATGGTCCTGGGAGGGGCCAGTTGTGTAATTGTATGGTCCTGGGAGGGGCCAGTTGTGTAATTGTATGGTCCTGGGAGGGGCCAGTTGTGTAATTGTATGGTCCTGGGAGGGGCCAATTGTGTAATTGTATGGTCCTGGGAGGGGCCAATTGTGTAATTGTATGGTCCTGGGAGGGGCCAATTGTGTAATTGTATGGTCCTGGGAGGGGCCAATTGTGTAATTGTATGGTCCTGGGAGGGGCCAATTGTGTAATTGTATGGTCCTGGGAGGGGCCAATTGTGTAATTGTATGGTCCTGGGAGGGGCCAATTGTGTAATTGTATGGTCCTGGGAGGGGCCAATTGTGTAATTGTATGGTCCTGGGAGGGGCCAGTTGTGTAATTGTATGGTCCTGGGAGGGGCCAGTTGTGTAATTGTATGGTCCTGGGAGGGGCCAGTTGTGTAATTGTATGGTCCTGGGAGGGGCCAGTTGTGTAATTGTATGGTCCTGGGAGGGGCCAGTTGTGTAATTGTATGGTCCTGGGAGGGGCCAGTTGTGTAATTGTATGGTCCTGGGAAGGGGCTGTACCTGTTTAACTCCTGTTAGACAGATTCCATTTGGTTTCTCAAGGGGAGGCTGTGCAGTCTTGCCCTTTACCTGTGTTTACCTGTTCAGATAGAACATGTTAAAGGGATCTCTCTTCCTCTGCTCCTCTTCCCCTCTGCTCCTCTTCCCCTCTGCTCCTCTTCCCCTCTGCTCCTCTTCCCCTCTGCTCCTCTTCCCCTCTGCTCCTCTTCCCCTCTGCTCCTCTTCCCCTCTGCTCCTCTTCCCCTCTGCTCCTCTTCCCCTCTGCTCCTCTTCCCCTCTGCTCCTCTTCCCCTCTGCTCCTCTTCCCCTCTGCTCCTCTTCCCCTCTGCTCCTCTTCCCCTCCGCTCCTCTTCCCCTCCGCTCCTCCTCTTCTTCCCCTCCTTTCCTGCTCCTCCTCCTCTTCCCCTCCTCTCCTCTTCCCCTCCTCTCCTCGCCTCGCCTCTTCCCCTCCTCTCAAAACAATGCACTCTTTGTAGCAGGTAGAACATCACATTGACACAATGCTGAAGGCAAAGCAATGTTCTGCTTCTAGTGGAGCTGAAGTGTTAAGTAGAGGGTCTGTGACTGCAGTCTGTCGCGTGCAAAGACTTTCAGATGGGACTTGGTTGCAATCAGTCCAGAAGTTTGAGCCACCTCAGTGACTGATGATGAATGTTGTTCGTAGTCAGTTCTGAGACGTGATTTATCTTGATTTATCATGTTGCTTTACGTCTTATTAAAACAGTCTGTCTGGTTAGTGGGGTTTCCGTTGAAAGGTAGGCCTGGTGTTATGACTCCAAAGACTAGCCTACTGGTTCTGCTGCACACGTTATGTCTAGAAGTCTTAGGCCTAGTTACCTGGTCTGTAACCTGACACGTTATGTCTAGAAGTCTTAGGCCTAGTTACCTGGTCTGTAACCTCAAATCAAATGTATTTATAAAGCGCTTTTTACATCAGCTGATGTCACAAAGTGCTATATAGAAACCCAGCCTAAAACCCCAAACGGCAAGCAATACAGATGTAGGAGCACGGTGGCTAGGAACAACTCTCTAGAAAGGCAAAAACCTAGAGAGGAACCAGGCTCTGAGGCCAGTCCTCTTCTGGCTGCCGGGTGGAGATTATAACAATTCAATAGTTACCTGGTCTGTAAATACCAAAGGCATGCCCAAACTATAGACTCCAAACCCAAGGACATGGCTTGTCGGCTGGCTTGTCAGCTGGGACACTGACTGGCCCTTATTGGCAGCACAGGATGTGCTTTTCATGCCCTGGCTCAGCATCTATGCCCAGTTGTGTGTGTGTGTGTGTGTGAATAGCTGTTCTGTGTTGCAGGTTGTATCTAGCCTGTTGGTGCGAGTGGAGGCTGGTTCAGCTGCTGTTTTGCTATTGAGCCATCTTCTGAATCACTGCCTGTCTTTATTGACCCAAGCATTCTTCTCCCCACAGACTGTGTCCTCAATGAAGAGAACTTCTCCATGAAATGCACCAAGCACAAGGTATGGGGAGTTGATTCATTTGAAGTGACTGCTAGGTTTGATCCTTACTAAGCTGTTCACACTCAGTTGCCGTCAGTGTTTTCTGTCTCAATGTACAAAGATTGTATTTGAAAGAGTTTGCTGGCATGGAGCCAACATTTTAGCAATCCTCTGTTTTATGATTTATTGTCCCTCCTAAGATGAGGTATGGCTTGCTTCATTTCAGCGTTGCTTCACGCTGACTACACAACCCTACTGCATGCAGTGTATAGTCCTAGAAAATCGCTCACCCACTGTGATTATTGTTGTGCACAGTACACTGGGATCTACTTTCACGGTTGCGTTTTGGTTTCACTGTGTGTTACTGGGATTTACTGCGTGTCTGTTCCTCCCCAGAACAAGTCGTTCCAAGGCCCTCCTGGGAACAGAAGAGATGACCGGTGACTCAACATGGTTAGTTGGGAGCAGAAGAGATGACCGGTGACACAACATGGTTAGTTGGGAGCAGAAGAGATGACCGGTGACTCAACATGGTTAGTTGGGGGCAGAAGAGATGACCGGTGACTCAACATGGTTAGTTGGGAGCAGAAGAGATGACCGGTGACTCAACATGGTTAGTTGGGGGCAGAAGAGATGACCGGTGACTCAACATGGTTAGTTGGGGGCAGAAGAGATGACCGGTGACTCAACATGGTTAGTTGGGGGCAGAAGAGATGACCGGTGACTCAACATGGTTAGTTGGGGGCAGAAGAGATGACTGGTGACTCAACATGGTTAGATGGGAGCAGAAGAGATGACTGGTGACTCAACATGGTTAGTTGGGGGCAGAAGAGATGACCGGTGACACAACATGGTTAGTTGGGGGCAGAGGAGATGACCGGTGACTCAACATGGTTAGTTGGGAGCAGAAGAGATGACCGGTGACACATGGTTAGTTGGGAGCAGAGGAGATGACCGTTGACACAACAGAAGACAGACTTGACTACACATGGTTAGTTGGTGTCTTTTACATTCTACATGACAACACCACCTATGTTCTGGTCCTGCGCGTGCCTCACACATCCGTAAATGTTTTCTAACGTTCTTTGATCACAATGATGACGTTTATGTTTATATCCAAAGTGATACATTTTAGAATGGCTGTTTTTCTTCCGTTCCAGACGTCGTTCATCTGTGGCGTTAAACTGGGTTTCTCCTGTGAGCCTGGAAACCTTGGCGACACTAACTGTCCTCTGATTGACAGCTGGTCTGGTGCGGAATGCAAACACCCACAAACCTTAACTGGCTTTCTTCGCCTCTGCTACCTGTCCTGTTATCTTCATCACAAAAAGCAGACCAAGGCTATCTTAATGTTCTGCTACCTCTGTCCTTCTCATGGTACTGGACTGACTGGTAACGGTGGCTACTAGATGGGCCAATGACTGAACAGAACAGAGGAGTTGGGAGCGGGGCCCAAAGCCAATGTTACCATTCGATTAAAGAGAAATGTTTTCATGTTGCTTATGGCTAAACACGTGCACGATCGCTTTGTAATTATTTATTTGGAAAAAGGATTCTCCCCCTTTTTTTTTAAATTGAAATGTTGATAAAATAATTGGAGATTTAATTTTGTAAAGCTTTCTAAGTAGGTGATAATATTTGACTTATTTATTTTTTGGGGATCTTCTGGCTTTAGTTTTACTTTGTAATTGACCCGGAGGTGTGTTTTTACGCGTGTAAGTTATGAGTAAGAACCTCGACGCTGAAGACTCCACTTGGCAGAGGAACTGGTGGTCGTATAGCAGTGGTGTAGACAGTGCAGAATGGTCTAGTATTCAGATCGACAGAACCATATTTGATTACAATACAGGTACCTGATATCTATAAAGACTAAATTCACAGGTTTTATTCTCATGTGATTAAAATAATACCAGATTAATCAGATTTTTAGTTCTGGAGGTGTGAAGAGGTGTGCACTTAAACAGATTTTACATGCACTTTGTTTTCTCATGTGATATAAATATTTGTATCGTATATTCATTTTGTGAATGTACTACCTCTAAAGAGGGATGTTGTTGAAAGCACTTTGGACTGATACTTAACCTATGGAACTGTTCAATCGTTTGCCATGGTTGCAGAATCCTCTGCAAAGTGGAAACATACAGTGCATTCGGAAACTATTCAGACCCCTGGACTTTTTCCACGTTTTGTTACATTACAGCCTTATTCTAAATTGTATTAAATAGTTTTTTTTCCACCTCAAACTATACACAATACCCCATAATGACAAAGCAAAAACAAATGAATGAAAAATAAACTGAAATATCATATTTACGTTTCCCCACAGCATGATGCTGCTACCAGCATGCTTCACCGTGATGGTGCCAGGTTTCCTCCAGATGTGACGCTTGGCATTCCGGCCAAAGAGTTGAATCTTGGTTTCATCAGACCAGAGAATCCTGTTTCTCATGGTCTGAGAGTCCTTTAGGTGCCTTTTGGCAAACTCATAGCGGGCTGTCATGTACCTTTTACTGAGGAGTGGCTTCTGTCTGGCCACTCTACCATAAAGGCCTGATTGGTGGAGTGCTGCAGAGATGGTTGTCCTTCTGGAAGGTTCTTCTGGAAAGTTCTCTGACAGAGCGACCTCATTGCTTTGTTTTTGTTCAGACATGCACTGTCAGCTGTGGGACCTTATATAGACAGGTGTGTGCCTTTCCAAATCATGTCCAATCAATTGAATTTACCACAGGCGGACTCCAATCAAGTTGTAGAAACATCTCAAGGATGATCAGTGAAAACAGGACGCACCTGAGCTTAGTTTAGTCTCATAGCAAAGGGTTTGAATATTTATGTAAATATTTCTAAAAACCTGTTTTCGCTTTGTCGTAATCGGGTATTGTGTGTAGATTGATAAGAAATTTGTATTTAATCAATTTTAGAAGAAGGCTGTAATGTAACAAAGTATCATCAGTACAGATAACTTGTTTGTATGTTTCGTTTCATTTCATTGATGACATGGCTGTATCTATCTCCATGATACAGCTGTCAGTCTAAAGTGATTGGTCTACACATCTTCATTACCGGTCATGTGCTCTTGACTTTCCTCTTCTGTTTTTACTGGGACTCATTACACGATGTAGTTTATTTTCTTGAATTACATTTACAAAGATAGAAATACAAGCCAACACTACCATGACTCAGAATACATTACACAAGCATCTGTTTGAACAAGGGCACACTTTTTTAGTTATTTTTTTCCTCTGGGAAATGCCATCAATTGATGTAATCTGATTTTAGATAACCTCTGATGTCTGTAGAATTCCAACAAGTATAGACCGTAGCGCTACAATCAGTCTCTAGTTTCTAACTATCTACCACATGTTTGGGTTTACATCAACCTTTACCAGGTAGCAGTTGATTTGGTCAGCATGGTCATGTTCAACCTTCTCCATTCATCTGTCTGAAGTCCTCTCACCTAAACTCTTCTAAACCCTTATTACTACTGCTAGTGCTGCTGCTGCTCCAGGACATTTGTCTTCTGTTGCGTCAACACAACTGACCAGGACATTGGCTTCTGTTGCGTCACCACAACTGACCAGGACATTGGCTTCTGTTGCGTCAATACAACTGACCAGGACATTGGCTTCTGTTGCGTCACCACAACTGACCAGGACATTGGCTTCTGTTGCGTCAATACAACTGACCAGGACATTGGCTTCTGTTGCGTCAACACAACTGACCAGGACCGCTATTATGCTCCTTCTGCTGCAGACGTAGATGTAAACGACAAGTCTGATAGACTGTACATTTAAGAGATGTAACTGTGGCTGGTTTGTGCTATCTGGTGGTGGTCGTCTCTGTGTGTGATTTTCCGTGGGGACATTGTGGTTCTGTCTGACTCTAGTGAAGTCAGTCTGTACAGGGAGCCAGAACAGCATTGATGGTGAATTTTACAGCAGGCTTCTCCCTGGGAGAGGATTCCTCACACAGTAGGAGATACACGTGTGTCTGTTCCAATATCCACACTAGGATAGCACCTAGAATAAAGCAATGTACTGGGCATGTGTTCCAAGTGGGATGCTTGTATGGCTATTGTAGCGTAGCTAGCTACACATCAAAACCTCTTCTGCTTAGCGACACAACTCATTATGTTGTGCCTTTGCCATTTTGTATGTGCTGCAGTGAAAAGGATTTTATCACATACTGAGCTAAATGAACGCCAGCCATTCTGGTGTTGTACCTTATTGCCACTACTGCTATAATCAAACCAATGCATTGTTCAAAATATGGTGTTTGGACTTATTTCCATGGTTGTAAAATGTGTTTGGTTTGTAATGTTTCCATGTCTAAATCTCAGGGCTCCAATTCTTCTAATGATTTGAGTTTTATTTTTTGTCCTATGATGTTATTTATCACACATTGACTGGAGCAATACTAATATTGAGTTGTCTCCCCACCTTTTGCCCTCAGAACAGCATCAATCGGCAGGGCATGGACTCTACAAAGTGTTCCATGTGGATACTGGTCCATGTTTACTCCAATGCACCCCACAGTTGTTAAAGTTGGCTGAATGTCCTTTGGGTGGTGGACCATTATTGATACACACGGGAAACTGAGCGTGGAAAAACCCAGCAGCGTTGCAGTTCTTGACACAAACCGGTGTGACTGGCACCTACTACCATACCCAGTTCAAAGGCACTTTTGTCTTGCCCGTTCACCCTCTGAATGGCACATACACAATCCATGTCCCAAGGCTTTAAAAATCCTTCAATCTGTCTCCCTTAATCTACACTGATTTTAAATGGGTTTAACAAGTGACATCAATAAGGTATCATAGCGTTTACCTGGATTCACCTGGTCAGTCTTTCATGGAAAGAGCATTCTTAATGTTTTGTGTTCTCAGTGTACAGTCTACTGGTTAAACATTTTCCTTAGTCTACTGGTTAAACATTTACCTTAGTCTTCTGGTTAAACCTTTTTCCATACAGACTACTGGTTAAACCTTTTTTCTGTGCAAACTACTGGTTAAACCTTTTTTCCATGCAGTCTTCTGGTTAAACCTTTTTCCATACAGACTACTGGTTAAACCTTTTTTCTGTGCAAACTACTGGTTAAACCTTTTTTCCATGCAGTCTACTGGTTAAACTTTTTTTCCATACAGACTACTGGTTAAACCTTTTTCCACAGACTACTGGATAAACCTTTTTTCCAGTACTGGTTAAACCTTTTTCCTCACAGTCTACTGGTTAAACCTTTTTCCTCACAGTCTACTGGTTAAACCTTTTTCCTCACAGTCTACTGGTTAAACCTTTTTCCTCACAGTCTACTGGTTAAACCTTTTTCCTCACAGTCTACTGGTTAAACCTTTTTCCTCACAGTCTACTGGTTAAACCTTTTTCCTCACAGACTACTGGTTAAACCTTTTTCCACAGACTACTGGATAAACCTTTTTTCCAGTACTGGTTAAACCTTTTTCCTCACAGTCTACTGGTTAAACCTTTTTCCTCACAGTCTACTGGTTAAACCTTTTTCCTCACAGTCTACTGGTTAAACCTTTTTCCTCACAGTCTACTGGTTAAACCTTTTTCCTCACAGTCGACTGGTGTAACCTTTTCCCTACAGTCGACTGGTGTAACCTTTTCCCTACAGTCGACTGGTGTAACCTTTTCCCTACAGTCGACTGGTGTAACCTTTTCCCTACAGTCGACTGGTGTAACCTTTTCCCTACAGTCGACTGGTGGAACCTTTTCCCTACAGTCGACTGGTGTAACCTTTTCCCTACAGTTGACTGGTGTAACCTACGCACCGCATTCCAATGCCTCATCCGTGTTATTTGTCAGTCAGTGGTGTTTTGGTTAACGTTTGAAAAGGACTGCCAACGCTAATGTCACTTGTCATTTCTCCCTCTTTATTTTAAGGTAACTACAGATACTATTTTGTACTTTGTGGTTTAACTAAAATAAATATTTTGTAGAACTCCTTTTTTGTGTAAGTCCTAATTTAAATAAAAATAGTAACATGTTACATAATAGTGATTGAGTATAGACGACCAACCGTTCAAACTTTTCATTGTCTTAGACTTCCAATAGAAAACATGAAACTTCATAATATCATTGCAGAGCTGCAGTAACATGTTGCGGTTGCTAACTGGCCTGTGTTATGATGTAATGGCTAGAAATGTGAGAAGAGCAAGTCTATCTCCTGCAGAGTGTCGGGCACATCTCTCTTGAATACAGGGAACAAACTCACACCATCATTCATTCCAACAAGTTTTAATTTTATTGTTGACTAAATTGGAGCTTACAGGGAAGACGGTTGTATTGCAAAGACAGAATCGGACACGAGTTCTAGAGCTGTGTTCCCTACTCACTAAAATCACGATGCTGCATCATATGTCACTGGACAGAAAAACAAAGACTTCCATCACATTACATCATGATAGATTTGCAGAAACCTCTGTCCAACTCATCGATTGCCTACAGCAGTGGTCTCCAACCCAGGTTCCAGCCTTCGGTCTTGATGATTAGTTGAATCAGGTGTGTTAGGACTAGAACAAAAGCCTGCACACCCAGTGGGTCCCCAGGACCAGGGTTGGTGACCACTAGCTACTAGTTAGAGTAACAACTCCAGCCCTCTGCATTGGGTCTGGAAGATGTTTTGAGTCAGAACACAAGGTCATATGCTGTCACAAGGTGAAGTAATGTCACTACCCCAGACATTGATCTAAGGTTAGTTGGGTTTTTTCACCCTTGGATGGATAAGGTGAGGATTTGAATGGCAACTTCTACATGGAGCATGGTTGAATTCAACAATACTTCAACTGGCTACAAACCGTACTGAACAGTTAATTGTTGGAAGATGCCAGATGAAAGAGGAAAATAACTTTACTGACTGTTATTCAACATTCTAACACCCAAGTGTGAACAACAGAATACTACAGCTTGTGACCGCAAAACAGAGAATAGGTTTTCCCCAGTTGTTTTCCAGCACATACAGATTCATGCAAATATGTCTGGAAATCGCAACACATGTTTATGTATAATTTTTAAAACATTATTTCTGACTTTATAATGACTCATTCATCACTCTTTCTTGTGACGTTTTGCTCGGCAACGAAGTGAGAAATCCTCTCCAGATTTCCCTTGCAACTTCTCAAGACTTGGGAATTTAGAAGCTACTGACACACTTGATCAAAAACTATCTATTCCAGAAAGTCTCCATAGGATTCCAGATGCATTACATACTGTACATACAGATACATTCCATATTGTCGCTCAATAGCTCTGGATCCTAGATCTTATTGGTGAGATGGAAACACAGCATCAACAGCCTACAAACACAACACATTGAATCAAAACTAGCCGTTATTATACTTATGTCTTGTTTCTATCCCTAAGATGTCTCGAGAGGTCACAACAATATTCACTCCGGGATATAATGCAAGAAATTGTGCCACAGCAAAATTCCACATCACAACAATCTTGACATAATTTTTTGTAAAGCCAGTTCAAATTTTCCATAAATATATTTTTTTGTTACTTGTCATGCAATTAAAAAAACAAAATGTGATTGTGTACATCTTCACTGTATTTTTCTGCTTGAATTAAAACAAAACAACAATCAAATTGACTAAAATGTGTAAAAAATATATTTTTCTGCCATGAAGTTGATACGTGTCTGTTAAGGCAGGGATTCCCAAACTCAGTCGTGGAGCCGCCCCTTGGTGCAGGGACCGAGTTTGGGGAACCCTGTGTTAAGGGGTCAGGGATCAAGTGTTGGACATCATTAACAGTTATCTGTCTGTTTCCAGACAAGAGGCTCTGGGACATCTTGGCGTGCTGCCAACGGCAGAATAAAGTTATCTGTAAAATGTATCTAAATTAGTGACTTACTTTTCTCCATCTGGTGGCTTTGAATGATCCAATATTAATGTGTAGCACATCAGACTAAATCCAAATGGTGAACTGAAGAGAGAATACTCCATTCAACAACTACTATTAAACACAGTGATTTTACAAGATCCAGCTGTTGCAACAGTATTCATTTTCCTGTTCAAAAAGTATTGCAGAAGACCAAGTAGAAATTTGGCACTAGAGCACGTGTCAAACTCATTGCACGGAGGGCCGAGAGTCTCCGGGTTTTCGCTCCACCCTTGTACTTGATTGATGAATTAAGGTCACTAATTAGTAAGGAACTCCACTCACCTGGTTGTCTAGGTCTTAATTGAAAGGAAAAACCAAAAACCTGCACACTCAGCCCTCCATGGAATGAGTTTGACACCGCTGCACTACAGCGTGCAGAAACCTTTACTGAAATATTCTAAATCAATAGAAAAAATTTAATCTGTATATTTAGAATTTAAATAAATAAAGTAACTGTATATTTAGAATTTAACTAAATAAAGTAACTGTATATTTAGAATTTAATTAAATAAAGTAACTGTATATTTAGAATTTAACTAAATAAAGTAACTGTATATTTAGAATTTAATTAAATAAAGTAACTGTATATTTAGAATTTAATTAAATAAAGTAACTGTATATTTAGAATTTAAATAAAGTAACTATATTTAGAATTTAAATAAATAAAGTAACTGTATATTTAGAATTTAAATAAAGTAACTATATTTAGAATTTAAATAAATAAAGTAACTATATTTAGAATTTAAATAAAGTAACTATATTTAGAATTTAAATAAATAAAGTAACTGTATATTTAGAATTTAAACAAAGTAACTATATTTAGAATTTAAATAAATAAAGTAACTGTATATTTAGAATTTAAATAAAGTAACTATATTTAGAATTTAAATAAATAAAGTAACTATATTTAGAATTTAAATAAAGTAACTATATTTAGAATTTAAATAAATAAAGTAACTGTATATTTAGAATTTAAATAAAGTAACTATATTTAGAATTTAAATAAATAAAGTCACTATATCTAGAATTTAAATAAAGTAACTATATTTAGAATTTAAATAAAGTAACTATATTTAGAATTTAAATAAATAAAGTAACTGCAAAGGCAAAAAAAATCCACCTAATCATATTTCCGATCCCACACACACACACACACACTACACACACACACACTACACACACACACACACACACACACACACACACACACACACACACACACACACTAAATAGGGATATCTGCTGCAGAGGATAAGTTCATTAGAGTTACCAGCCTCAGAAATTGCAGCCCAAATAAATGATTCACAGAGTTCAAGTAACAGACACATCTCAACATCAACTGTTCAGAGGAGACTGTGTGAATCAGGAACCACTACTAAAGGACACCAATAAGAAGAAGAGACTTGCTTGGGCCAAGAAACATGAGCAATGGACATTAGACTGGTGGAAATCTGTCCTTTGATCTGATGAGTCCAAATTTGAGATTTTTGGTTCCAACCGCTGTGTCTTTGTGAGACCCAGAGTAGGTGAACGGATGATCTCTGCATGTGTAGTTCCCACCGTGAAGCATGGAGGAGGAGGTGTGATGGTGCTTTGCTGATGACACTGTCAGTGATTTTTTGGGAATTCAACTAAACCAGCATGGTTACTACAGGCAATCTGCAGCGATAAGCCATCCCATCTGGTTTGCTATTAGTGGGACTATCATTTGTTTTTCAACAGGACAATGACCTAAAACACACCTCCAGGCTGTGTAAGGGCTATTTGACCAAGGCGGCGAGTGATGGAGTGCTGCATCAGATGACCTGGCCTCCACAATCACCCAACCTATATTTTGATTTCTTTAAAACTGTTTTGGTTACTACATTATTTCATAGTTTTGATGTCTTCACTGTTATTCTACAATGTAGAAAAAAGTAAAAATAAAGAAAAACCCTTGAATGAGTAGATGTGTCCAAACCTTTGACTGGTACTGTACTTGGCATTACAGTAAACATAAAACTTCTGTTCATTCTGATGTTATTCTTTCATTTAGGAACATTTTACAAGGTATTTCTATCAGCTTCGAAAATACAAAGCAAAATAACATCTCTCTACATCTCTTGGTTCCTCCATGTCACTTCTGTAGTCTTTTTTTTGCTCAGTTCTCTCTCGGTTTCAGTCTTTTTGGGAGAAATATATTGCTTTTAAGAAATACATGTTGGTCTTCATCTGAGACTCTGAATACCAGTATTTCATATCACAATGTGTTTTTCAACCTCTTTTTCCATGTCTTGTCCGTCCGTCCGTCCGTCCGTCTGTCGGTTGGCTGATCGTTCAGTATGTTGTTCATTGAGTCTTTGCAGTCTGTAAAGATTTGTTGTGTCTGTAGAATGACTGATCTCTGGATCTCTGAATGGATCATTTTTATCCTAAGAGCCCAACGGGAATCATCAGGAATGTCTTGAGTTGATCCCGTTTCAATCCCATTGCAAAATGTTAATTAATTTGTTCTTCAAAGGTCCTTGCTTTTGACCCCGTTGTAATAACATGTGTTTTTTCTGTGTATGAGTATACAGTACGTAATGTGTGTGAGCATGTGTATGTATGGATATGTGTGTGTATATGAGTGTAGGCGTCTGTGTATGCATGTATGTGTACTGTACACAGTATCTCAGTCCATCCCAAGCCCGTCACACATCTCAGACACAGATCTCTATAGGCGTAGCCACCAGTATGCGTCCGGGGGGCTGGTTGCTGTTGCTGTCTCTAGGCATGCGGTCATAGCTGTTAGTAGAGGTCACAGAGCTGGTGGTGGAAACAGACACAAAATGGTGTCCACCACCTGACTCCATTATCCCTGCCTTCGTACTCCCAGTCCCCCTCTCCACAGACACCAGAGGAGAGAGAGGAGACAGCTGTTTCATCCTCTCCACAGACACCAGAGGAGAGAGAGGAGACAGTTGTTTCATCCTCTCCACCAGCATCTCCTCGTCCTCATCTCCAGACGAGGACGACGTACTGCTCCCGTCCCCCTCCATCCTCACCCCTCCTCCTCCTCTCTCCCTCTCTCTCTCTCCAGCCCCTCTTCCATTCCCGTTGCTGTCTCCATCCAGCATCCAGCTGTGGCTGAAGTAGCCAAACACCTCTTTGACGGAGCAGCGTCTGTCCTGCTCCACAGAGAGGAGCCTGCGGAACATGCGTAGGGCCTGCTCGGTGAAGCGGCGCCACTGCGAGGGTACGGTGCCCGTGCGTCGTCTCTGCCAGCGAGTGAACTCCTGGTAGAAGGAGTCGGAGGGCAGGGCCTTCTCCCAAGGGAAGTTACCGGTCAGCATGCAGAAGAGGAGGACGCCAAAGGCCCACACATCCGTACTGTAGTCCACGCAGAAGCCCTCGTGGCAAGACGTGTCGCACAGCTCCGGAGCTGTGTAGGGGATGGTACCGCTCACCTGGTAGGAGAGGAAGAAATAATGTGTTTATTAATGAGGAAGATTTCATTCTTCATTTAAGTTGGCTCCTATGAGGTCTGGTGTCTTTTATGACATACAGTACCAGTCAAAGGTTTGGACACACCTACTCATTCAAGAGTTTTTCTTTATTTTTCTATTTTCTACATTGTAGAATAATAGTGAAGACATCAACTATGAAATAACACATATGGAATCATGTAGTAACCAAAAAAGTGTTAAAACAAATCAAAATATATTTTATATGAGATTCTTCAAAGTAGCCACCCTTTGCCCCGATGACAGCCTTGCACATTCTTGACATTCTCTCAACCAGCTTCACGAGGCAGTCACCTGGAATGCATTTCAATTAACAGGTGTGCCTTGTTAAAAGTTCATTTGTGGAATTTCTTTCATTTTTAATGTGTTTGAGCCAATCAGCTGTGTTGTGACAAGGTATGGGTGGTATACAGAATATAGCCCTATTTGGTAAAAGACCAAGTCCATATTATGGCAACAACAGCTCAAATAAGCAAATAGAAACGACAGTCCATCATTACTTTAAGACATGAAGGTCAGTGAATCCGCAAAAACCCTCAAGCGCTATGATGAAACTGGTTCTCATGAGGACCGCCACAGGAAAGGAAGACCCAGAGTTAACTCTGCTGCAGAGGATATGTTCATTAGAGTTAACTGCACCTCAGAAATTGCAGCCCAAATAAATGCTTAACAGACACATCTCAACATCAACTGTTCAGAGGAAACTGCGTGAATGTGGGTTTCATGGTCAAATTGCTACAAAGAAACCACCACTAAATGACACCAATAAGAAGAAGAGACTTGTTTGGGCCAAGAAACTTGAGTAATGGACATTAGACCTGTGGAAATCTGTCCTTTGGTCTGATGAGTCCAAATTTGAGATTTGTGGTTCCAACCGCCGTGTTTTTGTGAGACGGATTATCTCCGCATGTGTGGTTCCCACCATGAAGCATGGAGGAGGAGGTGTGATGGTGCTTTTCTGGTGACACTGTCAGTGATTTATTTAGAATTCAAGGCACACTTAACCAGCATGGCTACAACAGCATTCTGCAGCGATACGCCATCCCATCTGGTTTGCGCTTAGTGGGACTATCATTTGTTTTTCAACAGGACAATGACCCAAAACACACATCCAGGCTGTGTAAGAATGAGAGTGATGGAGTGCTGCATCAGATGACCTGGCCTCCACAATCACCCAACCTCAACCCAATTGAGATGGTTTGGGATGAGTTGGACCGCAGAGTGAAAGAAAAGCAGCCAACAAGTGCTCAGCAGTTTCCTTCAAGAGAGAATGCCAAGAGTGTGCAAAGCTGTTGTCAAGGCAAAGGGTGGCTACTTTGAATAATCTCAAATATAAAATATATTTTGATTTGTTTAACAATTTTTTGGTTACTACATGATTCCATATGTGTTATTTCATAGTTGTGATGTCTTCACTATTATTCTACAATATAGAAAATAGTAAAAAATAAAGAGAACTTTTGACTGGTACTGTACTTGGTGTGTTCTGCATCTCAAACGACAGCCTATTTATCATCCAGTTCACTACTGTTGTCTTTGTAAAGTTGTGATTTGTGATTTGACCTCTGGCCGCTCACCCGTTTGACCGGTGAGCCAGAGCGGCGCGTCATGCCGAAGTCGGACAGTTTGACCTTGCGGCACTCGCGGTCAAAGATGAGGATGTTCTCAGGCTTGATGTCACGGTGCACCAACTTCTTACAGTGAAGGTAGTCCAGGGCGATGGCAACCTGGTGCACACAGCGCTTAGCAACCGTCTCCGGGAGACCCACCTGGATGGAGAGGGGAGGAGATTAGAAAACAATATAAACCTCAAAGTTGTCTGTAATGACAACCACTATAAACGTGTTATGAAGCATTCTTCACTGGAACCTTACAAGCAATGCCACATAAAAATATTATAAACTGTCATTGCACATTTAGAGCCGTCATGGTTACAATAACCCTACATAGCCATTACAACAGAACATCCCTGTATCTCTTCTCTCTGTACCTGTGGAGGGATGATGTCGAAGAGGTCCCCGGCCAGGGCATACTCCTGGGCAAACACGTAGTAGTCGTCAGTCTCGAAGGCTATCCCAAACATGTTGATGATGAAGGGACAGGGAGAAAGGTATAGAGAGATACTGTACTCCCTCAGGAACGACTTCAGCTTGGTGCTCTTCTTCCTCAGGAACTTCAGGGCCATCTTGGTGCCTGAGGGGAAAACAACATGGAGATGAATGACTACAATGGTTGATCATGCTAGATGTAATCCTGCAGATAATCCTGCAGAGCTGGACTAGTGAATGATCCTGTTAAATGTGTGTATCCTCAAGATCAAGTCTAGTGTGTGTGTGTGCTCCTCACCTCTGATCTTGTGTATGACCAGGTCCACCTTGCCATAAGTGCCCTTGCCAAGCTCCCTGATGACATCATAGTACTTGTTGACCTCTAACCTCTCCAGGTTCTGTGCTGCGATCAGCTGCAGCTCCTCCAGAATGTCCATGTTTCCACGGGAACCCAGCGGAGACGAGCTCATACTGGGGACCGGGTTAGGGGGCGGACAAGAACAGGGGACAGGTTTAGGGGACGGACTCACGGGCAGTACAGGAGTGGTGGCTAATGGCTTTTGTCACTGGAGAAAAGGATAGAGAAATAGAAACAGGCAGACATTTTGTTAGTGGAAAGGTAAAGTAAACATGCAGACATTTAACAACCAATACTAAAACAATTTAACTCTTCTTCGTGTCTCTTTTGTATATCCAATAAATAAATATGGAACAAAAAACTGAAAAGCTACAGACTCAAACAAACACACCAGCCTATCACCAGCCTATCACCAACCTATCACCAGCCTATCACCAACCTATCACCAGCCTATCACCAACCTATCACCAGCCTATCACCAGCCTATCACCAGCCTATCACCAGCCTATCACCAGCATATCACCAGCCTATCACCAGCATATCACCAGCCTATTACCAGCATATCACCAGCCTATCACCAGCATATCACCAACATATCACCAGCCTATCACCAGCCTATCACCAGCATATCACCAGCCTATCACCAGCCTATCACCAGCATATCACCAACCTATTACCAGCATATCACCAGCCTATCACCAGCATATCACCAGCCTATTACCAGCCTATTACCAGCATATCACCAACATATCACCAGCCTATCACCAACCTATCACCAGCCTATCACCAGCATATCACCAGCATATCACCAGCATATCACCAGCCTATCACCAGCATATCACCAGCCTATCACCAGCATATCACCAGCCTATTACCAGCATATCACCAGCCTATCACCAGCATATCACCAACCTATCACCAGCCTATCACCAGCCTATCACCAGCCTATCACCAGCATATCACCAGCCTATTACCAGCATATCACCAGCCTATCACCAGCTTATCACCAGCCTATCACCAGCCTATCACCAGCCTATCACCAACCTATCACCAGCATATCACCAGCCTATCACCAGCCTATCACCAACCTATCACCAGCATATCACCAACCTATCACCAGCCTATCACCAGCCTATCACCAGCATATCACCAGCCTATTACCAGCCTATCGCCAGCATATCTCCAACCTACTGCAGTGTGAATATTCTCACAGAGGAAATTGTTATTTTCAAAACTGCAGCGTTTTTACGATCCAGACGCAGAACACTCCGACCTATTCCTTCGACTATAGATTCACACACACACACACACACACACACACACACACACACACACACACACACACACACACACACACACACACACACACACACACACACACACACACACACAGCATAACTCTGAATGCCAAAAAAGAAGCAGGCTTTATGTTACCTCTGATTAACAACACTATGGAACATTTAAACACTGATTGACACCTACACTACAGAGCATTCTGAAAGTATTCAGACCCCTTCCCTTTTTCCACATTTTGTTGCATTACAGCCTAAAATGTATTAAATCAATGTTTTTCCTCATCAATCTACACACAATACCCCATAATGACAAAGCAAAATCAGGTTTTAGAAATGTATGCCAATTTATAAAATAATCTAATTTTAAAAAAGTATTTACATAAGTATTCAGACTTTGCTATGAGAGCTCAGGAGCTCAGGTGCATCCTGTTTTCATTGATCATCCTTGAGATGTTTCTACAACTTGATTGGAGTCCACCTGTGGAAAATTCAATTGATTGGACATGATTTGGAAAAAGGCACACACCTGTTTATATAAGGTCCCACAGTTGACAGTAAAACCAAGCCATGAGAAATTTCTGCAGCATTCAAGGTCCCCAAGAACACAGTGGAAGATTGGAACCACCAAGACTCTTCCTGGAGCTGGCCGCCCGGCCAAACTAAGCAATCGGGGGGAGAAGGGCCTTGGTCAGGGAGGTGACCAAGAACCCGATGGTCACTGACAGAGCTCCAGAGTTCCTCTTGCAACACTCACTACCGAGTTCCAAACTGCCTCTGGAAGCAACATCAGCACAATAACTGTTTGTCAGGAGCTTAATTAAATGGGTTTCCATAGCCAAGGAGCTACACACAAGCCTAAGATCACCAAGCATCAGCTGGAGTGGTGTAAAGCTCGCCGCCACTGGACTCTGGAGCAGCGTAAACGCGTTCTCTGAAGTGATCAATCACACTTCACCATCTGACAGTCCGACGGATGAATCTGGGTTTGGCGGATGCCAGGAGAATGCTACCTGCCCCAATGCATAGTGCCAACTGTAAAGTTTGGTGGAGGAATAATGGTCTGGGGCTGTTTTTCATAGTTCGGGCTAGGCCCCTTAGTTCCAGTGAAGGGAAATCTTAACGCTACAGCATACAATGACATTCTAGACGATTCTGTTTCCAACTTGGCAACAGTTTGAAGAAGACCCTTTCCTGTCTGAGCATGACAATGCCCCCCGTGCACAAAGCGAGGTCCATACAGAAATGGTTTGTCGAGATCGGTGTGAAAGAACTTGACTGGCCTGCACAGAGCCCTGACCTCAACCCCATCAAACATCTTTGGGATGATTTGGACTCCCTACTGTGAGCCAGGCCTAATCGCCGAACATCAGTGCACCACCTCACTAATGCTGTTGTGACTGAATGGAGTCAAGTCCCCGCAGCAATGTTCCAACATCTAGTGGAAAGCCTTCCCAGAAGAGTGGAGGCTGTTATAGCAGCAAAGGGGGGACCAACTCCATATTAATGCCCATGATTTTGGAATGAGATGTTCAGTGTCCCTCTCTGTTCCTATAAGACTATATCTTCCCCATGGATACATTAGATCACCAAAACAAACCAAACATTATTATTGTATTATTATTCCAGTCAAAACAGAGAAATGTCCACAGGAAAAACATAGGTGACATCTATGTCCCGAGACCACCTTGCTATTCAATAAAGACCCTGTACGCAAGGTAAGCGAAAGTGTGTGCATGTCTGTGTGTGTGTCTGTGTGTGTGTCTGTGTGTGTCACCAGCAGGTGATGAAACATGAGACTGTTTATGTGAAAAATGTCTAAAAGTGTCATCTCTCTGGTACATGGTGAATCACTACATCAGTCTCCAATCAGAATCACTGTGTCTCTGTCTCACACACACAGTGCATGTGTATCTCTCTGTGTGTGTGTGTGTGTGTGTGTGTGTGTGTGTGTGTCTGTCTGTCTGTCTGTCTGTCTGTCTGTCTGTATGGAAGCAGCAGAAGCATCAGCCTCATAGCTGGATGAGTCAACATCCCGTCCTATTAACTACTTAGAGGCAGTGTGTAGGTGTGTGTATGTGTGTGTGTGTGTGTGTGTGTGTGTAGGTGGCCTAGCCCAGCTGATCAAAGGGGGCTTATGATGACACACACAGGCAGATCTGTGATGAGTCACAATATAGGTCAGCCAGACACCATGTTGACGAGAGCACAGATTGCCTTTACTTTAGTATTTAACACCAGCAGGGTCTCCAGCTAATGTCAAGTGTCCTCATGTCTCTAACTAGAGGGAGCTGTGCTTCAGTATTCAACACCAGGGAAAGTAAAGTACAGTTGTGTCTCTAACTAGAGCTGGTGGAACAACCACTGCTTGGCTGTTGTTGCTAAGGAGTTTTTGGTAGTTCTTGGACGACAGGGCAGTGTGTTCTATAGAATGAGACCCTGTTGTAGGACTGGGGTAAATTAGAATCCCCCCCCCACACACACACACACAGGACTGGGGTGAAGGACCTGTCAGACTATACACTAGGGTTTGACAAAGCACTACTAATACAATCATTAATGTGTGTGTGTGAGTGTGTGTGTGTTGTGCGTGCATCTGTGTGAAATGAGCCAGCGTACCTGAAGCTCTTCACATCACTGTGGTCAAAGTAGGATGTGGAAACCATGGTTTACTTTCAGGGGTTCTCTCTCTCTGTTCCAGCTGTGTGTTGCTGAAAAGCTGCCAGCCTCGCAGGCAAGGCAAGGATCAGGAGAGAGAGAGAGAGAGAGATAAAGAGAGAGAGACAGAGAGAGCAAACTAGAATGCTATTTGGCCCTAAACAGAGAGTACACAGTGGCAGAATACCTGACCACTGTGACTGACCCAAAATTAAGGAAAGCTTTGACTATGTACAGACTCAGTGAGCATAGCCTTGCTATTGAGAAAGGCCACCGTAGGCAGACCTGGCTCTCAAGAGAAGACAGGCTATGTGCACACGGCCCACAAAATGAGGTGGAAACTGAGCTGCACTTCCTAACATCCTGCCAAATGTATGACCATATTAGAGACACATATTTCCCTCAGATTACACAGATCCACAAAGAATTATTAAACAAACCCAATTTTGATAAACTCCCATATCTACTGGGTGAACTTCTGAGTGTAATGTTTACTGGAAAAAACTACTTCACTTACTTTGGCAATGTTAACATATGTTTCCCATGCCAATAAAGCCCTTAAAATTGAAATAGAAATGTAATTGAGAGAGAGAGAGATGGGGAGGGTGGAGGGGGAGGGGGAGATGCAAATCATGCAAATATATGCTGTTTCTCTCCAGAAGGGTTGTCCACCAAAGACTGTCTGTTTCTCTCCAGAAGGGTTGTCCACTACAGACTGTCTGTTTCTCTCCAGAAGGGTTGTCCACCAAAGACTGTCTGTTTCTCTCCAGAAGGGTTGTCCACCAAAGACTGTCTGTTTCTCTCCAGAAGGGTTGTCCACCAAAGACTGTCTGTTTCTCTCCAGAAGGGTTGTCCACCAAAGACTGTCTGTTTCTCTCCAGAAGGGTTGTCCACTACAGACTGTCTGTTTCTCTCCAGAAGGGTTGTCCACTACAGACTGTCTGTTTCTCTCCAGAAGGGTTGTCCACTACAGACTGTCTGTTTCTCTCCAGAAGGGTTGTCCACTACAGACTGTCTGTTTCTCTCCAGAAGGGTTGTCCACTACAGACTGTCTGTTTCTCTCCAGAAGGGTTGTCTACTACAGACTGTTTCTCTCCAGAAGGGTTGTCCACTACAGACTGTCTGTTTCTCTCCAGAAGGGTTGTCCACTACAGACTGTCTGTTTCTCTCCAGAAGGGTTGTCCACTACAGACTGTCTGTTTCTCTCCAGAAGGGTTGTCTACTACAGACTGTCTGTTTCTCTCCAGAAGGGTTGTTCACTACAGACTGTTTCTCTCCAGTCCTCTATCCAGTCTTTTCAATACATATTTAATCTTAAATTCATTTATTCCAGTGGACTGGCAAAATTATTACCTCTTATCAATCCAATAAAAAACATGTTATTTAGTTGTTAACAGCTGCTTGTGCAATACCAGAGAGCTATTGGCTAAACTACAGCAGCAGCAAAAGAGCAGAGCAGTACTTTTGTTGAGTTTGTTATAACTTTGGAGGAATAACATTGTGTTTCTTGTGTGTTTGTCTCAGTTTTGGCTTGGCTGTTGCATAACAGTAATCTGGAAATTGGCAGAGTGCCGCCGGGTTCCTGTCTGAAAGGTACGCTGCAAAGCCTAACTAACATCTGAAAGAGAGTAGGAAAGAGAGATTGAAAGGGGGAGGTGAAGGGTAAAGCCCCTTTGGTGCAGTGGACATACACAATAGACTGGTGTTGATAACATGCCATTGCTGTAGAAACCAAAACCGCCAAAAATCATTTTAATGATGCCACAGACAGATGGCTAATGCATACAACACTTCCTGGGTGCTCAGCCAATCACCAGCCAGAGCTGCCAAGTGCCACCCAATCCGGTGCCAGAGCTGCTGTCCATTGAATGTTGAGCTCGCTCGTCTCTGTGCTAGTGGGGGGGGTTTGATTCATCTTGCCCGGGCACCCGTGTAGGTGTGTTTTTCATCGGCTGAAAGTTGATTGCATTCGAATTGGAACGAAGCTGCCTCCCGGGCGTGAGAGAGGAACCCCATAGCTAATGGAAAAGAGATGTATGTTTCTGGACGATGTGCAATGCTGCCTTGTTGACAACATGACAGAGCAACGCAGATTACAGTTTGATTTGAGAAGGGCGCTCCTCCCTCCCCACTTCCACCCGATAACGTGATGGACCTTTTCCCTGCACCCACTCCTCTTTCTATTCTGGTTAGAGCCAGTTTGCACTGTTCTGTGAAGGGAGTAGTACACAGCGTTGTACGAGATCTATGACAAGTATTGGTCTCCACAAAGTTTGCTGCTTCAGTGTTCTTAGATCTTTATGTCAGTAGTTACTATAATTACAAGTATTCCATAAGTGTCAAAGGCTTTCATTGACAATGACATTCAGTTTATGCAAAGAGTCAATATTTGCAGTGTTGACCCTTCTTTTTCAAGACCTCTGCAATCCGCCCTGGCATGCTGTCAATTAACTTCTGGGCCACATCCTGACTGATGGCAGGACATTCTTGCATAATCAATGCTTGGAGTTTGTCAGAAGTTGTGGGTTTTTGTTTGTCCATCCGCCTCTTGAGGATCGACCACAAATTCTCAATGGGATTATGGTCTGGGGAGTTTCCTGGCCATGGACCCAAAATGTTGATGTTTTGTTCCCCGAGCCACTTAGTTACCAAACTGTTCTTGGATGGTTGGGAGAAGTTGCTCTCGGAGGATGTGTTGGTACCATTCTTTATTCATGGCTGTGTTCTTATGCAAAATTGTGAGTGAGCCCACTCCCTTGGCTGAGAAGCAACCCCACACATGAATGGTCTGAGGATGCTTTACTGTTGGCATGACACAGGACTGATGGTAGCGCTCACCTTGTCTTCTCCGGACAAGGTGTTTTCCGGATGGCCCAAACAATCGGAAAGGGGATTCATCAGAGAAAATGACTCTACCCCAGTCCTCATCAGTCCAATCCCTGTACCTTTTGCAGAATATCAGTCTGTCCCTGATGTTTTTCCTGGAGAGAAGTGGCTTCTTTGCTGACCTTCTTGACACCAGGCCATCTCCAAAAGTCTTTGCCTCACTGTGCTTGCAGATGCACTCACACCTGCCTGCTGCCATTCCTCAGCAAGCTCTGCACTGGTGGTGCCCCGATCCCGCAGCTGAATCAACTTTGGGAGACGGTCCTGGTCGCTTGCTGGACTTTCTTGGGCGCCCTGACGCCTTCTTCACAACAATTGAACCTCTCTCCTTGAAGTTTTTGATGATCCGATAAATGGTTGATTTAGGTGCAATCTTACCAACAGCAATATCCTTGCCTGTGAAGCCCTTTTTGTGCATATCAATAATGAAGTAGTGTACAGAATCATTGTACCATCTAAACCGCTGTGAAATATATGTTCAATAACCAAATATAGTGTTTTCAGCTGGTGTACAAAAAGTAAAAGAACACATAACAGATCTACCGCTTCTTAGACTTGCTTTCAATGAGAATGACAGACCTAGAACACATATTTTCTATGTGAATTTGGTCGAGTCGCACAAACAGTTACATATTGCAGCTGTAGCACTCAGTGTTAAATAGAACACTGGAGAATTTGCCGTGCACCATCTCTGGAAGATATCATATTCATCGGACTGTCTCTGGAGCTATGTCCTTCAAATATAAAAGAGACATTTCAATTTCAATGTTATGATGAATTCAATCAACTCCCTCCCAGTAGTCAGCCAGTCAGTGGGTGAGTGACATGTTCAATTTCCACTGTTTCACTTTCTCCTGACACAGTATAGTGCAGGGCTGTTGCTACAGCCTGTCAATTTCCCACCGGTAGTTGGATCAATCAGTGCGCGGCGCCATAGCCCTGTAAAAGGACACCAATCCTTTATCAGGCATTATCATTTCTGTGGCCAGCATTCTCAGGAGCCGCATCACATTGAGCTCTGCATGGTACAGCTGGAGCCTAGGCCTACGACACTGTCATCATGCTGCCCTGCCCCTCTGGCCCTGACATGGAGGTTGGATCTGATCGGTTTGTTTATGACAGCTTGACGGACCGACCCTGAGCGCCCTGGCAGCCCACAGCAACTGCCTCAACCTAGCCAGACGCGGCTATGCTGGTGTCCCTGTTAGGTATAGAGGCTATCTACTGTATGGTTCTGTCTGCTCTGTCCTCGACACCTGCAAGTGACCCAGAGAGAGAGAGAGAGAGAGAGAGAGAGAGAGAGAGAGAGAGAGGAGAGAGAGAGAGAGAGAGAGAGAGAGGAGAGAGAGAGGAGGAGAGAGAGAGAGAGAGAGAGAGAGAGGAGAGAGAGAGAGAGAGAGAGAGAGAGAGAGAGAGAGAGAGAGAGAGAGAGAGAGAGAGAGAGAGAGAGAGAGAGAGAGAGAGAGAGAGAGAGAGAGAGAGAGAGAGAGAGAGAGAGAGAGAGAGAGAGAGAGAGAGCTGACAAGGCAGAGGGGGGAAATAGAGACTGTAAAACAGTCAATATGAGGCAAAATGACTTTGTCAATGATTTATATATACACACACTAGATACCTTATTGGGGTGCTGTACTGAAGCCACCATGCCTCCATCTTGGCACTCCGTCACGATTGTAACAAATATTTTGGAAGCTATAGAAATGCATTTATTAATGTCTACATTTGTTTTTGCCACTTATTTTATTACAAACACCATAATGAATACTTTTCAATTACATTATGACATCAAAATAGAACATTTAAAAATATGTTAATACATTTTCCTTAAAGTATAATTTTTTTGAGATTACTAATGTTACTGACCCCACTACAACAAAAAATACTTAAATAAATTTAATTGAAATACTAGAATTAAATTCATTCCTATGGAGGACTTATCCTACTAGGGAGTGCCAATAAAAAAATATAAAAAAATATGGTAAACTGGTGGCTTCAAAGCTTCTCAATGGCCAATACATAGCATCAGAAATCCAGGGTTTATATACATCATGGCTTTCAGTGTGTGTGTGAGAAAGAGAGAGAGAGAGAGAGAGAGAGAGAGAGAGAGAGAGAGAGAGAAAGAGCTTGAGAGAAGGAATTAATTTCCATACATTAGTGTAGGCCTATAACCTTCAACAAATAAAGATAACCATTGCGAATAGAGGCAAATATATATATATAAATAATCGGATATAATGGATTGTACTATCCACTTCACATCCCTGGCATGATCCCGGAACACATTTACCCAGGCCCATAATAAAAATCAGAAAACATTGCATCCGGGTCAGAGGACGTCAATGCACACAATAATCTGCACAGCAAATGCAAACGCAACTGGAATTTTTCAAATGACGGAGACCTTGCAGCAGTAGCCTAGCAGCAGTAGCCCTGCAAGCAGAAGTCGCATCTCCTGCCAGGCAGACGCGTATAACCCAGTCGGCAGCAGCGGATAATTCTACATTGTTTAGACTTCAATATCAGTCTATGCTCATTCCACAATAGGCTACTCACCATTCAATCCGTCCAATATACAAGAGCTCTGAAGTCAGCCAAGGAACGCCAGATAAAAAAATAAAAATAAACTAATCGTGAGGATGATAGTAACACATAGCTTTGCGGTTTGACGTGAACATGTATCTCAAATTGTCCGTATTGTGCTATTGACACCTGGTCTAGCGGTAAATGCTCCTTGTTCAGAGGACCGCTAACCCTTTCGCAGGGTGCTCTAGCTCCAGTCCTATTGTCTCCGCATCTCTCCTGGATGAGAGGATCTGAGTGGAGAGCAGACAGGGAACGCAAAGATCCAGCCCCTTTTCACCCTCAACCAATAGCAGTGGAGAATCGGTAAAAGCCTAGAAGCGGTCTCTGCCTGCACGACAGGACCGGAGCGACCCTCCTCGCTGTCTCCGTACAGATTAGCGACAGAAACCGGGAAGGGAAGGGTGGAATGTGAAGGGAATTTATTGGTTGACTGTTGAAGGTATTGGGAGGGACTGTGAGGACAATGGCATGACAGGAATTCAAGTCATGGAAAGTGATGGGCTAAATCTCGAAATTAGCAATAGGTATTTTTTATAGTAGCCTAGGACTGGAACGGACTATTATTACGACTATGAACAGCATCACCAATGGAACTGATTCTAGCAATGCCAGTTTCGCCACTACATCCCTTGATCAACGAGCCAGACTTTGCTGTCACCTGCAGTTCTTTCAGATCAGATATAGACTATCGCACCTGGTGCACTAAACTGTCACTGTGAGGTGTGGAAAAATAGCTCATATTAATATATGTAAATAAGGTTCATGAAATCAATAAGTTGGCCATCTCTGAGACTCACTTAGATCATTAATTTGATGATACAGCAGAGGCAATACAAGGATATAACATCTGGGGGAGGTGTTGCTGTATATGTTCAGAGCTATGTTCCTGTAATGCTTAGAGAGCGTCTCATCTAATGCTGTTGAAGTGTTGATGTTGCATGTTCACCTGCGCCATCTAAAGTACAGTATATTATTTTGGGGTGCTGTTATAAGAGATACCAGACACCCCAGCAGGGGGCCCATGCATTAATGTCAATTTTTTTTTAATGTAATAAATCACTTTGACAGTAACCATCCAAAAAGTAATTTTTAATTTTCATATGTACTAGGCAGCTAAGTGTTTCTTTCTTGGCCTTCAGGAATGTGACTGACAAAGGCCTTGAAAAATAAAAATCAAAGTTAAGAGGGATATCAGCAAACAAATTCCGTGGTCAAGGCTCAGCCGCGCCCGTGCAATGGGTGGAGCTTCATCAGGTGTTCAAAAGCTCATATCAGACCGAGAGCCTAATGCTTTTATGTCGTTTTTTTTTAGACAACGATCTCTCTGCACCAACAGTTACAGGGATGTTATAAACAGCTTGATTACCATAACAACATCAGGGAAGGCTTCAAATAAACAGCAGTTATTTTAATATATAATTTTTAACACTTATTTTACCAGATAAGTTGACTGAAAATACATTCTCATTTACAGTAATAACCTGGGGAATAGTTACAGGGGATGAATGAGCCAAATGGAAGTTAATTGAGCCTCTCATTCTCCTTAATGCCCTTCCTCAACATGTTACGGAAAGAGATGAACTGTATAGGAAGCTCTGGGGACAGTTCCTCTGGATACTGGACAGCCCAATAATTTGCAGATGCAAACAGATTATCATATTTATCGGACAACAGTTTGAGGGCTTGAACAAAAGAAGTGGCTTGTGAATTTTGTTCATACTGGTGAACAGGCGTTTGAGTTGTGTAGTTGCAATATCAACAGTCCTTTCTCTCTGTTATATCTTGGCATTCATCATTCAAGACTAAGTTTAAATTGTGTTCAGCGCAATGGACATACAGTATAATGCACAATGTCTCAGGAAATACTCAGTATAGAAAACAGTCCTGCCTGCAACCTGGACCTACAGGCCGTGGCCAAAAACAACCTGGACCTACAGGCCGTGGCCGAAAACAACCTGGACCTACAGGCCGTGGCCGAAAACAACCTGGACCTACAGGCCGTGGCCGAAAACAACCTGGACCTACAGGCCGTTTTCCCTAATTTTTAAGCTATGTGATGTGTGATTTTTATCAAATGTTTTCAAGTACTACCTAAATCACACACTTAAAATGAAGTGCTTTGAAACACTGAAACTATTGGCAACCGAGCTGCCACCAAGTTACAGGAGTAGAAACCTTAACTATGCTGGAGTATTGAAACACATGGCTGGGTATTGGGACAGATTTAAGGTGTTCTAAAACATTCCTCCTGAGATGTTCTGAAACATGACATGTGTGTTGTAACACCACTATATCAAGAGTTTTGCAACACCTTGTCAGAGACTGGAAGCACTAACCTGGAAGAGGTTGCCAGAGACTGGAAGCACTAACCCGGAAGAGGATGCCAGAGACTGCTATGCTACCATGCTGTGTTGTCATGTTTCGCTACCATGCTGTTGTTATGTTGTGTTGTGTTTCTACCATGCTGTGTTGTCATGTTGTACTGCTACCATGTTGTCATGTTGTGTTGCTACCAGTACTAGCAACAGAGGGTGGCGGAATGGACTGAGCCAATACTAGCAACAGAGGGAGTTGGGGGTCCTGTGGTGACATCAGATGGTGTGTAAGTCTCCTGAAATGAATAAAATACAATATATTATAGAAATGAATGAAATACGCCAAATGCCATACGCCAATACATTAAATACTGTAAATAGTCACTGAAAACCCCTTTACGAACAGTGTACTGTCTTCCCCAAGGAGATGGGTAAGCATCAGGAGACCAGCTATAAAACTCCTTTACGAACAGTGTACTGTCTTCCCCAAGGAGATGGGTAAGCATCAGGAGACCAGCTATAAAACTCCTTTACGAACAGTGTACTGTCTTCCCCAAGGAGATGGGTAAGCATCAGGAGACCAGCTATAAAACTCCTTTACGAACAGTGTACTGTCTTCCCCAAGGAGATGGGTAAGCATCAGGAGACCAGCTATAAAACTCCTTTACGAACAGTGTACTGTCTTCCCCAAGGAGATGGGTAAGCATCAGGAGACCAGCTATAAAACTCCTTTACGAACAGTGTACTGTCTTCCCCAAGGAGATGGGTAAGCATCAGGAGACCAGCTGTAAAACTCCTTTACGAACAGTGTACTGTCTTCCCCAAGGAGATGGGTAAGCATCAGGAGACCAGCTATAAAACTCCTTTACGAACAGTGTGCCGTCTTCCTCCTGCTCGCTTTGAGTTGTTCCTTTGCTGTGTTTTGCGCCCTATTTTTTCTGTTTTGTCTCTACTCATATCCAATAACGTCATCCACTGAGTGGCAGCATGTCTCTGAACGTCTGAGTGCATGTGTTGAGTTAGTGAGTAGCTCAAAGTCTAAGCTAAATCCATCTTTCATTAACAAAAGGGGACTTTAATGCAGGCAAACTTAAATCCGTTTTACCTCATTTCTACCAGCATGTCACATGTGCAACCAGAGAAAAAATAAATAAACTCTTGACCACCTTAGCGCCACACAGAGACACATACAAAGCTCTCCCTCGCCCTCCATTTGGCAAATCTGACCATAATTCTATCCTGCACAGATTCACCGTTCCTGCATCCCATTGGTTCTGATTACAGTGAAGTGAGTATATAGTTATCTTAGAAGGAAGTAACTAGCTACCTCCAGTTCAGTATTTGGCAGCATGCACCTTAAACATTTGTTTGCCCACCATAACAACCTAACCGTTAGCTACGACACTGCAAGAACGCAGTGCTCGACAGGCAGGGGCGAAGGACATTGTGTTCTAGCTAGCTAGCTACTTCCTATGTCGTAACATTGTTATCAACGCTGCAAAGGACATAGTAGCTATCCATAGCAAAGATGGTGGAATTTAAATGAAGGCCATTTACCATTATAAAATATGGTCAGTTCTGGTCTGCCTAACAGGTCTGCTTAGCTCATAGATAATAATAGAGTACGCATCCCTATATATGCAGAGTTCAAAACAACTGGAAACTCTGAAAAATACAAGGTCAAATCATGATGTCAGTGATCTTCAGGTCGAAATTTTGGAACTCTAGAAAGAGGCCTGAGTTCCCGAGTTGTAATTCTGAGTTGGATGACCGTTCAAATAGATTCTTCCCAGTCTCTTCAACCAGAAACTGTGGATAGATGGGAGCATTCGTGCAAAACTGAAAGTGCGAACCACCGCATTTAACCAGGGCAAGAAGACTGGGAATATGGAAGGATACAATCAGTGTCGTTTCAGTGTTATTTCCTCCACAATGCAATCATACAAGCTAAGCGGACAAAGTTGAGTCTCAGTTCAACGGCTCAGACACGAGACATATGTGGCAGGGTCTACAGACAATCACAGATTATAATCATAGATTATTATGCCGGCATGAGTAAGACATTTAAGCATGTTAACCGCAAGGCTGCTGGCCCGAATGGTATCCCTAGCTGCGTCCTCAGAGCATTCGCAGAACAGCTGGCTGGTGTGTTTACGGGCATATTCAATCTCTCCCTATCCAAGTCTGTTGTCCCCACATGCTTCAAGATGGCCACCATTGACCCTGTACCTAAGAAAGCAAAGGTAACTGAACTAAATGACTATCGCCCCGTAGCACTCAGCTCTGTCATCATGAAGTGCTTTGAGAGACTAGTTAAGGATCATATCACCTCCACCCTACCTGCCACCCTAGACCCACTTCAATTTGCTTACTGCCCCAATAGATCCACAGACGATGCAATCGCCACCACACTGCACACTGCCCTATCCCATTTATTTTTTTTATTTAACCAGGTAAGTCAGGTAAGTCAGTTGAGCGACCCAAGGATGTGTGTGCTTTGGGGACCTTTAACAGAATGTATGTGGAGGGCTGTATTAGATATCTCAAGATAGATAGATAGATAGATAGATAGATAGATAGATAGATAGATAGATAGATAGATAGATAGATAGATAGATAGATAGATAGATAGATAGATAGATAGATAGATAGATAGATAGATAGATAGATAGATAGATAGATAGATAGATAGATAGATAGATAGATAGATAGATAGATAGATAGATAGATAGATAGATAGATAGATAGATAGATAGATAGATAGATAGATAGATAGATAGATAGATAGATAGATAGGTACTTTATTGGGGGGAGTGAGGCCTAAGAGGGTTTTATAAATAAGCATCAACCAGTGGGTCTTGTGACGGGTATACAGAGATGACCAGTTTACACAGGAGTACAGAGTGCAGTGATGTGTCCTATAAGGAGCATTGATGACAAATCCGATGGCTGAATGGTATAGAACATCTAGCCGCTCGAGAACACCCTTACCTGCCGATCTATAAATGATGTCTCCGTAATCTAGCATGGGTAGGATGGTCATCGAATCAGGGTTAGTTTGGCAGCTGGGGTGAAAGAGGAGCGATTACGATAGAGGAAACCAAGTCTAGATTTAACTTTAGCCTGCAGCTTTGATATGTGCTCAAAGAAGGACAGTGTACCGTCTAGCAATACACCCAAGTACTTGTATGAGGTGACTACCTCAAGCTCTAAACCCTCAGAGGTAGTAATCACACCTGTGGGGAGAGGGGCATTCTTCTTACCAAACAACATGACCTTTGTTTTGGAGGTGTTCAGAACAAGGTTAAGGGCAGAGAAATCTTGTTGGACACTAAGAAATCTTTGTTGTAGAGCATTTAACATAAAATCCGGGGAGGGGCCAGCTGAGTATCAGACTGTATCATCTGCATATAAACGGATAAGAGAGCTTCCTACTGCCTGAGCTATGTTGTTTATGTAAATTGGGATCAAGCCTTGGTGTACACCCTTGGTGACAGGCAGTGGCTGAGACAGCAGATGTTCTGACTATACACTGTATTCTTTGAGAGAGGTAGTTAGCAAACCAGGCCAAAGACCCCTCAGAGACACCAATACTCCTTAGCCGGCCCACAAGAATGGAATGGTCTACCATATCAAAAGCTTTGGCCAAGTCAATAAAAATAGCAGCACAACATTGCTTAGAATTATCTATCTATCTATCTAGAATCAAGGGCAGTGGTGACATCATTGAGGACCTTTAAGGTTGCAGTGACACATCCATAACCTGAGCAGAAACCAGATTGCATACCAGAGAGAATACTATAGACATCAAGAAGGCCAGTCAGTTGATTATTGACAAGTTTTTCCAACACTTTTGATAAACCGGACAAAATAGAAATAGGCCTATAACAGTTAGGATCAGCTTGATCTCCCCCTTTATATAAAGGATGAACCGTGGCTGCCTTCCAAACAATGGGAACCTCCCCAGAACGGAGAGACAGGATAAAAAGGTCGGAGATGATAGGGGCAGCAACCTTAAAGAAGAAAGGGTCTAAACCATCTGACACAGATGTTTTTTGGGGGTCAAGTTTCAGGAGCTCCTTTAGTACCTCGGACTCAGTGACCGCCTACAGGGAACAACTTTGTAGCGGGGCAGAGGAAAAAGAGGGAGGAGCATCGGGACTAGTCGCAGTAGAAGGGGTGGAAGATGAGGAAATGTTGGACGGAGTCATATAGGAATCCTGACTTAATGAAGTGGTGATTCAAGAGCTCAGCCATGTGCTTCTTATCAGTAACAACCACATCAACTTTAAGGGACATGGGCAGCTGTGAGGAGGAGGGTTTATTCTCCAGGTCTTTGGGTTAGACCCATAGAGAATACTGCTCCTTAAAGTAAGTAACTTTGGCCTTCCGGATGATAGCCTGAGTGCACTTATTTCTCATTTGCCTGAACGAGAGCCAGTCAGCCTGAATACGCGCCTTTCGCCAAATACAATTCTTGAGGTGGAGTAACTCGGCAAGATCACAGTCAAACCAGGGATCCATACTCACCTAGAGAGGGGTGGAGAGAGAGACATTGAATTTCATTTAATTGAGAGAAAGAGACAGAGAGAGATGGATGGAGGGAGACAGGTTCAGTAGAGATTAGTACTGATGAACCAGAGATGAATGGAGGGAGACAGGTTCAGTAGAGATTAGTACTGGTGAACCAGAGATGGATGGAGGGAGACAGGTTCAGTAGAGATTAGTACTGATGAACCAGAGATGGATGGAGGGAGACAGGTTCAGTAGAGATTAGTACTGATGAACCAGAGATGAATGGAGGGAGACAGGTTCAGTAGAGATTAGTACTGGTGAACCAGAGATGGATGGAGGGAGACAGGTTCAGTTGAGATTAGTACTGGTGAACCAGAGATGGATGGAGGGAGACAGGTTCAGTAGAGATTAGTACTGGTGAACCAGAGATGGATGGAGGGAGACAGGTTCAGTAGAGATTAGTACTGATGAACCAGAGATGGATGGAGGGAGACAGGTTCAGTAGAGATTAGTACTGGTGAACCAGAGATGGATGGAGGGAGACAGGTTCAGTAGAGATTAGTACTGGTGAACCAGAGATGGATGGAGGGAGACAGGTTCAGTAGAGATTAGTACTGGTGAACCACTTTTTTCATCCTGCGCCTGAGCGTGTGTTCGTGAAAGTGTGTGTGTGTGTTTGTACTTCTGCATGCCTAACAGGTCCCTGTACTGCTCTTTAATTCATAAGAATACAGCCTGTGGCACAGACACCTGTCCTGTCCTATTACAGACACCTGTCCTGTCCTATTACAGACACCTGTCCTGTCCTATTACAGACACCTGCCTCAACTGAATCTGACAGTACTCCTGTCCTCACAGAACTAGCGACTACCCACCCCTACTTCTCTGAAGTCACAACTATTCACCGTACAACCATAAACAATGCCCACAGGAACAGGTCTAGGATCAGATGAGTGGGCACGTGTTCCATCCTAACCTAGATGGGAAAACACAAAACTGACCTTCCTGACTTCCCTGACAGGGATTTTAAACCTAGTTAAACCTAGGTTAAAATAGGTGATACAGAAGTAATCAAGTATCAACATTGAACCACAGGTGTAAAAGCGGGAGACTTACATCACAACATGGAGATCTTTTATTTATGGCTTCAAAGCTGCTTCTGGGTTCTTTTAGTCAGTGATGACGCACAGCTGTTGTGCTACCACCTCTGCGCTGAGCGCTTGTGTGTCTGTTCGTGTGGACATGTGGGTAAAAACGCTACTCTTGACGTCAAGCTCTCATGGCCTTACAGGGGGTTGAGTAGTCTTGATGGAACAATTTGTTTTAGCTTATATCTTCAAACATACTACCACAAATATCTCAATAGGTTAAATCCATGAATATACCACCAACGCGTTATATTTCTGGGTGGTCTGAAAAAATATTTTAAATTGTCTGTTGACAAGTGTAGAGACAACAAAATGAAAATGTAAAGCTTTTACAGTTTTTGCCAATTGTTAACACACGTTTGCTGAAACTGCATCTCAGGTAACTCTAAACACAAAACGCAAAACAGAAAACATCTTGCAAAATGAGACACAGCTTATCAAAATCATGTACTTCCTGCTCAAAAGGAAACTCTGCTTACAAATGACACACACACATCAAATGAATCTAACTTAGTGACAACCGAGATCACACCAATGTGACATATTTAGAACACTACTATCAGAACCTATTTCAGTGTAAAGACTAAGATGTTGTTGTTATACTGTATACTGTTTGTGTACTCAAACAAGAAAGTAACACAAATGCAGAAATGTAAGTTCTATATTTCAACATTAAATAGGCCGTCATTGTAAATAAGAATTTGTTCTTAACTGACAAGTTAAATAAAGGTTCAATAAAATGTAAATAAAAAAATGACTCAATACATGTCATACTGTAAGCACACATACAGTAAAAATACAAACATACAGTAAATATATTTTGCATATGCAAGGAAGAAAAGTAAGCCCTTTTGTACTACAGTACTGTATGTTAGATCAATTGTACGCAATAGATCAAGAAACTGTCAAAATACAGTCAAATCTAAATACTAGTATCTAAATACTAGTAAGTCAAGTAACAAATACTCCATTGCGAAAACAAAATCAGTCATGTCTGTTGTTTTGGTTCGGCTACAGATTTTCATCAACATCACGGGCGATATTCTCCTTGGCCAGACAGCGGGGGAAGTATCTTCTGGCATGACGCATCCACCCCTGACAGGACTCTGCTGGAATGTCACCACTAACCTCCTCCATTGCCTGGAGAAGGGCCATACGTTCCTGGGTTTTGCGATCATACACCTTCTACTGCCATGCTGAAAACAACTCCTCAGTGGGGTTGAGAAATGGGGAATATGGTGGGAGACCTGGGATGGTCATGTAACCAGTTGCGGACCTGAGCAGCCCGATGGAAACTCACATTGTCTCCACAGGATCACCTGGCCCTCTCTGGCTGAAAAAAATTGTCATGTGAAGTGTTGAGGAGATGAAGGAGATGGGCAGTGTTGTGTGGTCCAAGGCTGGCATGGCGGTGGAGGACCCTATTGTGGCTCGAAGCTGTGCATATGGTGACATTTCCCCCTCTCTGGCTGGTACAAGAATGTGTACACTAGTACGTTACTATGTTTCTAGAGTGTAATACTAGTACATTACTAATGTTTCTAGAGTGTAATACTAGTACATTACTATGTTTCTAGAGTGTAATATTAGTACATTACTAATGTTTCTAGAGTGTAATACTAGTACATTACTAATGTTTCTAGAGTGTAATATTAGTACATTACTAATGTTTCTAGAGTGTAATATTAGTACATTACTAATGTTTCTAGAGTGTAATACTAGTACATTACTAATGTTTCTAGAGTGTAATATTAGTACATTACTATGTTTCTAGAGTGTAATACTAGTACATTACTATGTTTCTAGAGTGTAATATTAGTACATTACTAATGTTTCTAGAGTGTAATACTAGTACATTACTATGTTTCTAGAGTGTAATACTAGTACATTACTATGTTTCTAGAGTGTAATACTAGTACATTACTATGTTTCTAGAGTGTAATACTAGTACATTACTAATGTTTCTAGAGTGTAATATTAGTACATTACTAATGTTTCTAGAGTGTAATACTAGTACATTACTATGTTTCTAGAGTGTAATACTAGTACATTACTATGTTTCTAGAGTGTAATACTAGTACATTACTAATGTTTCTAGAGTGTAATATTAGTACATTACTAATGTTTCTAGAGTGTAATACTAGTACATTACTAATGTTTCTAGAGTGTAATATTAGTACATTACTAATGTTTCTAGAGTGTAATATTAGTACATTACTAATGTTTCTAGAGTGTAATACTAGTACATTACTAATGTTTCTAGAGTGTAATATTAGTACATTACTAATGTTTCTAGAGTGTAATATTAGTACATTACTAATGTTTCTAGAGTGTAATACTAGTACATTACTAATGTTTCTAGAGTGTAATATTAGTACATTACTAATGTTTCTAGAGTGTAATATTAGTACATTACTATGTTTCTAGAGTGTAATATTAGTACATTACTATGTTTCTAGAGTGTAATATTAGTACATTACTAATGTTTCTAGAGTGTAATACTAGTACATTACTAATGTTTCTAGAGTGTAATATTAGTACATTACTATGTTTCTAGAGTGTAATACTAGTACATTACTATGTTTCTAGAGTGTAATACTAGTACATTACTATGTTTCTAGAGTGTAATACTAGTACATTACTATGTTTCTAGAGTGTAATACTAGTACATTACTATGTTTCTAGAGTGTAATACTAGTACATTACTAATGTTTCTAGAGTGTAATATTAGTACATTACTAATGTTTCTAGAGTGTAATACTAGTACATTACTATGTTTCTAGAGTGTAATACTAGTACATTACTATGTTTCTAGAGTGTAATACTAGTACATTACTAATGTTTCTAGAGTGTAATATTAGTACATTACTAATGTTTCTAGAGTGTAATACTAGTACATTACTAATGTTTCTAGAGTGTAATATTAGTACATTACTAATGTTTCTAGAGTGTAATATTAGTACATTACTAATGTTTCTAGAGTGTAATACTAGTACATTACTAATGTTTCTAGAGTGTAATATTAGTACATTACTAATGTTTCTAGAGTGTAATATTAGTACATTACTAATGTTTCTAGAGTGTAATACTAGTACATTACTAATGTTTCTAGAGTGTAATATTAGTACATTACTAATGTTTCTAGAGTGTAATATTAGTACATTACTATGTTTCTAGAGTGTAATATTAGTACATTACTATGTTTCTAGAGTGTAATACTAGTATATTACTATGTTTCTAGAGTGTAATACTAGTACATTACTAATGTTTCTAGAGTGTAATATTAGTACATTACTATGTTTCTAGAGTGTAATACTAGTACATTACTAATGTTTCTAGAGTGTAATATTAGTACATTACTATGTTTCTAGAGTGTAATACTAGTACATTACTAATGTTTCTAGAGTGTAATATTAGTACATTACTATGTTTCTAGAGTGTAATACTAGTACATTACTAATGTTTCTAGAGTGTAATATTAGTACATTACTAATGTTTCTAGAGTGTAATACTAGTACATTACTAATGTTTCTAGAGTGTAATATTAGTACATTACTAATGTTTTTAGAGTGTAATATTAGTACATTACTAATGTTTCTAGAGTGTAATACTAGTACATTACTAATGTTTCTAGAGTGTAATATTAGTACATTACTAATGTTTCTAGAGTGTAATATTAGTACATTACTATGTTTCTAGAGTGTAATATTAGTACATTACTATGTTTCTAGAGTGTAATACTAGTACATTACTATGTTTCTAGAGTGTAATACTAGTACATTACTAATGTTTCTAGAGTGTAATATTAGTACATTACTAATGTTTTTAGAGTGTAATATTAGTACATTACTAATGTTTCTAGAGTGTAATACTAGTACATTACTAATGTTTCTAGAGTGTAATATTAGTACATTACTAATGTTTCTAGAGTGTAATATTAGTACATTACTATGTTTCTAGAGTGTAATATTAGTACATTACTATGTTTCTAGAGTGTAATACTAGTACATTACTATGTTTCTAGAGTGTAATACTAGTACATTACTATGTTTCTAGAGTGTAATACTAGTACATTACTAATGTTTCTAGAGTGTAATATTAGTACATTACTATGTTTCTAGAGTGTAATACTAGTACATTACTATGTTTCTAGAGTGTAATACTAGTACATTACTAATGTTTTTAGAGTGTAATATTAGTACATTACTATGTTTCTAGAGTGTAATACTAGTACATTACTATGTTTCTAGAGTGTAATACTAGTACATTACTAATGTTTCTAGAGTGTAATATTAGTACATTACTAATGTTTCTAGAGTGTAATACTAGTACATTACTAATGTTTCTAGAGTGTAATATTAGTACATTACTAATGTTTTTAGAGTGTAATATTAGTACATTACTAATGTTTCTAGAGTGTAATACTAGTACATTACTAATGTTTCTAGAGTGTAATATTAGTACATTACTAATGTTTCTAGAGTGTAATATTAGTACATTACTAATGTTTCTAGAGTGTAATATTAGTACATTACTATGTTTCTAGAGTGTAATATTAGTACATTACTAATGTTTCTAGAGTGTAATATTAGTACATTACTAATGTTTCTAGAGTGTAATATTAGTACATTACTAATGTTTCTAGAGTGTAATATTAGTACATTACTAATGTTTCTAGAGTGTGATATTAGTACATTACTATGTTTCTAGAGTGTAATATTAGTACATTACTAATGTTTCTAGAGTGTAATATTAGTACATTACTATGTTTCTAGAGTGTAATATTAGTACATTACTAATGTTTCTAGAGTGTAATATTAGTACATTACTAATGTTTCTAGAGTGTAATATTAGTACATTACTAATGTTTCTAGAGTGTAATATTAGTACATTACTAATGTTTCTAGAGTGTGATATTAGTACATTACTAATGTTTCTAGAGTGTAATATTAGTACATTACTATGTTTCTAGAGTGTAATATTAGTACATTACTAATGTTTCTAGAGTGTAATATTAGTACATTACTAATGTTTCTAGAGTGTAATATTAGTACATTACTATGTTTCTAGAGTGTAATACTAGTACATTACTAATGTTTCTAGAGTGTAATACTAGTACATTACTAATGTTTCTAGAGTGTAATACTAGTACATTACTAATGCTTCTAGAGTGTAATATTAGTACATTACTAATGTTTCTAGAGTGTAATATTAGTACATTACTATGTTTCTAGAGTGTAATACTAATGCTAGTACATTGTGTTGGAGGATGGGGCTATGGTTGACTGTAGATCTGCTTCATCTGGATGGTGTTTCTGAAGGATGGGGGCTATGGTTGATAAGCTCACTCTGATGTTATGGAAGATGGCAGGGTTTTCAATAATCTGTTGTTGCATTTCAGTCTTTTTCATCTACCATTTGCACAATGGCAGCCTCCTGTTCGTCTGCAAATAGACGCGTCCTACCACCACGTGGTGGTCGTCTTTCAGTTCTACAAAAACAAAAATAGCCTCTCTCAAGGTCAAACCATGGTTGACCACATGGTCCAACACAGTCATGCGAATTTCATCAGAGATTTCTCTCCCTGTGCTTGGTCTTCCTCCCCCTCCCCCTCCAGAATTGCAATCTGAGTGTAAAGCAAAACATGGTGTCTGGTTCTGCATGGTTTAATAATATGTGTTAGCGCAGGTCTGGAGCAAAAGTCTGAATGCTCATTTACTCTTCAGGAGGAGGGTGGGCCAGAAGACGACTCCCTCTATGCTGAGCCTCACTACGCACCCGTCACCTAGGGGGGTTATAGGTAGTTCTCTGAGGGTGGTCAGATTACGTTCTCCCAGCAGCAGGATATTATGCTGGCAGCACAATCACATATTTTTCTAGAGTGTAATACTAGTACATTACTAATGTTTCTAGAGTGTAATATTAGTACATTACTATGTTTCTAGAGTGTAATACTAGTACATTACTATGTTTCTAGAGTGTAATACTAGTACATTACTATGTTTCTAGAGTGTAATACTAGTACATTACTAATGTTTTTAGAGTGTAATATTAGTACATTACTATGTTTCTAGAGTGTAATACTAGTACATTACTAATGTTTCTAGAGTGTAATATTAGTACATTACTATGTTTCTAGAGTGTAATATTAGTACATTACTAATGTTTCTAGAGTGTAATATTAGTACATTACTAATGTTTTTAGAGTGTAATATTAGTACATTACTAATGTTTCTAGAGTGTAATATTAGTACATTACTAATGTTTCTAGAGTGTAATATTAGTACATTACTAATGTTTCTAGAGTGTAATATTAGTACATTACTAATGTTTCTACAGTGTAATATTAGTACATTACTAATGTTTCTAGAGTGTAATATTAGTACATTACTAATGTTTCTAGAGTGTAATATTAGTACATTACTAATGTTTCTAGAGTGTAATATTAGTACATTACTAATGTTTCTAGAGTGTAATATTAGTACATTACTAATGTTTCTAGAGTGTAATATTAGTACATTACTAATGTTTCTAGAGTGTAATATTAGTACATTACTAATGTTTTTAGAGTGTAATATTAGTACATTACTAATGTTTCTAGAGTGTAATATTAGTACATTACTAATGTTTCTAGAGTGTAATATTAGTACATTACTAATGTTTCTAGAGTGTAATATTAGTACATTACTAATGTTTCTACAGTGTAATATTAGTACATTACTATGTCATGCGAATTTACTATGTCATGCGAATTTCATCAGAGATTTCTCTCCCTGTGCTTGGTCTTCCTCCCCCTCCCCCTCCAGAATTGCAATCTGAGTGTAAAGCAAAACATGGTGTCTGGTTCTGCATGGTTTAATAATATGTGTTAGCGCAGGTCTGGAGCAAAAGTCTGAATGCTCATTTACTCTTCAGGAGGAGGGTGGGCCAGAAGACGACTCCCTCTATGCTGAGCCTCACTACGCACCCGTCACCTAGGGGGGTTATAGGTAGTTCTCTGAGGGTGGTCAGATTACGTTCTCCCAGCAGCAGGATATTATGCTGGCAGCACAATCACATATTTTTCCAAATAAGTGTCCCCCTGCAAAGACATGCTAAACTTTGGGAATATAGTTTGCACAATAACTATTTTTCAAAGCATTGCAAACACCTTTGAAAAAATGTATGGATTATTTGGCGTACTTTTAATTTTAATATTGTATTGTTTATACCAGCAATTATTTATAAAGTTTACACCAATACTTGTATGTTGAAAGCTATTGTGTGGTCTATGTTTAAAGAAATAGACTTTTAATAAAATACAAATAACACAGCAAATAGCTTTTTTTATTTTTACTCCAGCCAATTGGGGACCGATTTCAAATATTTAAATCACCAGAGATGTGTTTCCATCCAATTGACTTGTTGGGGATAAAAGGCTGTGTGTGATGACGTAGTGCACATAGAAATAACGTTTGCAGTTAAATTAAAAACGTAAGTTAAATATTGCATTTTCAAATCTACACAACATTTGGCTGCATTCAGTAATTTCATGTTGCTTTTTTTCTTATAATTTCAGGCTACATTACATGAGCTGTCCTTTGAAGAAAGAGTAGAGGTGCTGGAGCTGCCCGCTTCCCGTCTACCTGAAGTGATTTTTGACATCATGGAGTAGCGGAGAGCTATCCCAGGGTCTACGGAGAACCTCACTGGTGCACTCCAGCACCATACAACACACAACTGCTGCCATTTCACTACTGAAATATTCCATTTATTGATTACCAAGTATGTTTACATTAAAGGTTAACACATTCTGGGTGATATCGGTTTGCACTGTATTTACACCAGGGTAGTCCATCGGTCTTTCTGGATATCTACCCTCCTGTAGGGCTGCTCATTTCAAGTGTTAACCGTCAAGAGCATAGATATCCAGGAAAAGAGAACAGTTCAGCAAATCATTATAAAAACATTCCAAAAGCACAATGATGTTGGATAAAAAAAAGTATTGTTTTTCAAACAAGTTTATTGTTGCCCACACAAACTTCCCTTTTTTTAAATATGATTTATATGTTTGGTTTTAGGCCCACCTCTTTCAACAATTCTGACTACTCTGTAGGTTTTCACACTTCCTGGGAACCACCAAGTCTGACAACAGGGCAAGCTCCGGTCCTTCCCAGCTCAAAGGTGTGCTTCCTGCACCCTGCGTTGCATGGCGATGTCTCCACTAAGTTGTCTTTGCCGTTTTCAGAGACCCTTCACCTTTGAAACTTGTTATTGTAGTCTCCTTTAGCTGAAATATATAATAATATTTGGTGTGTATTTTGGCTAAAGAATGAACCATCACACCTGATTAAACTAATTGCATTCTAAACTGAAGACCATGCTTAGTTGATTAAAGGAGTCATGTGTTAGCTGGGGCAAAAGTGTGTCACCAATCCCCCTGACCTACATCAGAGATAAAACTAGCTAGTTTTAGAATGTGTTGTACAACAGCTGACTAAAGATTGGGCAATCAGGTCAAGAACACAAGAGCGTGGTGAAACGAAGACAGGACCCGAGGCAAAGAACCCAAGTATAAAGATGTTCCTTTAATTTGGTTTCCAAAACAACAAACAAGGCAACACTGCACCCCCAACTAGTTATGCTAAACACATAAACGATGAACCACACACAGGTGGGGAAAACAGCAACTTAAATAGGATCCCCAATTAGAGACAACGCAGGGCATCTGCCTCTAACTGGGGACCAACAATACAAAAACATAGAGTTTTCCAGAACCCTCTTCTCTGTCAAGCCCTGACCTTAGCCACCAGACAAACATAGAGATGCCTGGCGGCATACCCACAGTCTGGACCTGACAGTTGTGTTATGCTAATACATTCAAAACTCAAATGTCTCTCTCTCTCTTGCTCTCTTTCTGTCTCTGTCTCTGTCTCTGTCTCTGTCTCTGTCTCTGTCTCTGTCTCTGTCTCTGTCTCTCTTGGATGTACAGTAAGTGTCCAGACATTTATTTGTGACAATTTAGTTTTGATAAACTGACTCCACCAGCAACAATGTTTAGAGGCACTGAGCAAACTTCAGGTCTTGTGAGCAGAAACTTGAGTGTTGTGAGAATGTTTTAACTGTATCCAATAGGCTACTGTGGATATTTGAGTCTAACGTATGCCTATCAGAGTAACCTACCAACAAAACCAATGGAGCAAATCCCATTTTCACATGGAAATTAATTTCTATGATATAGCCTACAGTAGGCTAGCCTATGTGGTGTTCAATGCAGGCCTACATTACATCATGAGACGGCAGGTAGTCTAGCAGTTAAGTGAAACTATTACACTAATGAAACTATTACACTGAGTCACTGAGCAGTCTGTAATGGAACTATCCCCACTGAGTCACTGAGCAGTCTGTAAATGAACTATCACACTGAGTCACTGAGCAGTCTATAATGGACCTATTACACTGAGTCACTGAGCAGTCTGTAATGGAACTATTACACTGAGTCACTGAGCAGTCTGTAATGGAACCATTACACTGAGTCACTGAGCAGTCTGTAATGGAACTATTACACTGAGTCACTGAGCAGTCTGTAATGGAACTATTACACTGAGTCACTGAACAGTCTCTAATGGAACTATTACACTGAGTCACTGAGCAGTCTGTAATTTATTTTTATTTATTTTTATTTAACCTTTATTTTACTAGGCAAGTCAGTTAAGAACAAATTCTTATTTACAATGACGGCCTAGGAACAGTGGGTTAACTGCCTTGTTCAGGGGCAGAACGACAGATGTTTGCCTTGTCAGCTCGGGGATTCGATCCTGCAACCTTCCAGTTACGGGCCTAACACTCTAACCACTAGGCTACCTGCCGCCGAATGGAACTATCACACTGAGTCACGGAGCAGTCTGTAATGGAACTATTACACTGAGTCACTGAGCAGTCTGTAATGGAACTATTACACGGAGTCACTGAGCAGTCTGTAATGGAACTATTACACTGAGTCACGGAGCAGTCTATAATGGACCTATTACACTGAGTCACGGAGCAGTCTGTAATGGAACTATTACACTGAGTCACTGAGCAGTCTGTAATGGAACTATTACACTGAGTCACGGAGCAGTCTGTAATGGAACTATTACACTGAGTCACGGAGCCAACGCTACTGCCTGATTGATGGGCAGGGAAATAATGAGCTCTCAAAAGATTGAACACAACAGAAAATAAGGTAAAGGATTCTTGAAATACATGACAATCTTAATATTAACAAAATGTGAAATATATATTTTGATAGACCAAAGTATCAGCTATCACACCATGTAAAGGAACAACCTCCTATTTTCTTTATTTTTTAAGGCACAATGGTTCCATGGCTAATTCTGTTAGCATTTTGCCATGTTTTTCTAGATTTAGAAGATGAAACTAAATGTATAAAGCAAACATTATCCCTTAGATCTAGCACAGCAAATACGTCAATAGTTTAAGCATATGTTGCAGAAATTGTTTTCAGAGTATTGACCAAAACATCTACCTTTAGGGGTTAGCCATCAGTGATGGAGTTGACAAGCCACTGACAGAGTTGACAACAGACACTGACACATATTTTTAAATAGTTCAATACAAACAATGATAAAATATGGGAAATGATTAATTTGAAAATCCAAAATAAAAACAACCATTCAATTAGAACTTTAAGCCCTCTGATGGAGTTGACTTTAGACCAAAATCTGACATAGTTGATGTTTTACGGAGTTGACAAAAATAAAAATGTTCTTCTTCATTCAAGTGGTATACACAGTAGCAATTTAGTTTTTCCTCAGTTGCTTAATGACTCTTAAACCTAATATATTTTAACCAAAATTAATATTCTATCAGGCAGATGGAGTTGATAGGTTATGGTTTTGACCATGGTGATCACAATAGTGTTTGTTTAAATCTATAAAAAATAGATAACTTTACAGACCATGAGGGGTCTTGTTGCACTATATCAGAGAGGAAGAAGTGAAGTGAGAGGTTGTACTCCAGCCAAAATCTGTCCACGAAAAATAAGCTGAGAAAGTAAGGAATGGTTGTATGGAGGTCAATGAGAGAGTGTCAAATTTGATCAACAAAATATTGAATTTTAGACAAATCTAACGTAGTTGACCAAATCTCCTGACATATCTTTTAGGAATCACAGTTTTGAGAGAAATGTTCTTTATTGCAAGAAACTACATAAGATCTTTTTCCTGTTCATATCCATTATTGCCGTTACTTTTTGGACAGTTTGAAATTGGGATCCTTTGCTCCAGACGAGGGAATTTCCAGGCATAGAGCCAACAAATATTTTCCCTTACATACAGTGCCGTGAAAAAGTATTTGCCCGCTTTCTGATTTTCTCTATATTTTTGCATATTTTGTATACTAAATGTTATCATATCTTCAACCAAAACATAATATTAGATAAAGGGAACCTAAGTTTGCCCCCCCAAAAAGAAAAGTATACTTATTTAATGTATTTATTTAACTAAGTTATGCAACACCCAATTCCCCTGTGTGAAAAAGTAAGTCCCCCTTACACTCAATAACTGGTTGTGCCACCTTTAGCTGCAATGACTGCAACCAAACACTTCCTGTAGTTGTTGATCAGTCTCTCATGTCACTGTGAAGGAATTTTGGCCCACCCTTGCATGCAGAACTGCTGTAACTCAGCAACATTGTCACGGTTCCACCTGCCACCAGAGGGCGACAGAGACCACCCTAGAGACTATTATGACACTCAGGTTTTTTCTATGACTAATTATGATTCCCTTTCAAGAGAGGTGTGTTTTCTGTTATCCTTTGCAGAAGCTTGGTTTGTTTGCCGTGTGTGTGTGTGTGTGTGTGTGTGTGTGTGTGTGTGTGTGTGTGTGTGTGTGTGTGTGTGTGTGTGTGTGTGTGTGTGTGTGTGTGTGTGTGTGTGTGTGTGTGTGTGTGTGTGTGTGTGTGTGTGTGTGTGTGTGTGTGTGGTGCCGCCGCCGCCTGAGTGAGTTCGAGGTGTTGTGTTTGTTAATTAACTTTCTATCTTCGGTTGAATGGTTTCCAGTAAAATATTAGTTTTTTACTAAACCACTGGTTACTCATCTACTTCTCTTCTCTGCTCCTGAGTGCTACCTCACCATGTCAGAGACATTTGTGGGTTTCAAGCATGAACTGCTCGTTTCAAGTCCTGCCACAACATCTCAATTGGGATTAGGTCTGGACTTTGACTAGGCCATTCCAACACTTCAGATCTGGCTAAAAATCCTTGAATCAGTTATAGAACCCATTGCCCTTTATGGTTGTGAGGTCTGGGGTCGGCTCACCAACCAAGAATTCACGGAAAACACCAAATAATGCATGCAGAGCTATCTACAACCACCTAAAAGGAAGCGATTCCCGAACCTTCCATAACAAAGCCATCACCTACAGAGAGATGAACCTGGAGAAGAGTCCCCTAAGCAAGCTGGTCCTGGGGCTTTGTTCACAAACACACACAGACCCCACAGAGCCCCAGGACAACCACACATTTAGACCCAACCAAATCATGAGAAAACAAAAAGAGAATTACTTGACACATTGGAAAGAATTAACAAAAAAACAGAGCAAACTAGAATGCTATTTGGCCTTAAACAGAGAGTACACAGTGGCAGAATACCTGACCACTGTGACTGACCCAAACTTAAGGAAAGCTTTGACTATGTACAGACTCAGTGAGAAAGGCCGCCGTAGGGAGATCTGTCTCTCAAGAGAAGACAGGCTATGTACACACTGCCAACAAAATGAGGTGGAAACTGAGCTGCACTTCCTAACCTTCTGCCAAATGTATGACCATACATATTAGAGACATATTTCCCCCAGATTACACAGATCCACAAACAATTTGAAAACAAACCCAATATTGATAAACTCCCATATCTACTGGTGTCACGACTCCCTCTGAAGCTGCCTCCTCCCCTTGTTCTTCGTCCCTCCTTCTAGCCACTGCCACTCCCATTGTTTTAGTCTTGTCTTTAAGCACACCTGGTTCTCCTCCCCTCATTACTCTATGCTATTTATACCCTCTGTTACCCCCATATCTTTGTGTGATATTGTTTTATGTGAGAGGTTGTTCTCTTCTCGAGTTGCTCCACCGGACCGCGAGAAGGTGTCGGCCCTTGTCTCCTGTCTCTCTGTCCGGCGAGAGCTAGCTTGCTGGGACACCACCCTAGGGTTTGACCAACTGGTGGGCATTGCCATCCGGTTGGGTAATCTGCTGGCCACTCCTGGACGTCCTGGAGGGGGTCTGCCCATTCCACCCTCATCCACTCCTGCTGGGTGGAACTACTGTCCGGGAGAACAGAGGAGGACAGGCCCAGTGCTCTTCATGTGGCGGTGTCATCAGAGTGCTGGGTCTGAGAGAGAGAGAGAGAGAGAGAGAGAGAGAGAGAGAGAGAGAGAGAGAGAGAGAGAGAGAGAGAGAGAGAGAGAGAGAGAGAGAGAGAGAGAGAGAGAGAGAGAGAGAGAGAGAGAGAGAGAGAGAGAGAGAAAGAGAAAGAGAGAGAGAGAGAGAGAGAGAGAGAGAGAGAGAGAGAGAGAGAGAGAGAGAGAGAGAGAGAGAGAGAGAGAGAGATTATTTACAAACAATATTTCCGTAATGTTTTTCATAGATAGATAGATAGGTACTTCATCGATCCCCGAGGGGAAATTTCTTCGTCAAGCAGCTACGAAAAAACACAGGGCAGGTGCAAAATGCCAGAACGAAAATACACAAAAGACAGTCACACGATACATAGTGCGGCAGTATGAAAAAGTATAAAAATACAAGAAGTCTGGAGTGCAAAAATCTATAAAAAGGCATTGCATAGTATGGGTGAATGGCTGAATAAGTGTTAGGTAAAAAAAAAAAAAAAAAATATTGCAAGTTGATATAGATAAATAAGGAATATTTGCATGGTTAACTATACTATACAGGTCGATGGCAGATAAACACTTAAATAGCTAAATGTGCGTATGATATGAGTGAGGGTAATAATAGTTTACTTAATATACAGTCTGGTTAAATGAACAGGTAAGTTAATATTTTTGCATGGTTAAATTAACTGTACAGGTAAATGTACAGTTAAATGTACAGGTAAGTGAATATTTGCATGGTTACATTAACTGTACAGGTAAATGACAGGAAGAGATACTTAAATAGATAAATGTGCGTTTGATATAATTTAGGGTAATAATAATAATTCCCTTAAAATACAGTCCTTAGCGCAGGGTTTAATTACAGATAAATGCACGTATTGCACATTCGATATACTAAAAGCAATGAAAAAAATATACAACTGACAGGATACTAATATGCATTCCAGAGTGAATGACTACGTAAGTTCAGTCCAAGAATGACTTACAATATTGCACGTGATATGATATAACAACCGTACATAAATATGTATATACAGTCCTGAATGAATAAGTCCTGAGTGAATGAATGATTACAGACCAGAGTTACTCACGGATGGATGCATAATTGTTAAACTAGGTCCTAACACCTAACATGTCATTAAGGCACATTGAATAAAGCAGAATACAACACTGCTACTTGATTGGCTCTAGTATATTCTACTCTATTCTATTCGCTATTTTATGGTCTTTGACACACACCTTGTGTGTTGTGAACACCATTTGCGTGAGCAAGGTTGCCTTCAAAATAAAAGTCCCCCAATAAAACTAATGCAAATGTAGAAATAGTGGATTCGTGAAACAATTTGGCTATAGAATCCAACAAGGTTGGAATGTTGTTATATAAATTAAACAAAATACAAATATAATTAAATGTTAGATTAAAATACATCCACAGTGGAAATCGCACAACATTCAAACCTTTTGTGGCATGATTCCACAATGTTTACCGGTTTGCATCAGTTTCAATGTCAGACCTTTATTTTGAAGTCGAGCCGCCAATTTCACTATTGCTGCTCACGCCTAATGTTGTTCACAATACACTAGTACAACCTCGGTATGACTGTTCTCCCTCTAATAGCACTTGGAGTGAAAGGAGGAGAGGGAGGAGGGTTGTTCAGAAGCAGAGCCAAACTACTAATCGAAATTAGTTTAACGAGCTCCGCTAATGTGTCTCTGTATGTGCTACAACAATATAAGGTAAAAGTGAGGGAGCGACCTGGGATAGTGTCATTCGTTCGTTGTGCCGAAGCCCCTTGGACATGGAGCGCTTATGCGGACCAAAGCTCCCGTTCTGGGTAAGTAAAGTTTTTTCGGATGGCAGGCAGTTGAGTTCACGGTTGTGATCACCTCGTGAATATCACAAGGGTCTGAAACAAGGACGTTGCTTTGGCTTCAATGTTTTGTCCGTGTAAGCCACAGAAACTCTTGTGTATAGTTTACTAACCTAGCAATGTTCATTTCACTGGCTGTATGAATGTGAAGCATAAGGGTGACGTTTCCACTCACTACCAAATATGGTAGTGAGAGGAAGCCCACTGGTGGGCACTGGGAGAAGATGGAACGAGATGGATTTTGTCCAACATAAAACACATTTTCTCATTGATTAAACATTTGATCTCAATACAGATCTCAACATACTTTACTATTATCAAAAGTAAAAAGAAAATCGACAGAATAGGCGTTCCCTTACGGAAATATGCAGATGTGTACTAGAACGCACCAATAGGATGTCGCTAGGGTGTGCATGGCTTTGCCACCCTCCTTGCTTGTTCTGCCCACTATAGCTCATTCGTTCCCTTTGGAAACGACAAGTTGTGGTCTATCTTGGTTTAGTTATTAAACATCTTTGATTGCCCCGTGTTGGCGATTTAAACGTGACAACGAGCGCAGTTAAAAAAGTGTTATAAACCAGTAAGGAAATGTATTCGGTCCTGGAGGCTTGCGTAAACTGTAGTCTACCTAGTGAGAACAAATGTTGAAAAGGAGTTTAAAATACGTCTATTACGGACTTTGAGAATACTTATTTTTTTGGTCTTTGTTTCTAAGGCCAAATTTCAGCCATACATAATTTCACTTACATCTACATGTCAATGAAAAGAGCAGTCACTTTCATAAGTTGTATTTACTAATTAAATAACCAAATGGCTCAAAATAGAGTTCTTGTTCCAAGTTTGCTGACATAACCAACATAACACTCACTACAACAACATTCTCAGTAGCAGTTACAGAAACGTTTTACTTGCTATCACTGTAACATATAGTTGTTTATAGTGCTTTCGGGAAGTATTCACACCCCTTGACTTATTCCACATTTTGTTGTGTTACAGCCTGAATTCAAAATGGATTAAATATATTTTATTGAAAATGAAATACAGAAATCTCATTTACGTAAGTATTCACACCACTGAGTCAATACTTTGTAGAAGCACCTTTGGCAGCGATTTAAGCTTTGGGTCGTCTTGGGTGTGTCTGTATCAGATTTGCACATCTGAATTCTGGGATTTTCTCCCATTCTTGCTTACACATTTTCTCAAATCAAATCAAAATAAAATGTTATTCGTCACATGCAGCGAATACAACAGGAACAGTGAAATGCTTACATACAAGCCACTAAACAACAATACAACAGGTGTAGTAGACCTTACAGTGAAATGAGTCAATGTGAGGAGACTATATACAGGGGTACCAGTACACAGTCAATGTGTTATATACAGGGGTATCAGTACAGAGTCAATGTGTTATATACAGGGGTACCAGTACAGAGTCAATGTGTTATATACAGGGGTACCAGTACACAGTCAATGTGTTATATGCAGGGGTACCAGTACAGAGTCAATGTGTTATATACAGGGGTACCAGTACACAGTCAATGTGTTATATGCAGGGGTACCAGTACAGAGTCAATGTGTTATATACAGGGGTACCAGTACACAGTCAATGTGTTATATACAGGGGTACCAGTACAGAGTCAATGTGTTATATACAGGGGTACCAGTACACAGTCAATGTGTTATATACAGGGGTACCAGTACAGAGTCAATGTGTTATATACAGGGGTACCAGTACAGAGTCAATGTGTTATATACAGGGGTACCAGTACAGAGTCAATGTGTTATATACAGGGGTACCAGTACAGAGTCAATGTGTTATATACAGGGGTGCCAGTACAGAGTCAATGTGTTATATACAGGGGTACCAGTACAGAGTCAATGTGTTATATACAGGGGTACCAGTACAGAGTCAATGTGTTATATACAGGGGTACCAGTACAGAGTCAATGTGAGGAGGCTATATACAGGAAGTACCAGTACAGAGTCAATGTGAGGAGGCTATATACAGGGGTGCCAGTACAGAGTCAATGTGAGGAGGCTATATACAGGGGTACCAGTACAGAGTCAATGTGAGGAGGCTATATACAGGAAGTACCAGTACAGAGTCAATGTGAGGAGGCTATATACAGGGGTACCAGTACAGAGTCAATGTGAGGAGGCTATATACAGGGGTACCAGTACAGAGTCAATGTGAGGAGGCTATATACAGGGGTACCAGTACAGAGTCAATGTGAGGAGGCTATATACAGGAAGTACCAGTACAGAGTCAATGTGAGGAGGCTATATACAGGGGTACCAGTACAGAGTCAATGTGAGGAGGCTATATACAGGAAGTACCAGTACAGAGTCAATGTGAGGAGGCTATATACAGGGGTACCAGTACAGAGTCAATGTGAGGAGGCACCGGTTAGTCAAGGTAATTGAGGTAATATGTAAATGTAGGTAGAGTTATTACAGTGACTATACATAGATGATAACAGAGAGTGGCAGCGGTGTAAAAGAGAGGGGGGGGGGGGGCAATGCAAATAGTCTGGGTAGCCATTTGATTAGATGTTCAGGAGTCAGGATGGCAGGAAGCTTGGCCCCAGTGATGTACTGGGCCGTAGGCACTACCCTCTGTAGTGCTTGTGGTCGGAGGCCGAGCAGTTGCCATAGCAGGTAGTGATGCAACCAGTCAGGATGCTCTCGATGGTGCAGCTGTAGAACCTTTTGAGGATCTGAGAACACATGCCAAATCTTTTCAGTCTCCTGAGGGGGAGTAGGTTTTTTTCGTGCCCTCTTCAAGACTGTTTGGTGTGCTTGGACCATGTTAGTTTGTTGGTGATGTGGACACCAAGGAACTTGAAGCTTTCAACCTGCTCCACTACAGCCCTGTCGATGAGAATGGGGGCTTGCTCAGTCCTCCTTTTCCTGTAGTCCACAATCATCTCCTTTGTCTTGATCACGTTGAGGGAGAGGTTGTTGTCCTGGCACCACACGGCTAGGTCTCTGACCACCTCCCTATAAGTTGTCTCGTCGTTGTCGGTAATCAGGCCTACCACTGTTGTGTCAATGGCAAACTTAATGATGGTGTTGGAGTCGTGCCAGGCCGTGCAGTCATGAGTGAACAGGGAGTACTGGAGGGGACTGAGCACGCACCCCTGAGGGGCCCCTATGTTGAGGATCAGCGTGGCGGATGTGTTGTTACCTACCCTTACCAACTGGGGGCGGCCCGTCAGGAAGTCTAGGCTCTGTTAGGTTAGATGGGGAGCGGCAGTGAACAGCAATCTTCAAGTCTTTCCACATATTTACAATGGGATTCGAATCTGGGCTTTGGCTGGGCCACTCAAGGACTTTCTTGTTCTGAAGCCATTCCAGCGTTGCTTTTGCTGTATACTTGGGTCGTTGTCCTGTTGGATTTTATAAATATCACTAGCTGCAATAGAACACCATACTGGATACCATTTTTATGCCTCTGTGTCCGTTATTAAGGAAGTGAGCACTGGGTCGTGAAACTACCTCTGCTACGTCAGTACAATGACTGGAAGTCTACAGCACGTGTCAAACTCATTCCACAGAGGGAAAAGTGTCTTCGGGTTTTTGATCCTCCCTTGTTCTTGATTGATGAATTAAGGTCACAAATTAGTAAGGAACTCCCCTCACCTGGTTGTCTAGGTCTAAAAGGGAAAACTAAAAACCAGGAGACACTAGGCTCTCCATGGAATGAGTTTGACACCTACAGGAAGATTTAGCATGATAGCTGCTTCTGTTTATCTGACTCTGTGGAAGTAGATGAATGGCTTAATAGTCAAAACTCCCACTATCCCGTTAATATGGAGGATAAACAGTAATTCTAAATGGTCATTTTCGGGATGGAAAAACTGTTTGTGTCAATTTAAACCAGGGATGGAGCCACAACAAATGTGACCTCCATTATGAGGGGCCACAGTGTACCCACATCCATACCCACACATGCAGTCAGAGCGGGCTCTAGCCTTTTACTGACCCTAGGTGACATTATTTCACCTTGCGAGCAAAACACTTTAGTGGCCCCCCTCTTGACAGCGGAGAGAAAAAAAGATAGTTTATAGTTAATTTACTGCAATTCTACATATTTTGCCATGGGGCGGCGAGAAGATTTTGCAATTTTAATTTCCTGCAATTCTACAAATGTTTGGGTGAAGAGAAATGTTGGCAGTTTTTAATATGATATCTGAGTGAGCCCCCCGGTCGGTAGTTAGACCACGATTACTACTAATTTTGGACTAACTTACTTGACATTGGCTAATTGAGTGACTGTCAGTGACTGACATAACAAGCGAATGTGGTGACTGGGGAGTGAGAGAGTAATGAGGGATGGGGTGACTGGGGAGTGAGAGAGTAATGAGGGATGGGGTGACTGGGGAGTGAGAGAGTAATGAGGGATGGGGTGACTGGGGAGTGAGAGAGTAATGAGGGATGGGGTGACTGGGGAGTGAGAGAGTAATGAGGGATGGGGTGACTGGGGAGTGAGAGAGTAAGGGCACAGAGAGAGGGATTTAGTGAAGATGATTTAGATGAACACAGAAACACACAGGGCATGTAAGGTGACAGCGCAGATCAGCCCCTGTGTAGCATGTAGCATGTAGCATGTGATCATCATACCAATGATGTTTTCAGTAAAGGAATATACTGTACGTGCTGTCTGACTCTGAACACGGCATGTCTGTCTCGCTTTCTCTCCGTCTCTCTCCTTTGTGTGTGTGTGTGTGCGTGTAGTCAATGTACAGCATGTTTTTCCTTTAGTCAGTAAACTAATCTAATATTTAGATAGGCCAACATTGAGAATTTTGGAGAAACCTCAATGGCCCAACGTAATGCAGAAACCTCAATGGGCCAACGTTTGAAATACATGGCTCTGGACTAACGTAGTTCTTTTTGTCTTTAAGAAACCCTATGCTGTGAAAACAGAGTGAAGGACGGACAGGACAGGACAGGAGAGGAGAGGAGAGGAGAGGAGAGGAGAGGAGAGGAGAGGAGAGGAGAGGAGAGGAGAGGAGTACATGTGTGAGAGGGGGAGATCTGAAGGGCTTTACTGCAGTGCAGTGGTGGCTCCTTCAAGCTGGTTTTAGGCTCCTAGGCTAGGGAGGATTATAGTAATGTCTTTGACACAGGCAGACAGCATGTAACTTAACACCTAGCCTTGAGTTCTTAAAAAAAATATATATATATATATTTCACCTTTATTTAACCAGGTAGGCCAGTTGAGAACAAGTTCTCATTTACAACTGTGACCTGGCCAAGACAAAGCAAAGCAGTGCGACAACAACACAGAGTTACACATGAGAATATACAAACGTACAGTCAATAACACAATAGAGAATCTATATACAGAGTGTGCAAATGTAGTGCAAAATGCAGTAAGGTTAGGAATGTTCTTCACCAGTAATGGCCTCTTAGCTGCAACAGGTGTACTGTTGATATGTGGTGAAGCTGATTATTTTGTGATACTAGTGAACCATTTTGTACAACATCCAGTGCAGTGAGTCTTTAAAGTAGAAAAGTGACCTGGGCTGACCTGGGCTGACCTGTGTGTGCCGTTTATTAGTCTTTAGGAAATGTGGTTTAGGACATCTTAACTGAGAAGTGACTGAATACTTTTAGTCGAAAGAGAGAAATGGTGATACCAGACTGAATGGTAAACATCCATGTGTGTTAAGGACATTCAATTCCAGTTTCAGTTCCATTGACTTCCAATTGTAGTGTGTTTAAGGGAACGCTAGGTGTTGGATACAATAGGTATAGAGGTTTTCATCGTCTGTAAGCTGTCCAGTGCTGTTTGACTCAGGGATATCCCATGGTCACTTTAAAGGGCTAGTGTGAGAGTCTGGAAATTAGAGAGAGTGCAATGACTAGAAGTCTACCCGGAACAATTATGCAATAGTTTGCAAAAATAACTGCAACTTCCTTCAAACTGCACACACAGAGACACACACATTTTATCCACGAGTTCATCTGACTCTGGGGAAGTAGAAAAAGGTCTTCATTGCCAGAATATCGCAGTATCCCTTTAAGACTCCAGAAGTGTTGTTTTAAGCTAAGTAGTAAATGTATTACTGTCATCATGACTCTGGCTCCCCTATCTTTCCTACTGGATTGACTTTCAGAGATGATTCACATTTATTTGGTTCCTTAATTAAGCAATAAGGCATGAGAACCCAGGGATCATCGTGGGAATGACACATGACTAAGGGCTGTTCTTATGCACGACAGGAAGTGGAATTCTGGGGAAAAGCCCTTAGGAGTGTGTTCTTCACAATCATCTCTGAGTTTGAGTGCCTCATTGCTTGTACAGCGCCTTCAGAAAGTATTCATACCCATTGATTTATTCCACATTTTGTTGTGTTACAGCCTGAATTCAAAATGTATTAAATATATATATATTTTTAAATTTCTTTGGATATATCCACAATAATTAGGCTGATGTGTGGCTCAGAGAAGCTGTCAGTCTTGTCTGGACACGTTAATTTTCTATGGCACAGTGGAGTTCACAAAAACAAAACCTGCAATATTGTTGTACAGCTCATAGAGACAGGAAGCAAGGTTAAGACAAACCCCCAATGTTGCTATAGAAACATGGGGAAATAACTTCTAGACGCTTTATCCAGGGGTTGTAGTGAATCCAAAATTACATATTATTGAAACTTACACTTTTTCACATAAAATACCTTAGATACTGTAAATAAATCACTTAAGAAACCAGAGTACAACATCCAATGGAGTTCTCTACTTAATGTAGAAAAGCTAGCTTTAAAGACATTATTCAGTGTTCTTTGATTCTAAACCCTGAACAACAAAATGCCACATGACCAGTGTTTACAGTGTATTGCTACACAACACTGATCTGATCAACAAATCACGCCTGATTACTCACTATCTGGTAATAATGTATAGGGAGAGAGGGAGAACACATGGAGAGGTGTGTGTGTTAGAGAATGAGATTGTGTAAGAGGGGGCACACAGACAGTGATAACATGAGAGGGGATAGATAGATAGATAGATAGATAGATAGATAGATAGATAGGTACTTTATTGATCCCCCGGGGGGGAAATTTCATTGTCATTTGTGTGACACGTGTGGTGTGAATGGTGTCAACAGTGGATAAGCCTACTGTGCTGTTCATACACCAGTCATTACGTTCATACATCAATCATTACGTTCGTACACCAATCATTACGTTCATACATCAATCATTACGTTCATACATCAATCATTACGTTCATACATCAATCATTACGCTCATACACCAGTCATTACGTTCATACATCAATCATTACGCTCATACACCAATCATTACGCTCATACACCAGTCATTACGTTCATACATCAATCATTACGTTCATACACCAGTCATTACGTTCATACATCAATCATTACGCTCATACACCAGTCATTACGTTCATATTCATACACAATCATTACGCTCATACACCAGTCATTACGTTCATATTCATACACAATCATTACGTTCATACACCAATCATTACGTTCATACACCAATCATTACGCTCATACATCAATCATTACGTTCATACAATGGCAACATCAAACCAATTAGGTGCATATTGTTCATAACGTATTGTTCATAACGTATCTTAAATGCTAATTAGACGCTGTAGAGACAATCCCTCGGAGTGACAGAATTCATTAGGAGAACAGTTAACTTGAGTTGAGTTGAGAACGATAACCAGGAAGCGTTTTAAAACAGTAATAGATGGCTCATTACTGTTTTAATCGTCATGGGGAAATTGCACACTCACCGTGAACACTGACTGCAGCTATTGAGTAATCTTGGCAGCCAGACCCCAAACTAAGAATGATGTGGGAAAATTAACGTCTTTTGTACTCAGCTGCCACTCTTTGGAATATTCTTCCAAAGAACTTGAAATTCATAACCTCCATGGTCGGTTTCAAGTCGGTTCCAAGCTCACATAAATGGCTAAATAGAAGTATACTTACAGTACTATGGCTTACTTGTGTCAGCCAATGATTTATTTGAATACACTGCCTTTTGCAATGCAAAGTTATTAATTAATCTCACGCTTCCCCTTTCCTCCAGGGTGTGTAACATACTTTTACCAGAGTGGGGGATGGGAGAACCTGCAAGCTATGACTCGTGACCTTGTGATGTGTTGATGTCAAAGGACTGTTAACATTCATTACTAAACTAACAAAAGTCAACAGAGTTTTATTCCAGAATTGGTCACAATGATAAAGTGAACAATAATGACTGGCTAAACATTTGCGTTCATTCTCTAATCAGTCTCATCACTGGCATCTAACCAAGGTGACCTTCCTTTGGACAAACATGGCTATTAACTCCACTAGCGCCCCTGTAATGTGATGTTCGTTCTCCTGGATAATACAGGAGCCTGAAGTCATTATCAGAGAGATGGCTGCTAGCTACTGGTTAACACAGCACAACAGGCCTTAGTTTCTGTGCTGTTTGTGTAGAAGGCCCATTTAAGATGAAAAAATATACAGTATATATGGTAGATGCTGACTCGTTCAAGCATTTACATTTGAGTAATTTAGCAGACGCTCTCACAGTCATAGTAAGTACATCTTAGCTATCAGCAAAGTATTTAGTATTTTATTAGGATCCCCAATTAGCTGCTGCCTTAAAATACAAATAAAATACATAAAATACTCTACATAATATACATAACACTAAATAATACAAAGCAAAATTACAAAGCAAAATATATTAAAATGTCTGTTGCTTCACAGTCCCCGTCGTGTCGTAAGGTGTTCTTTTATCTGGTTTTATTGCTAGCTTGCGTTACCTGGGGTGGCAGAGACTTCCATGTTCTGGACCTGGGGACTGTGAAGAGACCTCTGGTTGCATGTCTTGTGTGGTACTGATGAGTGTCCGAACTGTGCCAACTGTTTGAACAGATGGTTCGGTACATTTTAACACATCAATACCTCGCACTAAGAAAAAGGAAAGGGGGGATACTAGTCAGTTGTACAACTGAATGCATTCAACTGAAATGTGTCTTCAGCATTTAACCCAACCTCTGTATCAGAGACTGCTTTAATCGACATCCAGGTCATCGGCGCCCAGGGAACAGTGGGTTAACTGCCTTGCCTCAGGGGCAGAACGATAGATTTTTACCTTGTCAGCTCAGGGATTCAATCCAGCAACCTTTCGGTTACGCTCCTACCAGCCAGGCTACCTGCCTCCCCCAATAGACCAAAAGTGATGCAGTCAATCTCTCCTCAACTTTGAGCCAGGAGACATGGACATGCGTGTTACTGACACACCCTCCGTGTACATCTAAGTGCAATACGGGCTGCTCTGTTCTGGACTGTGCTGGTAAGAACAGACAAGTGTTAGTGCAAAGAAGTCATCCGCCAGCCTGAGGGTTGAGGAGCCATGTAGGAAGACCCTGAGGGTTGAGGGGCCATGCAGGAAGACCCTGAGGGTTGAGGGGCCATGCAGGAAGACCATGAGGGTTGAGGAGCCATGTAGGAAGACCCTGAGGGTTGAGGAGCCTTGCAGGAAGACCCTGAGGGTTGAGGGGCCATGCAGGAAGACCCTACAGAAAGGAGGGATGGATAAGTACTTCAGGCTAACCATAGCTGTCAGTCTACACTCCATAACCTACCACTCACACACCACAACCTACCACTCACACATCACAACCTACCACCCAACCTACCACTCACACACCACAACCTACCACCCAACCTACCACTCACACACCACAACCTACCACCCAACCTACCACTCACACACCACAACCTACCACTCACACACCAAAAACATAACCCTCACAGTGCAACCTGCGTTGTCCAGGTGAGAGTAGGCCAAGGGTCTGAGGTGAGCGAGGACTAACTTTTCCAGGGTCTTCATGATGTGGGATGTTAGCGCTACAGGTCTGAAGTCATTCAGGACAGTGGGGTGTGCCTTCTTGGGCACTAGGACGAGGCAGGATGTTTTCCATCGCTTAAATCCTGTCCTGCGCTTAAATCCTGTCCCGCTCTTAAATCCTGGTCTTAAACCCTGTCCTGCTCTTAAACCCTGGCCTGCTCTTAAATCCTGGTCTTAAACCCTGTCCTGCTCTTAAACCCTGGCCTGCTCTTAAACCCTGGCCTGCTCTTAAACCCTGTCCTGCTCTTAAACCCTGTCCTGCTCTTAAACCCTGGCCAATACGCAGATGGGCCAAATGTAAATGCCATTCATTCTATGTGTAACTATAGAGGACATCCATAGTGCCGCAACCCATTGATGTCAACTGGTTTATACTGGTTTAATAAGGAAGGAATGATATGGTACATGTGCCTGGGATTTATTTGGCTTTAAAGGGCATATTAATAAAGTAGCCTTGAATATCTACACATAAATTATGTCTTGCTTAGAGTATTTCCAAATATTTATACATTTTGCTGTCCAGCTGTGGTCTCGCGTATTTTCCATGTTATACTGAAGACTATTACAAGAACACCTGGGATGTGTATACACATGCTGACTACAAGTGGTGGTTCAGTCTGTGAGATGCACTGCGTGGTACATGGATAGTGTGTGCCTGCCTTTGGTTGGTGAATTATGGAAGCATTTAGCTGCTGAAACTAATTTGGAAATGATAAATAAATATCATGTTTGCAATTCCTTTTCCTAAGTGGATATGCATTTTTTGTGACAAAATTCAAATTGAAATGCAAAAAAACTTACATTTCCATTTAGGAAAAGGAATTGCAAACATGATATACTGTAGATTTATAATTTGCCCATTAGAATTTAAGATTGAATTAAGTCACCCATAGGCTTCCATAGTTAAAGTGTATGGTGATGAGCAAATACATGATTTAGTTATGCTATAATGTCATAAGACTGATATAGCAGCTGTCATTAGGAGTTATAACTGCTAATGTCAGTTTGACTTTGATGACTTACTGGTACCTTTACTGGCAGAAATATAATTTTGATTACCAGCCTTGTTGAACAGTCTTAAGTTAATTAACTTGGCTATCTTGATATAGAATGGAGTTAACTAAATACAGAAATATCCAATACATCATTCCACATTCACACAGCATTTTGCCTGTAGTGCAAAGATCCTGCCTTTTCATAGATGTCTTTGAGGTAGCCTGTGAAACTGTATATGCATCACTCTTTTGCTTAATGTCATTTTAAAGCAGTATTTGTTAGCACTGTCTGATACTACAAACCCACAAGATTAGCAAACATAATGGTGCTTTCCGTTGTGGTGCCAACATTTTAGTTTACCGGACATTTGAGAAATGTACCAGATGCATATGCATTGGATGAGTAAGCTGATTAGGACGTCCACCCACGGTGCTCAGAATGACAGAAATCACATTTAGATTATGTTAATTCATATAAACAGAACATGCAAGTCTAGGATGCAAGGATGTGCGGTCCTCCTTACCTAATTTCTGATGTTTACTTTGAAGATGTTAGAATAACTGTCCACATTTAACTTTTCCTCAACAAACAATACAAGTTACGAACATCAAAATCACTAGCGTATGTCAATCTACTATCTCCCATAGTATAAAAAGTTGACCTGTTCTATTGGTTAGCTTGTCGAGAAAGAAATAGCCAATTCCAAACAGACTCTGGGACAGTTGTGGGACAATACGTCCCCAAATTCAGAACAGCCTCTTGACACAAACCTTTGTGCCTGGCACCTACTACCATACCCTGTTCAAAGGCACTTAAATATGTTGTCTTGCCCATGGCACTCATAGTGTACACAATTCATGTCTCAGTTGTCCCAAGGCATAACAATCCTTATTTAACCTGTCTCCTCCCCTTCATCTACACTGATTGAAGTGGATTTAACAAGTGACATCAATAAGAGATCACCTGGTCAGTCTGTCATGGAAAGAGCAGGTGTTTTAATGTTGTGTATACTCATTGTAATCCATAGAAGGGTTTTGGAACCTATTACTTATCAGCTTTTCTATTTTCTCATTGGTTATAAAATATTGTCTATTTCTGGCTAACGGAAACCCTGTAGTGGTCGATTCATTCTCTGTGTCTATGGTCACATATCTTTAAGTCATGTGTGGCTCAGTTGGTAGAGCAAGGCACTTGCAATGCTAGGGTTGTAGGTTTGATTCCCACAGTGCTAAAAATGTATGTATTCAGTTCAGTAAATTGCTCTGGATAAGAGTGTCTGCTAAATGACTAGAATATACATTTTTTAATCATCCAAACCATGGACATATTGCTTCTAGCTTTCTGTATTTTCATTTCAGCTTGCATCCATTTCAAGAAGACATGCAAAACGATTTGAGAGTATTATCTAAGCAACATGGGATCAAATATGCTGAGTTTGAGAGTAGTGCAGTTTGTTTCAGTATCTCAAGAAGCTTCCCACTGTCTCCTCGAGTTTCTCTACTTAGTTCTTAGTTTCATAATGCAACTCAATCCCCAAGCAGTGCTTTTCCCTCCATGGAAGTTTACAGGACGAGCACTGTCCCTTCCACGTAATAAAGTACAGTAGCAACCTTAGAAGTATTGATGAGAGACGGCCCTTGAGCCAGCTGATGTTATGCAACATTCCACGAGGTTAAACATGACCTGGAGTCTGGGGTCAGACCGGAGCAAGCGGCTTGACTACTGCTAATATTCAGTAGTGAGAATATACCGTACTGGTGGTCCGGGAGGTCCAACAAGACCTGGGTAAGTCCTTAATGGCACCCTATTCCCTAGGCTTATATAGTGCACTTCTTCAGGCTATTTTGTCCTCATAGGTTCTGACTATAGGGTGATTCAGACTGGCCCCGCTGGATATTTGATTGGTGATTTGACATTTACAAGGTATTGGTCTCATCCCATTGGTCACCATCTTATTTGATTCCAGGATGCCAATAAGACACTCTACACACACAGCCCAGACCTGCCGGAGTGTTTCCAGCTGTCAGTGCTGTCATGGCTGCCTTGTGTGTACCTGTGGCTTGCTTGCCCTCCCTACGTCTTCTACCTCCAGAGGAACAACAGGGGTTACATCATGATGTCTATTCTCAACAGAGTGAAAACGGTGAGGGACCACACCACACACTGGGCTGCTGTAGGTGGTCATGAATACGCTGTCTGTCTGGTTGTCTCTCTTTCTGTCTCTCTGTCTCTCTCTGTCTCCATCTTTCTCTGTCTCCATCTTTCTCTGTCTCTCTGTCTCCATCTTTCTCTGTCTCCATCTTTCTCTGTCTCTCTGTCTCCATCTTTCTCTGTCTTCATCTCTCTGTCTCCATGTCTCTCTGTCTCCATCTCTCTCTGTCTCAATCTTTCTCTGTCTCCATCTTTCTCTCTCTTCATCTCTCTCTGTCTCCATGTCTCTCTGTCTCCGTCTCTCTGTCTCCATCTCTCTCTGTCTCTCTGCCTCTCTCTGTCTCTCTGTCTCCATCTCTCTCTCTGTCTGTCTCTGTCTCTCTCTGTCTCTCTTTGTCTCTCTTTGTCTGTATCCATCTCTCTCTGTCTCCATCTCTCTGTCTCCATGTCTCTCTCTTTCTTCATCTGTCTCTGTCTATCTCTCTGTCTCCATCTCTCTGTCTCTTTGTCTCCATCTCTCGTTCACCATCTCTCTCTGTCTCTCTGTCTCCATCTCTCTCTGTCTCTCTGTCTCCATCTCTTTCTGTCGCTCTGTCTCCATCTCTCTCTGTCTCTTTCTCCATCTCGCTCTGTCTCTCTGTCTCTCTCTGTCTCCATCTTTCTTAGAAAGAGATGGAGACAGAGAGAGACTAAGAAAGATGGAGACAGAGAGAGACAGAGAGACAGAGTGAGATGGAGAAAGAGACAGAGAGAGATGGAGACAGAGCGACAGAAAGAGATGGAGACAGAGAGAGATGGAGAACGAGAGATGGAGACAAAAAGACAGAGAGATGGAGACAGAGATAGATACAGAGAGATGGAGACAGAGACAGATGAAGAAAGAGAGAGATGCAGAGAGATGGAGACAGAGACAGATTAAGAAAGAGAGAGACATGGAGACAGAGAGAGATGGAGACAGACAAAGAGAGACAGAGATAGAGAGAGACGGAGACAGACCGACAGAGAGAGAGATGGAGACAGAGAGAGATGGAGACAGAGAGAGACTGTCTCCATCTCTCTCTGTCTCCATGCCTGTCTCTGTCTTCATTTCTCTCTGTCTCTTTGTCTCCATCTCACTCTGTCTTTCTCAATGCAATCCTGTTTGGTGCCTGAGATTAATTTCCTGTGTCGTGCCCATATTACATTAGTTAGTTGATGCACGATAACGGAATAGTGGAAATGTTTATCAGACAGGTTAATGACCAGTACTGGGAAACAGACCAGACATACATACAAGCTTGTTCAGACACATTAGATAGGTTTTGAACAAATGACTGTTGCTCAGTTTCCTCTCCTCTCCTCTCCTCTCCTCTCCTCTCCTCTCCTCTCCTCTCCTCTCCTCTCCTCTCCTCTCCTCTCCTCTCCTCTCCTCTAGGTATTTGCGTTGGTGTTGTGGATAGTGTGTTTGACAGATCTCTTCGGCTCCTTCAGTGAGTTGTATCAGGGAGACACAAAGACACCCATCTACTTCGTTACCCCGCTGGTGGTCGGCATTACGATGGTACGTGTACACAACCAACAGGACGTGGCATTGGGTTTTATTGGTCACAGGGGAGGGTAGTGGGTTTTATTGGTCACAGGGGAGGGTAGTGTGGTTTTTATTGGGTACAGGGGAGGGTAGTGTGGTTTTTATTGGTCACAGGGGAGGGTAGTGTGGTTTTTATTGGTCAGGGGAGGGTAGTGTGGTTTTTATTGGTCACAGGGGAGGGTAGTGTGGTTTTTATTGGTCACAGGGGAGGGTAGTGTGGTTTTTATTGGTCAGGGGAGGGTAGTGTGGTTTTTATTGGTCACAGGGGAGGGTAGTGTGGTTTTTATTGGTCAGGGGAGGTTAGTGTGGTTTTTATTGGTCAGGGGAGGTTAGTGTGGTTTTCCCCTGGTTTACATCGCTATTTGCAGGTTTTACTATATAATGTCTTCCATCCTAGCCACGTGTCCTCATCTGCATGCTCTTCCCCTTTATCAAGGTGTTTTGGTACTTCCCTTATGCACTACGCTTTTCCGCAGGCTAACAATTAATATACTACAGGTCAATATGCTTACGAACTCAAATGGACACGCAGCTGGTTTGGCAGGATTCAAGCACTGTTAAGGAAAACAAACCAAAGCAAAGTTGGCCAAGCGGTATCAACGATGGCATTCAACCCTCCCCAGGCAAGACGGCCAAGCGGTATCAACGATGGCATTCAACCCTCCCCAGGCAAGAGGGCCAAGCGGTATCAACGATGGCATTCAACCCTCCCCAGGCAAGAGGGCCAAGCGGTATCAACGATGGTATTCAACTCTCCCCAGGCAAGAGGGCCAAGCGGTATCAACGATGGCATTCAACCCTCCCCAGGCAAGAGGGCCAAGCGGTATCAACGATGGCATTCAGCCCTCCCCAGGCAAGAGGGCGCGCATAGACAGTGGGGAGAGGTTTACAGATATGGATGTTGACTTGTTGAAATCTATCAATGAAAGCCTTGCCAAACTACGACAGGACATCATGTGCCAGTCTAGAATTCAGCCAACGTCAGATTGACGATCTAAAGAAAGAGAATACGGTGCTGAAATGTTCTGTAGACTCTATTCAAGGTGAGGTGGAGCAAAGGGAGACCAAACAACGTAAAGAAACCTTGCTGGATGTACAGTGTCGATCAATGCGGGACAATCTCATATTTTTAGGGATACCGGAGAATGGTAATCCAATGTTTAAATCGGAGTTTGTGTGTTGTATTGTATCAACTTAAACTATAACGAGCACTTGCTCTATTGATCTTAACTTGACAAGGAAAGGGCTGCATGTAACTCAGGTTAGTGTATGTAGCCTTCCTAATAAAATACATCAGGTTTTGAACTTGGTCAACATAAATAATATTCATATTTTGGCTTTGACCGAAACGCATTTGGATGCATCTGTAAACGATGGGCAAATTAACATTCATGTATATAGTCTACTTAGAAGGGACAGGAATAGGAAAGGTGGGGGTGTAACACTGTACGTCCAGAATCATATACATTTTAATAGGAGGGATGGCCTTAATGTCAAATAGAGGCACCATGGGCTCAAGTACATCTGCCTCACCAGACACCCATATTGGTAGGATGTGTGTTTAGACCTCCCAGCTCTAAGGTGTCCTATCTGGATGATTTATGTACTGACCAGGCCACAGATACTAACAGAGATGAATTTATATCGGGTGATTTTTAATATAAATTGGAAGGATCATACAAATTCAAATAGAACTAAATGAATGATATATGCTCACTATCTAAAAGGTCCGAACTCCCATTCACAACGGTATTCAGTTGGTAAGAGACAGACATTCAGTACAAACATCCACCATCTGTGTGTTTTCCAGACATACAAGAGAAACGGGTCAAAGAACATTTACATTTAGAGCTATAAGAAAATTGAATAATTTATCTGAACAAACCAGAAGTTTTTCAATAATATAAATTCAAACAATACTTGGAACCATTTTAAATGTAATCAATAGGAAGGTTGTGCAGGACTATGGTAGATGAAGGAATAAATCTATATTTTTTAGACTGTTAAGAGTATTGTCTGGTCAATATGTCAGTGTATTATGTTTGTTTGTAACAGTATGTTATAGGTGAAAATGTGATCGTTTTATACATTTTATTTACATTTTTAAGGACTCTTGGAAGATTAGTCCAAATGAGGACTAAAAGAGATCCTAATAAAATCAAATACACCATTCGTAAAACGCTTTCAAAGCTGCATAAATGTTCTATATGAATCCACACAAAAGCATGCTGAAGTGGCAAAGATGATAACCACGTTTATACACACAGGATCACTACAGTTATTTGCGGCCGTAAGCATTATTTAGAGTTAATTCTATGAGGGGGAGGTTGTAGATAGATAGATAGATAGATAGATAGATAGATAGATAGATAGATAGATAGATAGATAGATAGATAGGTACTTTATTGATCCCCCGGGGGGGAAATTTCATTATCAAGCAGCTACAACAAAAACACAGGGCAGGTGCAAAATGCCACAACGAAAGTACACAAAAGACAGATACACGGTACATGATACATAGAGCATGAGGGGGGTGCATTTTTTTAATGACACCTCGAGTTGGACCCTCCCAAGAAACCATAACTTGTCATAGAGTCAATCAATCATGTATGTATCGTGTTGGTAGAAGTTTTGATTGTCATTGTATACCCATAGCCTTTATAGTACGCTACGCTGTAGAGAGTAAGCCTATTGAACGTGCTGTTATTCACAGGCATCATTGTGGAACAGTTTCTATGTTGGTTCACAATGGTTTTTCTCTCTCTCAGACCCTATGCATGAGTGAGCGAAGGAGAGATAGCAGAGCTAAGATGATCCTTACATGCCCTGTGTGTTTCTGTGCTTATCTAAATTGTGTTAACCCAACCTCTCTGTCTCTCTCTCTCTCTCTCTCTCTGTCTCGGTCTCTCTCTCTCGGTCTCTCTCTCTCTCTCTCTCTCTCTCTCTCTCTCTCTCTCTCTCTCTCTCTCTCTCTCTCAGTTGCTAGCTACGTTTCTGATCCAGTTTGAGAGATTGAGAGGGGTCCAATCTTCAGGGATTCTCTTTATATTCTGGTTCCTGTCGGTGCTGTGTGCTATCGTACCTTTCCGCTCCAAGCTCTTAGAGGCCATAAAACAGGTGAGTTCAGGGTTTGCCCTAACTTGTACTGTATAGATGTCTCCATCTGCCTTTAGCTCTCTCCTCCTCTCTCCTCCCCTCTCCTTTATGACATTTCCCCCCCGGGGGATCAATAAAGTATCTATCTATCTATCTATCTATCTATCTATCTATCTATCTATCTATCTATCTATCTATCTATCTATCTATCTATCTATCTATCTATCTATCTATCTATCTATCTATCTATCTATCTATCTATCTATCTATCTGTCTGTCTGTCTGTCTGTCTATCTATCTATCTATCTATCTATCTATCTATCTATCTATCTATCTATCTGTCTGTCTGTCTGTCTGTCTGTCTGTCTGTCTGTCTGTCTGTCTGTCTGTCTGTCTGTCTGTCTGTCTGTCTGTCTGTCTGTCTGTCTGTCTGTCTGTCTGTCTGTCTGTCTGTCTGTCTGTCTGTCTGTCTGTCTGTCTGTCTGTCTGTCTGTCTGTCTGTCTGTCTGTCTGTCTGTCTGTCTGTCTGTCTGTCTGTCTGTCTGTCTGTCTGTCTGTCTGTCTGTCTGTCTGTCTGTCTGTCTGTCTGTCTGTCTGTCTGTCTGTCTGTCTGTCTGTCTGTCTGTCTGTCTGTCTGTCTGTCTGTCTGTCTGTCTGTCTGTCTGTCTGTCTCCTCCCCCTCCACTCTCCTCCCCCTCCACTCTCCTCCCCCTCCACTCTCCTCTCTCCTCCCCCTCCACTCTCCTCTCTCCTCCCCCTCCACTCTCCTCTCTCCTCCCCCTCCTCTCTCCTCCTCTCTCCTCCCCAAAATCATGTAGTGTACACCCAGCTTTAGTGTATGGTCTGTCAACTAACAAAATGTCCTTCAACGGTGAATAAAGTATTTCTCCTGTCTTGTGTTTCAGAGTGAGATTCCAGACAAGCTGCGTTTCACCACATTCTATTTTTACTTCAGTCTGGTCGTAACCGAGCTGATCCTCTGTTGCTTCAACGAGAAACCCCCCCTTTTCTCCAACGTAAACACAGACCCTGTGAGTCAACAAACACAAACACGTTTGTTTTACTCTCCTGAATCCCTAACCTTAACCCTGAATCCCTAACCTTAACCCCAAATCCCTAACCTTAACTCCTAACCCCTAACCCTTGAGCCTAAAATAGTTGAAATGTCCCCACTTGTCTGAATTTTTCTTGTTTTACTATTATTGTGAGGACTTATGGTCCCCACAAGGATAGTAAACACACACACACACACACACACACACACACACACACACACACACTGTGGCATATTCTCTTACTCTGTTCTATTCTCCTCAGAATCCGTGTCCTCAATTGACCGCTGGCTTCCTCTCCACTATGACCTTCTGGTGGTTCACCAGGTAAAAACATTTCCCCCATACACACACACACACACAACAAGTATGTCCCGTTCACATCATTGTGTCTGTCCTGTACATTTTGTATGGCTTGTGGCTACTTTATATTGACGTATGTTATTCCCACAATTAATACATTTGATCAATAATGAATGGAACTGCAAACAGCAGTCTTCTCTTTGTGCAATGGTTTCCTGGACCCTCTCTTCACAATGTTACACTAATCCGTTGTGTCCCTCTCTGTCCCAGCATGGCCATCAAAGGCTATAAGAACCCTCTGGAAGTCAAAGACCTGTGGTCACTGAACAAGAGAGACAGCTCAGAGGAGGTCGTCCCCAAGCTGCTGAGAGAGTGGGACCTGGAGCAGGCCAAGGTTCACAGGTAGGGAGGGATGGATATAGAGAGGTAGAGGGGGAGGGAGACAGGGAGGTGGAGCAGGCCAAGGCTCGGAGGGAGGGAGGGAGGGAGGGAGGGAGGGAGGGAGGGAGGGAGGGAGGGAGGGACAGAAAAGAGAAACCTGCAACTTCTTAGTAAAAACATAACTAAAGTATCTCAGTCACTCCAGTATCTCTATTTGCACATCATCATCTGCACATCTATCAGTCCAGTGTTAATTCTAATTTGTAATTGATTTCGCCCTATGGCCTATTTATTGCCCTACCTTCCTAATCTTACTACATTTGCACACACTGTACATAGATTTTCTGTTGTGTTATTGACTGTACATTTGTTTATCCCATGTGTAACTCGGTGTTATTGTTTTTGTCGCACTGCTTTGCTTTGTCTTGGCCAGGTCACAGTTGTAAATGAGAACGTGTTCTCAGCTGGCCTAGCTGGTTAAATAAAGGTTAAATATTTTTTTTTTTTAAATAACAATATATATATATTTTAAATCACTACCCTTCTATCCTAATTTTCCTTGTTACAACAATATTGACCCAGTAGTGTGATTGTGTAGAGAATGGTTTCTCAAGTCAACAGTCCTCTTTCCTAGAGCAGTGACCAGGTTGTCTGTGTTCTGTGCTCTACCTTTTTTTACTGTATTGTACTGTTCCCTACTGTATTGTATTGTATTATACTGTATTATACTGTATTGTACTGTATTATACTGTATTATACTGTATTGTACTGTACTTTACCTTTTTTTACTGTATTGTACTGTTCCCTACTGTATTGTACTGTACTCTACTGTATTATACTGTATTGTACTGTACTTTACATTTTTTTACTGTATTGTACTGTTCCCTACTGTATCATACTGTATTATACTGTATTGTAATGTACCTTACCTTTTTTTACTGTATTGTACTGTTCTCTACTGTATTGTACTGTACTCTACTGTATTATACTGTATTGTACTGTACTGTTCCCTACTGTATTGTACTGTACTCTACTGTATTGTATTGTACTGTACTCTACCTTTCTTTACTGTATTGTACTGTACTCTACCTTTCTTTACTGTATTGTACTGTTCCCTACTGTATTGTACTGTATTGTGCTGTACTGTTCCACCTTAGATGTCTAAATCTGAGTTGGACCGAATCTGAACCAATTACAGTCTATGTTTGGGCTAAATCAATGCCGGTCCGAACCTAATCTGAACGTCTGTGTTCGGGCCAGATATAGGCTGGACCGGACCTAATCTGAACGTCTGTGTTCGGGCCAGATATAGGCCTCTCTATAGGCCTCTCTTGCCACAATCAATGTCGAAGTGCATGGGTACACTGTCAGAAAGAGATTGCACAAACTTGGCCTACATGGGAGGTCAGGAAGGATGTAGCCTCTGCTCTCAAAAAATAATATATATTTTTTTGTGTGATTTGTTAAATTAAGTAACCTTTATCTGTCAATAGTGTTGAAGTGAAGATTACATATCCATCTGTCCTAATATGTAAAAAAAAAAAAAGAAATAAAGAAGAGAACTTTCCAGGGGGTGTACTGACTTTATCACATGACTGTATACAGTATATCTGCTAACTGATGAATGCTTCTTCTACTGGAAACCATTTACCCCATTTTCTCCACAGTGCTGTGGACCAGTCCACCCAGGCTCTGTACTCCAAGCCTGCGGGAGAGTCCAACCACGTAGGGGGGGAGAGCAGTCCTGAGGAGGTGGAGGTGTTGCTGTCGAAACAGAAAACCCTCAAGAAGCCCTCCTTCCTCCGCTCCCTCATCAAGGCTTTTGGACCCTACTTCCTCATCGGATCTGCCTTTAAACTCCTACAGGACCTCATCACCTTCGTCAACCCACAGCTCCTCAGGCAAGTAGAGCACTATGAAGCATCATAACCTCTTATGAAGCCTTATGAAGCCTATTTGTCAAGATGAACAAGCTGAACGTGGCCTGAATAAAATTAAGTTCTGAGTAAAGATATAGATCTTAATACAGAGATATTTCAAAATAGCCGCAGTAGTTCCTGTATCAGACCCATCATAGGAGAATTTGTTTCCTTGTAGCTTTATAGGGTGACAGGACCTATGTGGTTTATGGAGGAAAATTATCTACCTAACAATCTATCATGGTCTCTTATCGCTAGAAAATGTAGTTTTGCATGTTGTTTGGTCTTCACCCTTATGGTCATGTTGTTTTTGATGCAAATGTCTTACCTGTGCAGGCTGTCATGAGTGGGTGTGTATTTGAATGATTGGTGCCTTTCTGTGAAAGCATAAACCTCTCTCTGTCGTACAGAGGGGTTTATTAAGGATTTATTTCCTGTATAGAAGAGACCGTGATAGATTTTTTGGTAGATAAACCACATAGGTGTCATGGTGGTTAGCTCGTTATGGAAAAGCTTCACCTCCCTTTGCTTGTTTTTTTTTTTCATTCCAGGGCTTGCCCTTCGCTCATTGTACAGTACTTTCAGATCACACACAGTATGTTATGCTGCAAGACATAACAGTAATAATTAATTTCAGTTTATTTTTCTCTGCCGCCCCTACTCTCTCCTCCCTCCAGTTTATTGATCTTGTTCACAAAGCAGAAGGACGCTCCACCCTGGTGGGGTTATGCCCTGGCCTTCCTCATGTTCTTCACAGCCTTCCTCCAGACCCTCATCCTGCACCAACACTTCCAGTACTGCTTCGTCACTGGCATGAGGCTCCGCACCTCCATAATAGGAGCCATCTACAGGAAGGTGCTTGGAGGCGGAATGCTCACACACACAGAAACACACACACAGAAACACACACACAGAAACGCACATATGCACGTATTCTTGCACACACATTCACTACAAGTACTGAATCTTTCTCTCTTTCTCTTCTGTCCTCCCTCCCTAGTCTCTGATCATCACGAACGCGGCCAAGCGTACATCTACAGTGGGAGAGATAGTCAACCTGATGTCAGTGGATGCTCAGCGCTTCATGGATCTCACTACCTTTCTCAACATGCTGTGGTCCGCCCCACTTCAGATCATACTGGCACTCTACTTCCTATGGCAGGTGGGTGGCTTCTTACCATGGAGGGGGGGTATATTAATCCGCCGTAGAATAACTAGTTCACTGTATGAGATGATATCTGTGTTGATTAGTCATACCTGGTCTGTCTGTATTGTTGAACCAGGGTCCATCTCTGTTGTGTTGATTGGTCATGCTTTGTTTCTGTGTTGATTGGTCATGCCTTGTTTCTGTGTTGATTGGTCATGCTCTGTTTCTGTGTTGATTGGTCATGCCTTGTTTCTGTGTTGATTGGTCATGCCTTGTTTCTGTGTTGATTGGTCATGCCTTGTTTCTGTGTTGATTGGCCATGCCTTGTTTCTGTGTTGATTGGCCATGCCTTGTTTCTGTGTTGATGGGTCATGACTTGTTTCTGTGTTGTAGATTCTGGGTCCGTCAGTGCTGGCTGGTGTTGCTGTGATGATCCTGCTGATCCCCTTAAATGCTGCCATCGCTGTGAGGACACGAGCCTACCAGGTATACCCAGCTCCCTCTGCTACTCTGAGGGCTTATCGTTGGTGACAAGGAGTTGAAGATGATGGTGAAAGGATGATGATGAATGTTATTAAGATAATAAAGTCTCATACATTAAACAACCAACTTCTCTTCTAATGGTCAAACAACAAAGCACTGTAAAGATGCTGTGAGTTTGTACTATTGTGCTGCAAACTGGGTTTGTGTCAGTTTGCCTGTTTTGTATTTGAGCAACCATATCTTCAATTTAAGCCTACTAAAAAGTGTGTGCGCTACCCAAGAATAGTAAAGCCCCCTTTACTGGTTTAAATAGCCGACCAATCAGCCTGTTACCAACCCTTAGTAAACTTTTGAAAATAATTGTGTTTGACCAGATAAATGCTATTTTACTGTAAGAAATTGTAAAAAGTATGTGGAAAAACGTATGTTATGGCTTTACACCCCCTGCTATATTGTGGATAAAGAGTTACCTGTCTAACAGAACACAGAGGATGTTCTTTAATGGAAGCCTGTCCAACAAAATCCAGGTAGAATCAGGCATTCCCCAGGGCAACTGTCTAGGCCCCTTACTTTTTAAAATCTTTACTAATGACATGACACTGGCTTATATTTATGCAGATGACTCAACACTATACACGTCATCTACTACAGCGAGTGAAATCACTGCAACACTTAACAAAGAGCTGCAGTTAGTTTCGGAATGGGTGGCAAGGACTAAGTTAGTCCTAAATATTTCTAAAACTAAAAGCATTGTATTTTGGCACAAATCATTCACTAAACCCTAAACCTCAACTAAATGATGAAATAAATAATGTGGAAATTGAGCAAGTTGAGGAGACTAAACTGCTTGGAGTAACCCTGGATTGTAAACTGTCATGGTCAAAACATGTTGATGCAACACTAACACCTGGACTATTGTTCAGTCGTGTGGTCAGGTGCCACAAAATTACAATTGGCTCAGAACAGGGCAGCGCGGCTGGCCCTTAAATGTACAGGGAGAGCAAACATTAATAATATGCATGTAAATCTCTCATGGCTCATAGTGGAGGAGAAATTGACTTCATCACTACTTGTTTTTGTAAGAAGTGTTGACTAGCTGAATGCACTACTGAATGTACTAATGTTTAAACTACAAGCACACAGCTCGAACACCCATGCATACCCCACAAGACATGCCGCTAAAGGTCTCTGCACAATCCCCAAGTCAAGAACAGACTATAGGAAGCGCACAGTATTATATAGAACCATGGCTACATGGAACTCTATTCCACATCAGGTAACTGATGCAAGCAGAAGAATCTGATTTATTTAATAGATAAAAATAGACCTTATGGAACAGCTGGGACTGTGAAGAGACACACACAAAGGTACAGACAGGCACAGACACGCTACACATACATGATAAGACTCGCACTCTACACACAGGTACACATAGATTTTGTATTCTAGATATGTGGTAGTAGAGTAGTGGCCAGAGGGAACACACTAAATGTGTTATGAAATGTAATGTCATGTAATATTTTAAATGGTGTATATACTGGAACTGCCTTAATGTTGCTGGACCCCAGGAAGAGTTGGCAGCAGCTAATGGGGATCCTTAATAAATACAAAAACTATCAAAGCCTCTTTTAATGAGTGTGAAATACAGCAACAGTGAATATGCTCTCTAAAGTAGCACTGTTTTGACATATCCTCCCCCCTCCCCCTCTTGTCTCTCAGGTGGAGCAGATGCAGTACAAGGACGCTCGTATCAAGCTGATGAACGAGATCCTGAACGGGATCAAAGTGTTGAAGCTGTACGCGTGGGAGAACTCCTTTAAAGACAAAGTTCTGGAGATCAGACAGAAAGAGCTCAATGTGCTCCGCAAGACGGCCTACCTTGGTGCTCTGTCTACCATGGCCTGGACCAGCGCTCCATTCTTAGTAAGGGACACACACACACACACACACTGTGTCTATATTATCCTTGTTGTACACTATACAGTCCATTCAGACCCCTTGACTTTTTCCACATTTTGTTACGTTACAGCCTTAATCTAAAATGGATGAAATTGCTTTTTTCCCTCATCAATCTACACACAATCCCCCTAATGACAAAGCAATAACAGGTTTGTAGAAATTATTGCAAATTAAACATTAATTAAAAAAAAACTGAAATATCACATTAACATAAGTATTCAGACCATTTACTCAGTACTTTGTTGAAGCACCTTACAGCCTCGAGTCTTCTTGGGGATGACTCTACAAGCTTGGCACACCTGTGTTTGGGGAGTTTCTCCCATTCTTCTCTGCAGATCCTGTCAATCTCTGTCAGGTTGGATATTTTCAGGTCTCCAGAAATGTTCGATCGGGTTCAAGTCCGGGCTCTGGCTGGGCCACTCAAGGACATTCAGAGACTTGTCCCAAATCCACTCCTGCGTTGTCTTGGCTGTGTGCTAAGGGTCGTTGTCCTGTTGGAAGGTGAACCTTCACCTCAGTCTGAGGTCCTGAGCGCTCTGGAGCAGGTTTTCAACAAGGATCTCTCTGTACTTTGCACTGTTCATCTTTCTCTCGATCCTGACTAGTCTCCAAGTCCCTCCCGCTGAAAAACATCCCCAGAGCAGGATGCTGCCACCACCATGCTTCACCATAGGGAGGGTGTCAGGTTTCCTCCAGATGTGACCCTTGGCATTCAGGCCAAATAGTTCAATCTTGTTTCTCATGGTCTGAGAGTCTTAAGGTGCCTTTTGGCAAACTCCAAGCGGGCTGTCATGTGCCTTTTACTGAGGAGTGGCTTCTGTCTGGCCACTCTACCATAAAGGCCTGATTGGTGGAGTGCTGCAGAGAGGGTTGTCCTTCTGGAAGGTTCTCCCATCTCCACAGAGGAACTCCTAGAGCTCTGTCAGAGTGACCATACTTCCATGCCTTTTTTTCTTAATGTCTCCTCAGGTGGCCTTGATGACGTTTGCAGTGTACGTGACAGTGGATAAAAATAACATTTTAGATGCAGAGAAAGCATTTGTGTCTTTATCGCTGTTCAACATCTTACGGTTCCCTCTCAATATGCTGCCCCAAGTCATCAGCAGCCTTGTACAGGTAGGCTCTCCTCCTCCTCCTCCTCCACCTCCTCCTCCTCCATCATCACTCTCCTCCTCCTCCATCATCACTCTCCTCCTCCTCCATCATCACTCTCCTCCTCCTCCTCCATCATCACTCTCCTCCTCCTCCATCATCACTCTCCTCCTCCTCATCACTCTCCTCTTACCCCTTCTGTCACTCCGTGTGTGTGTGTGTGTGTGTGTGTGTGTGTGTGTGTGCGCGTTGTGTTGACTCTGTAGCTTGTTTTCAGGCCAGCGTGTCTCTGAAGCGTATCCAGGACTTCCTGAGTCATGAAGAGCTGGACCCAGAGTCTGTGGACAGGAATAACACTGCCACAGGTAAACATGGATGTGGCTGACCAAGGAACCAGCCTAAACTGACCAAGGAACCAGCCTAAACTGACCAAGGAACGGGCTGGTTCCATTTCACTGCCTAGTCTTTTCCGATAGGCCTTGGGGTTTCACTGACATGAAGGGATAGGATATAGGAAAGCTAGTGGGACGGGGCCTCTGAGTGATTCTAATGGTCTGTTTCTGCTGAGTGATTCTAATGGTCTGTTTCTGCTGAGTGATTCTAATGGTCTGTTTCTGCTGAGTCATTCTAATGGTCTGTTTCTGTTGAATCATTCTAATGGTCTGTTTCTGCTGAGTCATTCTAATGGTCTGTTTCTGTTGAATCATTCTAATGGTCTGTTTCTGCTGAGTCATTCTAATGGTCTGTTTCTGCTGAGTCATTCTAATGGTCTGTTTCTGCTGAGTCATTCTAATGGCCAATAATGTTGGTTCTGCATACTGTAGTCATATAAACATTTTACTCTACGTTAAGGTGACTTAAGGGAATTCGACACAGAGATTCCACAGTGTATAGTCATGGCTTTTCCTTCTTGGCTCTGAGACAGTTTGAATTTATACTTATAAGTGTCTAATTTGGTAATGCTGTGTCATGATTTGGGTTTTTGTAACTGCCTTTCATTCTAACGTGTTCTCCCCTTCAGATAGCTCGGTGACTATTGTCAATGGCAAGTTCACCTGGGCAAAACAAGATCCTCCTTCTTTACACAAGTAAGATGGCAAGTTGCATTATGCAAAGGACAAATAACCATATAAGGGAACGAATGTACTTTACTGATTTGTGTGTGTTTGTCCACAGTATAAACCTGATGGTGCCCCAGGGCTCTCTGCTAGCGGTGGTAGGACATGTAGGCTGTGGGAAATCCTCTCTGGTGTCCGCTCTACTGGGAGAGATGGAGAAACTGGAGGGAGACATTTCCATACGGGTACGTCTGCACTCCATTCAATTATACTAACTAAAGGTTGATTGCTGGGTCAATTGCTTGAATGGGTAACTGATTGGTGGGTCAATTGCTTGATTGATTGATTGACTGATTGTACTGTACTGTACTGAGTTCCCTCACTCCTCTCCTCCAGGGTTCAGTGGCCTACGTCCCCCAGCAGGCCTGGATCCAGAACGCCACTCTGAGAGACAACATCCTATTTGGCAACGCCTACAACGAGCAGAAGTTCCGCTGTTGTCTGGAGGCTTGCGCCCTGACCCCTGACCTGGAAGTACTACCTGGAGGAGACCTGACCGAGATTGGAGAGAAGGTAGGGAGATGGGATAGAATCTAACATGCATTGTTTTTGGAGCTAAAGGTCATGTTAGCCCACTGAACTAAAGCTTAGGAATTAGCTCTGGGAGCTAGGATGGGTCTTTGAGTCTCAAGGCAACAACTTTTGAGATCATTGATTTGCTAGTGATTTCTTTCCTCTCTCTCTGTCTGTCTCTCCTTCAGGGTATCAACTTGTCTGGTGGCCAGAGACAGAGGGTGAGTCTGGCCAGAGCTCTGTACAGCGAGGCAGATATCTACCTGCTTGACGACCCTCTGTCTGCAGTGGACGCCCACGTGGCCAAACACATCTTCGACCACGTCATTGGCCCAGAGGGGGCGCTGCAGGGCAAGGTAAGGAGAGTAGTTACTCTGCTATGTTCTCCATACACTACAGAAGAAGAGAGACACATTCTGAGCGGTAGCAGAGAAAAATGGACTGGTTAGATATCTTGTCCTTTATCAACAATCTTTGGTGGTAGGAGATTGAGACCAGTCGAATGTCATGTCCTTTATCAACAATCTTTGGTGTCCTTTCTAACATGGCTATATCCTACAACTGACAAGTATATATGCTATAGTTCAGATAGTAACAGCCCATTTGAAGAGTCCTCAACTACATTAGAGGAAGTAGTAGCTCTTATCTGTGGTTTATTATTTTCCATCCTCTCTGCTTGTTGGTTAAGTAGCATATCTATGACTTTGTTGCACTGATAAGAAACTTCAGTACAGAAGCTGGTTGGAATGGGCAACACTTGCGTGTGTAAATTTAGTATGTGTATTACATATCGCAATATTTTATTGATATTTGACTCTTTAAGTCAAACATGCCAACATGTTTTCAGCACATTAATTTCCCTGACTGATCAGAACAAATGTTCTCATGCTCTCTCTTCTCTCTGCAGCAGACATATAGTGAACAAAATGTTTGGAACATGAAATCACAATATTGAATCGCAATACAAATCAAATCGGCACCTAAGTATACTGATAATATCGTATCGTAAGGTCACCTAAGTATACTGATAATATCGTATCTTAAGGTCACCTAAGTATACTGATAATATCGTATCGTAAGGTCACCTAAGTATACTGATAATATCGTATCGTAAGGTCACCTAAGTATACTGATAATATCGTATCTTAAGGTCACCTAAGTATACTGATAATATCGTATCTTAAGGTCACCTAAGTATACTGATAATATCGTATCGTAAGGTCACCTAAGTATACTGATAATATCGTATTTTGTTTTCCCCAGACACGTATCTTGGTGACACACGGCATCAGCTTCCTGCCGCAGGTGGACAACATAGTGGTGATGGTGGATGGCAGGGTGTCAGAGATGGGTTCGTACCAGGAGCTGCTCCAACAGAACGGAGCCTTCGCTGAGTTCCTCAGGAACTATTCTCTGGAGGACATCATCGAGGACGAGGCAACAGGTAGAACTACCTGCTACTATAACAGAGGGCTATTCAAATCTTACCCTCTGAGGTCCGTAGCACTGCCGCTTTTATGTTCCACCTGGTTATTATTTGCACTCACCAGGTTTCCCCGGCGTAAATCAGTCCCTGATTATAGGGGAAGAATTAAGGAAAGCAGTGGAACTGGCTTCAAGGTCCAGATCAGAATTTGAGGACTAAAGCAGAAGAATAGATACTATTGATGTTGCTGTCCTTGGAGAGCTATCTAAAACAGAAGAATAGATACTATTGATGTTGCTGTCCTTGGAGAGCTATCTAAAACAGAAGAACAGATACTATTGATGTTGATGTCCTTGGGGTTCCTCTATTCACCCTACACCAGTGCCTGTCAAAATTTGTCCTGGAAGGCAACTGGGTGTGCAAGCTACCGGGTTTTTCTCCAGCCCTGCTCTAATACATCTAATTCTGCTAATCAAGGTCCTAGTCAGCAGCTGATGAGATTATTCAGGTTTGTTAAGAGTAGGGTTGGAACATAACCCTGCATACCCAGTAGTTCTCTAGGAGAGTTGGCCGCCTCTATAGGATGTGTACACCTGCTCCATAATTACCACGGTAACACTGTGACTCATCACCCACAGTGGCTTTGATTGATGAAGAAGACTTCCCTGACGACGCCCTTAGCAACCATACAGACATGGTGGACAGTGAACCAGTGGTCAATGAGGCAAAGAGGAAGTTCATAAGGTACAGTATAAGCCTCTGTAACAGTTCATAAAGGTACAGTATAAGCCTCTGTAACAGTTCATAAAGGTACAGTATAAGCCTCTGTAACAGTTCATAAGGTACAGTATAAGCCTCTGTAACAGTTCATAAAGGTACAGTATAAGCCTCTGTAACAGTTCATAAAGGTACAGTATAAGCCTCTGTAACAGTTCATAAGGTACAGTATAAGCCTCTGTAACAGTTCATAAGGTACAGTATAAGCCTCTGTAACAGTTCATAAAGGTACAGTATAAGCCTCTGTAACAGTTCATAAGGTACAGTATAAGCCTCTGTAACAGTTCATAAAGGTACAGTATAAGCCTCTGTAACAGTTCATAAAGGTACAGTATAAGCCTCTGTAACAGTTCATAAGGTACAGTATAAGCCTCTGTAACAGTTCATAAAGGTACAGTATAAGCCTCTGTAACAGTTCATAAAGGTACAGTATAAGCCTCTGTAACAGTTCATAAAGGTACAGTATAAGCCTCTGTAACAGTTCATAAAGGTACAGTATAAGCCTCTGTAACAGTTCATAAAGGTACAGTATAAGCCTCTGTAACAGTTCATAAAGGTACAGTATAAGCCTCTGCGATAATTCCACTTTTTGTCAAAATTGCGAGCCATGTTTTTGTAGTGTGGTGATCGGACAGTGATATGCGGTAATATTGCGACGATTTGACTGTTTTATCTGGTAATAGTGCAGAGATTTGTCAAATATGCAGGGAATTGTTGATTTTGCAAAACAACACATAATTGCAAAATCCTTTGGTATGTTTAACCCCCTCTGTGATAGATAACTGCTGTAGTCTGTGGTTTTAGACTTTAGTTGCTATCAAGCATAGATAGATAGATAGATAGATAGATAGATAGATAGATAGATAGATAGATAGATAGATAGATAGATAGATACTTTATTGATCCCCCGGGGGGGAAATTTCATTGTCAAGCATCTACAACAAAACACAGGGCAGGTGCAAAATGCCACAACGAAAGTACACAAAAGACAGATACACGGTACATGATACATAGAGTGGCAGTATGAAAAAGTATAGAAATACAAGATATCTGGAGTGCAAAAAAAAGCTATAAAAAGACATTGCATAGTATGAGTGGATGGCTGAATATGTACACTATACATTGGTGGATGTTGGATGGTTAACTATACTATACAGGTTGATGGCAGAGAAATACTTCAGTAGCTAAAAATGCGTATGATATGAGCGAGGGAATAATAGTTTACTTAATATACAGACTGGCTAAATGAACAGGTAAGTGAATATTTTGCATGGTTAAATTAGCTGTACAGGTAAATATACAGTTATATTTACAGATAAGTGAATACTTGCATGGTTACATAAACTGTACATGTAAATGACAGGAAGAGTTGCATAGCAACTATACACAAGGATTGATTGATTGATTGACAGATCAATCACTTCCTCCCTCCCTGCAGGCAGATCAGCATCATCTCAGGGGAACTGGAGAACCCAAGGAGCAGGTCTGTCCGGAGACGTCTGTGCAGTGAGAGGAATCACGCTGACCCTGACGCAGAGAAGAAACTACCCAAGGTGGAGAAACTCATCCATGCAGAGACCACTGAGACGGGCAGGGTGAGTAGAGCTATGGAGATGCATAGTTTAGTAAACCTGGTTGAAGTTGTAGACTTCTGACCTCTAACCTCTTAGCCCTGATCTTTATTAACCTCCTCTCCTCAGGTGAAGGTTAAGGTGTTCTGGGAGTATGCCAAGGCAGTAGGGCCTCTGCTGACACTCTTCATATGCTTCCTGTACGGCTGTCAGAGTGCTGCCGCCATCGGAGCAAACGTCTGGCTGAGCCAGTGGACCAATGACGCGGCTCAGAACATGACCCAGGAGAATGTCAGCATGAGGGTGGGGGTATATGCTGCTCTGGGCATAGCACAAGGTGAAGATATCTGCTGTTCATTACCTTAGGATAAGGGTACCTATCCACCTTAAGATTACATCAATGGTGAAGAAAGTGTCTTTACTGTTCAATATTTCTAGCTATTAGAACATGGTTCAGTTTCAGTTTGTCCCAAAGAGAGTTTTTTTTATAGTAGGTTTTGTTGTGTATATGAACATTGTATGTTTAACTTATCTGGTTGGTATTGTGTGAGGAACTTGGCCTCTACCCCTCAGGCCCTTTTCGAGTAACACTGGAAGCTTGATTTGAATTTAATTGAAAAGGGTCTCTGCATTCAGGAGAGGACACATACAGAACCCACTGTCTCCTCAACCCTCATCTCCCTGCTCCCTCCCTCCCTCTCTCCCTCCCTCCCTCGCTCTCTTTTCCTCCTCCCACCATCTCAGGCATCCTGGTCATGGTCTCCTCCTTCACCCTGGCCATAGGGAACATCGGAGCAGCCAGGAAGCTCCACTATGCCCTCCTGGACAACAAGTTTCACACCCCCCAGTCTTTCTTTGACACCACCCCCTTAGGCAGGGTCATCAACCGTTTCTCCAAGGACATCTACGTCATCGACGAGGCGCTGCCCTCCACCGTTCTCATGTTCCTCGGGACGCTCTTCTCCTCTCTCTCAACTTTGATGGTCATAGTGACCAGCACCCCCATCTTTGCTGTGGTCATAGTCCCGCTGGCTTTCATATACGTCTTTGTCCAGGTATTGGTTCTGTTCCGAGGAGCTAACAGTTGCTTGCTCTACTCTCTAGGACAGGAGTTTATGGTGTCAAGTAATACTTTTCATTTACATTTTTGCCAAAGTTTGTTGCTTACGTTCCTGAATGCAGTATGCAGCGCCCTGATTGGTGGAGCAGTTTTCTGTGACCTTTGGATTTTTGTTTCTCTTTAGCTTTTTGTGTTCCTGTTATCTGTTGAGTTTCCTCTCCTCCTCCCTGTCTCCTCTCCTCCTCCCTGTCTCCTCTCCTCCTCCCTGTCTCCTCTCCTCCTCTCCTCCTCCCTGTCTCCTCTCCTCCTCTCCTCCTCCCTGTCTCCTTTCCTCCTCTCCTCCTCCCTGTCTCCTCTCCTCCTCTCCTCCTCCCTGTCTCCTCCTCTCCTCCTCTCCTCCTCCCTGTCTCCTCCTCTCCTCCTCCCTGTCTCCTCTCCTCCTCCCTGTCTCCTCTCCTCCTCCCTGTCTCCTCTCCTCCTCTCCTCCTCCCTGTCTCCTCTCCTCCTCTCCTCCTCCCTGTCTCCTCTCCTCCTCCCTGTCTCCTCTCCTCCTCTCCTCCTCCCTGTCTCCTCTCCTCCTCTCCTCCTCCCTGTCTCCTCTCCTCCTCCCTGTCTCCTCTCCTCCTCCGTCTCCTCTCCTCCTCCGTCTCCTCTCCTCCTCCGTCTCCTCTCCTCCTCTCCTCCTCTCCTCCTCCCTGTCTCCTCTCCACCTCTCCTCCTCCCTGTCTCCTCTCCTCCTCTCCTCGTCCCTGTCTCCTCTCCTCGTCCCTGTCTCCTCTCCTCCTCTCCTCCTCCCTGTCTCCTCTCCTCCTCTCCTCCTCCCTGTCTTCTCTCCTCGTCCCTGTCTCCTTTCCTCCTCCCTGTCTCCTCTCCTCATCCCTGTCTCCTTTCCTCCTCCCTGTCTCCTTTCCTCCTCTCCTCGTCCCTGTCTCCTCTCCTCGTCCCTGTCTCCTCTCCTCGTCCCTGTCTCCTCTCCTCGTCCCTGTCTCCTCTCCTAGTCCCTGTCTCCTCTCCTAGTCCCTGTCTCCTCTCCTAGTCCCTGTCTCCTCTCCTAGTCCCTGTCTCCTCTCCTAGTCCCTGTCTCCTCTCCTAGTCCCTGTCTCCTCTCCTCCTTCCTGTCTCCTCTACTCCTCCCAATCCATGCATTAACTTCCTCCCTCTCCCTCTTTACACACACACACACACACACACACACACACACACACACACACACACACACAGAGCGGGCCATGTTGATTCACCAACAGCCGGTACAGTAGTGAAGGAGGCTTCTGTTCATCTGAGTTGTGTTTGTTGACTCTGAGGCGGTCAAGCTAAGAGCTCAGAACACTGCTGTGTGTTCTTTACAACCCTTCATCCTTCTCAGGAACACACTGAAGAATGGTGATTTATACTATAGAGTGGCGTAGGATGATGTTGCCCCCAGACACTGAGTTAAAGGCAAGGGTTTTAGGCAGTGATTAGGGAGGCAGTCCAATTCGGATATTTTTTTTCACAAATTGTTCTTTTGACCAATCAGATCAGCTCTGAAAAATATCTGATGTGAAAAGATCTGATGTGATTGGTCAAAAGACCATTGAGTGGATAAAAGATCAGATTTGGCCTGTATGAAAGCAGCCTTTAATGTACGCAAACATTAAATATTAGAACTCTGGTGTGCTGCTGCCCTCTGGTGGTGAAGGAATGGAAAGACAACTAGTCAGTCTGATGCGACGGGTATCCGTCCACACAGTAGGGAGTTAGAGGTTATTTTGTTTCCTGTCTGACTCTACATGGTATTGATTAGCTTCAGGGTTTCCTGTCTAACTCTACAGAGTATTGATTAGCTTCAGGGTTTCCTGTCTAACTCTACAGAGTATTGATTAGCTTCAGGGTTTCCTGTCTAACTCTACAGTGTATTGATTAGCTTCAGGGTCTTCATACAGTGCATTTACCCTTTGACCCAGGAAATTAATACGAGGGTCATCTTGTGCCAAATGACTATATACCAGCGGGCTGTGAAGACCTAGTATTAGCTGAATCCTAACTTGAGTTTAGATGAGTGAATGCTTACAGACAGACAGACAGACAGACAGACAGACAGACAGACAGACAGAGAAACAGACAGAGAAACAGACAGACAGACAGAGACAGAGAGAGAGCACAAATTGCATCCAATGAACAGCGGTATGGTTGTTGTCACCTGTGTCGCTCCCCCTCTCCTAGGTGTACTGTTGCTGGCCAACTGTCTGTTGTCCAAGGCTTCCAGCATGCTCTTCTACATGCTCCAGGGGGTGCTGAGGGCGCGTCCTAAACCACGTCGGCAAAGATGTTGACACGATAGACTACTCGCACACCCCAGACAATACTGACATATGGATGAGCACACAGTGTACTAATCGTATGCTCTGTTCCTACTAGTCATAGTGTTGTTATTGGTGTTCTATTGGTGGGTCCAGTTTAATGGGACACTACTCATTAATAACTCATAACTCATTAATAACTCATAACTCATTCATAACTAATTTAACACAGCGTGTGTGCGTGTGTGTGTCCTGGGAGATTGCTGTTGTTGTGTGTGCAGTTTGCTGTGATTTAACAATCTTCCTCATTGTCTAGTGTTGTCATGGTAGTGTGGTTTGGTTGCTGGGTAGACCAGTAGAAGATTAGAGTGTAGGGTCAGTCTGTAGGCTCCACTTTCGTGTGGTTCTGTTTGTGTTTAACAGCTGTTCTTCTACTAAACACTGGATCTGGAACCTCAGCAAATGTCTTTAGTAACACTATTGTTGATATTCCATTGACTTGGCTTCGCTATGATCATTCTATGTGCTTAATTAAGAATTTGACTGAATCAGTGCAGTAAACTGCTGCGGGGGTATTTTGTAGCTGTAGTTAATACTGTAGGAAGTGTAGTAGTTAATACTGTAGGACGTGTAGTAGTTAATACTGTAGTAGTTAATACTGTAGGAAGTGTAGTAGTTAATACTGTAGGACGTGTAGTAGTTAATACTGTAGGAAGTGTAGTAGTTAATACTGTAGGACATGTAGTAGTTAATACTGTAGGACGTGTAGTAGTTAATACTGTAGTAGTTAATACTGTAGTAGTTAATACTGTAGGAAGTGTAGTAGTTAATACTGTAGGACATATAGTAGTTAATACTGTAGGACGTGTAGTAGTTAATACTGTAGTAGTTAATACTGTAGGACGTGTAGTAGTTAATACTGTAGGACATGTAGTAGTTAATACTGTAGTAGTTATTTCTGTAGGACGTGTAGTAGTTAATACTGTAGGACGGGTAGTAGTTAATACTGTAGGACGGGTTGTAGTTAATACTGTAGGACGTGTAGTAGTTAATACTGTAGGACGTGTAGTAGTCAATACTGTAGGACATGTAGTAGTTAATATTGTAGTAGTTAATACTGTAGGAAGTGTAGTAGTTAATACTGTAGGACGTGTAGTAGTTAATACTGTAGGAAGTGTAGTAGTTAATACTGTAGGACATGTAGTAGTTAATACTGTAGGACGTGTAGTAGTTAATACTGTAGTAGTTAATACTGTAGTAGTTAATACTGTAGTAGTTAATACTGTAGGAAGTGTAGTAGTTAATACTGTAGGACATATAGTAGTTAATACTGTAGGACGTGTAGTAGTTAATACTGTAGTAGTTAATACTGTAGGACGTGTAGTAGTTAATACTGTAGGACATGTAGTAGTTAATACTGTAGTAGTTATTTATGTAGGACGTGTAGTAGTTAATACTGTAGGACGGGTAGTAGTTAATACTGTAGGACGGGTTGTAGTTAATACTGTAGGACGTGTAGTAGTTAATACTGTAGGACGTGTAGTAGTCAATACTGTAGGACATGTAGTAGTTAATACTGTAGTAGTTAATACTGTAGGAAGTGTAGTAGTTAATACTGTAGGACATATAGTAGTTAATACTGTAGGACGTGTAGTAGTTAATACTGTAGGACGGGTAGTAGTTAATACTGTAGGACGGGTAGTAGTTAATACTGTAGGACGTGTAGTAGTTAATACTGTAGGACGTGTAGTAGTTAATACTGTAGGACGTGTAGTAGTTAATACTGTAGGACGTGTAGTAGTTAATACTGTAGGACGGGTAGTAGTTAATACTGTAGGACGTGTAGTAGTTAATACTGTAGGTGGTGTAGTAGTTAATACTGTAGGACGGGTAGTAGTTAATACTGTAGGACGGGTAGTAGTTAATACTGTAGGACGTGTAGTAGTTAATACTGTAGGACGTGTAGTAGTTAATACTGTAGGTGGTGTAGTAGTTAATACTGTAGGACGGGTAGTAGTTAATACTGTAGGAAGTGTAGTAGTTAATACTGTAGGACGGGTAGTAGTTAATACTGTAGTACGGGTAGTAGTTAATACTGTAGGTGGTGTAGTAGTTAATACTGTAGGACGTGTAGTAGTTAATACTGTAGGACGGGTAGTAGTTAATACTGTAGGATGTGTAGTAGTTGATACTGTAGGACGGGTAGTAGTTAATACTGTAGGACGGGTAGTAGTTAATACTGTAGGTGGTGTAGTAGTTAATACTGTAGGATGTGTAGTAGTTAATACTGTAGGACGGGTAGTAGTTAATACTGTAGGACGGGTAGTAGTTAATACTGTAGGATGTGTAGTAGTTAATACTGTAGGACGTGTAGTAGTTAATACTGTAGGACGGGTAGTAGTTAATACTGTAGGACGGGTAGTAGTTAATACTGTAGGACGTGTAGTAGTTAATACTGTAGGACGGGTAGTAGTTAATACTGTAGGTGGTGTAGTAGTTAATACTGTAGGACGGGTAGTAGTTAATACTGTAGTACGGGTAGTAGTTAATACTGTAGGTGGTGTAGTAGTTAATACTGTAGGACATGTAGTAGTTAATACTGTAGGACGGGTAGTAGTTAATACTGTAGGATGTGTAGTAGTTGATACTGTAGGACGGGTAGTAGTTAATACTGTAGGACGGGTAGTAGTTAATACTGTAGGACGTGTAGTAGTTAATACTGTAGGACGTGTAGTAGTTAATACTGTAGGTGGTGTAGTAGTTAATACTGTAGGTGGTGTAGTAGTTAATACAGATTAGATTATCCTTACCTGAAAATGATTTAGTTTGTTTCTGGGTTTGGATGTTTCACTGAGGGCTATTGGGTCTTACGCTTGGACATAATTTGCTTTAACAATGGTATAGTAGCTAGCAGTTTCCTGAAGTAGTAAGACTGATACATTTCTGCCAGTGATACATTTGAAACTGCAGTTGTTACAGGTGAATATAAGCAGGTTCTATGTGTTCACGTGCCTCTGTAGATGCCTACTAACTAACTGGAACTTCAGCGCTGTAAACTGGGTTTCCCTCTAACATGATTCCTCTTCTTCAGCGCTGTAAACTGGGTTGCCCGGTTCTTTTTGCTTTTCTCATGTCGTACTTTATATCTGCATAGTATTTTTGTACCTTCTCTCTGTCTTTCAAAACGTGTTCTACTTATATGAGTTAGACCTTAATAATGTTTTAGTGTTTTAAAGCCAAACCAGACACTACAACATTATGATGGCATTTAACCACGGATGGAAATTGAAGTGTTGCTTTTTTGTTGTTAATCAAATGTGTTTAGTCCTGAATGCTTTAGAATTTGATTTGATAATGAAACAAAATAATACTTATTTCTTAGAATGCTTTTTGGGCCTGCTGCAAAAAGCATCTGCAGAGTTTAAGACCTGGCATTATGATAATTCATGTAAATGGTAGCTAAATATTCATATATAATATATTGATCACGATCAAATTAATCTATTACCCTATAAGTCTATCAAATGAACTCTGCAGGTGTTTTGTGACCCTTGACCTTACTATTGTGTGTTACTGCAGTGTGTGCTTGCTAGTTGCTTACTATTATAGCTTGTACCCCAGTGTTTAGATACTGTATAACGCTGTGTTTGTCTCTCTTCCCCACGGCTGTAGAGGTTTTATGTGGCCACGTCTCGGCAGTTAAAGCGTCTGGAGTCGGTCAGCAGGTCTCCTATATACTCCCATTTCTCTGAGACCGTCACTGGCTCCAGTGTTATCAGAGCCTACGGCAGACACAATGCCTTTGTGCTAATGAGTGATATGAAGGTGGATGAGAACCAAAAGAGTTACTTCCCTGGTATAGTGGCCAACAGGTAGGTGGTGACTGTCTCCTACTGAACTTTCACTATAGACTCTGGAGGACAGTGGCTGTGTTCCAATTGTCTCCTTTCCTCGTTCCCTTTTTTTGACTCCTGCTGATCTGAAGTGGCTGGGTAACGATCCAAGGGCCCTAGCATTCTCTTTACAAAATGTTATCAATCCCAAGGGCCCTAGCATTCTCTTTACAAAATGTTATCAATCCCAAGGGCCCTAGCATTCTCTTTACAAAATGTTATCAATCCCAAGGGCCCTAGCATTCTCTTTACAAAATGTTATCAATCCCAAGGGCCCTAGCATTCTCTTTACAAAATGTTATCAATCCCAAGGGCCCCTATGATTCTCTTTACAAAATGTTATCAATCCCAAGGGCCCCTATGATTCTCTTTACAAAATGTTATCAATCCCAAGGGCCCTAGCATTCTCTTTACAAAATGACGGATTCATTCAGTGGACAGCATTTGTCCATTTTGATTTTGAGAATTGTAACATAAGCCACTGACTGGTGCTCATGTTGAAAGTTCAACAGACAAACACATTCCATTACTAAGTACACAAGACATTGATGTCCAACTTCACAATAAGTGGCCCTAATACTGAATAGAGGTTATATATTCATGGTAATGTACTGAATAGAGGTTATATATGCATGGTAATGTACTGAATAGAGGTTATATATGCATGGTAATGTACTGAATAGAGGTTATATATGCATGGTAATGTACTGAATAGAGGTTATATATGCATGGTAATGTACTGAATAGAGATTATATATGCATGGTAATGTACTGAATAGAGGTTATATATGCATGGTAATGTACTGAATAGAGGTTATATATGCATGGTAATGTACTGAATAGAGGTTATATATGCATGGTAATGTACTGAATAGAGGTTATATATGCATGGTAATGTACTGAATAGAGGTTATATATGCATGGTAATGTACTGAATAGAGGTTATATATGCATGGTAATGTACTGAATAGAGGTTATATATGCATGGTAATGTACTGAATAGAGGTTATATATGCATGGTAATGTACTGAATAGAGGTTATATATGCATGGTAATGTAGTTACATAAACAGGTACAGCGCAACAACTGTGTCAGTGCTGCTCTAACTGTGTGTTGTGTTCACGGTGTGTGTGTGTGTGTGTGTGTGTGTGTGTGTGTGTGTGTGTGTGTGTGTGTGTGTGTGTGTGTGTGTGTGTGTGTGTGTGTGTGTGTGTGTGTGTGTGTGTGTGTAGGTGGTTAGGGGTGCGTATAGAGTTCATTGGGAACTGCATCGTGCTGTTTGCTGCTATGTTTGCTGTGATCGGGAAGGACATGCTCAACCCTGGACTGGTGGGACTCTCTGTGTCCTACGCTCTGCTGGTACAATACAACATATCCCTTATCAATGTAGATCTGGATTGGTGGGACTCTGTGTCCTACGCTCTGCTGGTACAATACAACATATATCTTATCAATGTAGATCTGGACTGGTGGGACTCTCTGTGTCCTATGCTCTGCTGGTACAATACAACATATCCCTAGATCTACTGTCCGTCTCTCTGATACAGATTTCCATTAAAAGGTGCCCATTGCCTGCCACTGTGATTCTGTTGTACTAGTGTAGGGGACGTCATGCTGCTTGTTTTGCGAGTACAACTTCCTCCTGATTTGGCTCATATCGAGGCTCAAACCAAGGTCCACTGCCTCGCAAACACAAAACCCAGGACCTCTGCCTCGCAAACACACTTGACCGCCTTCCTGAAGCGTCTTACCCAGTCGCGCCACCGAAAAGCTAGCTATCCGGCAGTGCAAGTGGGGACAGGCAGAGGGAGTTTCACAGATCCCCATCTGCTACACTATGTTGAGATAGAATCCAGTGTTTTAAAGAGATCTGGGATGATGATTATGTACGATAGTGTTTTCTCCTATAAGCATCACTCATGCTACAGTACTGTGTTGTCCTTGTAACAGGTGACCATGTCTCTGAACTGGATGGTGAGGATGACATCAGATCTGGAGAGCAACATCGTAGCCGTGGAGAGAGTCAAGGAGTACTCTGAGACCAAGACTGAGGTACAGAACACACACACAACGCTAACAGGGTAGGACATTACATATGGAAATCAACCAATGAACCAGGTCTAATCACTAACTAGAAGGCAAAGTGAAATGTTGTTGCCTGCTGTTTTTTACTTGTTGACCTCAGGAGTTCTGTAAATAGTTATATTTTTCATAAGTGTGTTTTACATTTTGGGCTGTTTGGCTGCCAAGTCAGACTCACGATCATAACCATAAAAAACAAATACAAGTAGAACTAAATGTATAACTTGGATATTATGTACCGTACAGGGACAGCTAGGCTATATAGTACAGTCGTGGCCAAAAGTATTGAGAATGACACAAGTATTGGTCTCCCCAAAGTTTGCTGCCTCGGTGTTGATGATGGCATTTTGCATGTACTCCAGAATGTCATGAAGAGTGATCAGATGAATTGCAATTAATTGCAAAGTCCCTCTTTGCCATGAAAATGAACATAATCCCCAAAAAACATTTCCACTGCAATTCAGCACAAAAGCCACAAAAGGACCAGCTGCCATCATGTCAGTGATTGTCTCGTTAACACAGGTGAGAGTGTTGACGAGGACAAGGCTGGAGATCACTCTGTCATGCTGATTGAGTCAGAATAACAGACTGGAAGCTTTAAAAGGAGGGTGGTGCTTGAAATCATTGTTCTTCCTCTGTCAACCATGGTTACTTGCAAGGAAACACGTGCCGTGCTGTGAAGCTCTTGCACAAAAAGGGCTTCACAGGCAAGGATATTGCTGCTGGTAAGATTTCACCTAAATCAACCATTTATTGGATCATCAAGAACTTCAAGGAGAGAGGTTCAATTGTTGTGAAGAAGGCGTCAGGGCGCCAAAGAAAGTCCAGCAAGCGCCAGGACCGTCTCCTAAAGTTGATTCAGCTGCGGGATCGGGGCACCACCAGTGCAGAGCTTGCTCAGGAATGGCAGCAGGCAGGTGTGAGTGCATCTTTCTGCACAGTGAGGCGAAGACTTTTGGAGGATGGCCTGGTGTCAAGAAGGGCAGCAAAGAAGCCACTTCTCTCCAGGAAAAACATCAGGGACAGAGTGATATTCTGCAAAAGGTACAGGGATTGGACTGCTGAGGACTGGGGTAGAGTCATTTTCTGATGAATCCCCTTTCCGATTGTTTGGGCCATCCGGAAAACACCTTCCATCCGGAAGACAAGGTGAGCGCTACCATCAGTCCTGTATCATGACAACAGTAAAGCATCCTCAGACCATTCATGTGTGGGGTTGCTTCTCAGCCAAGGGAGTGGGCTCACTCACAATTTTGCCTAAGAACACAGCCATGAATAAAGAATGGTACCAACACATCCTCCGAGAGCAACTTCTTCCAACCATCCAAGAACAGTTTGGTGACGACCAATGCCTTTTCCAGCATGATGGAGCACCTTGCCATAAGGCAAAAGTGATAACTAAGTGGCTCTGGGAACAAAACATCGACATTTTGGGTCCATGGCCAGGAAACTCCCCAGACCTTAATCCCATTGAGAACTTGGATTGCAGAGGTCTTGAAAAAGAAGGGTCAACACTGCAAATATTGACTCTTTGCATAAACTGAATGTCATTGTCAATGAAAGCCTTTGACACTTATGGAATACTTGTAATTATACTTCAGTGTACCATAGTACCTACTGACATAAAGATCTAAGAACACTGAAGCAGCAAACTTTGTGGAGACCAATACTTGTGTCATTCTCAAAACTAATAAGGCACGAGGGTGTGGTATATGGCCAATTTATGCGGGACGCAACTCGGAGTGCCTGGACATAGCCCTTAGCCGTGGTATATTGGCCATATACCACAAACCCCCGAGGTGCCTTATTGCTATTATAAACTGGTTACCAACGTAATTAGAAGAGTAAAAATAAATGTTTTGTCATACCCGTGGTATACGGTCTGATATACCACGGCTGTCAGCCAATCAGCATTCAGGGCTTGAAACACCCAGTTTATAATATACATTTCAGACCACTTTGTTTATTACCCAAATATAACCCCCTCTTTACTGATCATGTGATTGAGTGTCTAGTATTTATAGTATACTGTGTTTTCTGAAATATGGCTCTTCTCAACCCCAACGAAATGTGGGCAGAATTGCAAGTGTATATAAAGCATATTGTTGTGCTTAATTGTGTATGTTTCAAGGCCCCATGGGAGGTGGAAGACAAGAAGCCTTCGCCTGATTGGCCATCCCAGGGGAAGGTAGAGTTCCGTGGCTACAGCGTGAGGTACAGAGAGGGACTAGAACTGGTCCTCAAGAACCTCACCCTCAGCGTCAGAGGAGGAGAGAAGGTGAGAACTACTGACCTCCAGGCCTAGATAGTGTAGACTGGTGAGGAAAACATGATGCGTACACCTGGCAAACGTTGCGTTCATATGCCAATCAGGACATATTTTACATAATGTACCCCCATGAAAGCACTCTGTACTCCTGCCATCACATTTCATACGGATTTAATACACAGATAAAATTGTGTTTACTTTATCAGAGCAAGTACTGTGTATTGAGCATGCAGCTATCTGGAACATGTTTTTTAATTGAGACTGGTAAACTACAATGCTCACTGAGTGTGTGCTTCTCCCAACATGCAATTTTTTGGAGGATTTCATTATGTTGGCCTGTGTGTTACAGATAGGTATCGTGGGTCGCACTGGGGCTGGTAAGTCCTCTATGACACTGTGCCTGTTTCGGCTGCTGGAGGCGGCAGGGGGAGAGATCACCATCGACGGGGTCAACATATCAGAGATAGGACTGCATGACCTGAGGTCGAAACTCACCATCATACCACAGGTACACACTCACACACTCACCCTACACCGTCCTCACCTCCACCTCCACCTCAACTACCCTCTCTACTTCCACAGGAACCAGTGCTGTTCTCTGGCAGTCTGAGGATGAACCTGGACCCCTTTGAGAAGTACAGTGACGTGGAGGTATGGAATGCTCTGGAACTCTCCCACCTCAACAAGTTTGTCAGCAGCCAGCCGGCTAAGCTGGAGCTGGAGTGTTCAGAGGGAGGAGAGAACCTCAGGTAACGTAATCCTAACCACTTAACAACTGCATGTTTTCAGACACATTTGCGTTCCCAGATGTTTGCACCTGTAGAAGGCCTTTTACCTGTATATTCAGGTGGGAATTAAAACAAAACGAAGAACATCTGGAATACAGGCGTCTTTATATTACTTTACATTTTCTGATTCTTTCTTCTGGCCTTTTGTACCTTTCACAATTGACTCTTCTGGAAAATAATGTGAAGTATTTGTGTTCAGTGTGGGCCAGAGGCAGCTGGTGTGTTTAGCCAGGGCTCTACTGAGGAAGACGAGGATCCTGATCCTGGATGAAGCTACAGCAGCCATCGACCTAGAGACAGACGACCTCATCCAGTCAACCATCAGGACACAGTTTGAGGACTGCACCGTCTTTACCATCGCTCACAGACTCAACACCATCATGGACTATACTAGGTAATGTACAGTACATTACACATACACTTACACTTACAGACAGACATACAGACAAACACACACATACAGTACGTACATGTACTGAACAAAAATATAAACGCAACATACAACAATTTCAAAGATTGTACTGTGGACGTTCCTGTTCTGGTGGACGTTCCTGTTCTGGTGGACGTTCCTGTTCTGGTGGACGTTCCTGTTCTGGTGGACATTCCTGCAGTCAGCATGTCAATTGCACACACCCTCAAAACTTGAGACATCTGTGGCATTGTGTTCTGCAACAAAACTGCCTATTTTAGAGTGGCCTTTTATTGTCTTTTATTGTCCCGAGCACAAGGTGCACCTGTGTAATGATCATACTGTTTAATCAGCTTCTTGATATGCCACACCTGTCAGGTGGACAGATTATCTTGGCAATAGAGAGATGCTCACTAACAAGGATGTAAATACATGGGACCAACACTATAAATGTTGCGTTTATATTTTTGTTCAGTGTACGTACATGCATGCATCCATCTTTTGATCAAAGATGGTGTTGTGTCATATATTCTCTCCAGAAACCTAACAAAGTTCTGAAAGATTCTACTAATCCATGTTGTCTTGTTTGCAGAGTGCTGGTGTTGGACAAGGGAGAGGTTGCTGAATTTGACACTCCTACAAAACTCTTATCTCAGAGAGGAATCTTCTACGGTATGGCTAAAGATGCAGGACTGGCACAATAGCCTCTCCTCTACACATGCACCTGTATAAAACCTATAGAGCCTTCTGGCAGAAAACAGAGTGCCAGTGAATGTATCCTTTTATATGCTGCAGTCCACTGCAAAACCAGGATAAAACACTTTTATTTAAAAAATGGTACTTTTTCTAAAAAAAAAAGAATGATAGAAAAACTGTAATTTCCACAATATTGAGTTTCAGGATAATCCAGCTATCTTTGTACTGTATCGTTTTTATTATTTAAGATATACATTTTATTATTAAGCGTTGTTTGATGGGGAAGTTGGCTGAGTACTATGTGTTATTCTTTTGTGAACCACATATGTAAAAACTTGAAATATGTACTACCAAAATATGAGAGTTATATGATAATGCCTTTATTAAAAAAAATAAACAAATTAAGACTGCCTTGTAGATGTTTCTGTGATACATTTCATTTTTATATATGATCTTAATACATGTTAACTACTCTGGTATAACCTACTCTACAACCGCAACATTGAAATCCAATGCAGAACATTTAGCTGAAAACATAGGAATTAACAAGATTCATGGTTTGATTCATACATACTGTCAACAAATAGTATACATACATGGAACATATTAACACTGGAATCTTATGCAGGTTCGTAGCTTCATCCTCGCATCACACACACACACACACAAACACACACCAACTGACATTTACAAGTGCCTGATTGACTGCTGAATGTTATTTTCTTGTTTTTTTTTCATATACATTTTTTGTATATATTATGACCCTGATACGATACGCAGGAAAGGGCTAAAATTAGCCCTTTGTAGCCTTAAAGTAAGGTTCATGAAATCAATAACTTGCTAACATCAGACAACATTCATATATTAGCCATTTCTGAGACTCACTTAGATAATTCCTTTGATGATACAGCAGTGGTGATACAGGGATATAACATCTACAGAAAAGACAGGAATGGCTAAGGGGGAGGAGTTGCTATGTATATTCAGAGCCATATTCCAGCCTCATCTTAAGCCTATTATTTTAGGGTGTTGCTATAGGCCACCAAGTGCTAACAGTCAGTATCTAAATAATGTGTGTGAAATGCTTAATAGTGTGTGTAATGTAAACAGAGGTCTACTTTTCGGGGGACCTGAGTATTGACTGGTTTTCATCAAGTTGTCTGCTCATTTTTCATGTTATCAATTATTTTCATGATTACTTCATTTGCAAAGTGGGCAAATTTAGGCAGAAAATGCCAACAACGAACAGTGAACCATCGTATTCATGCATTATAAAAATAATGAAAGAAAGAAAAGCATTGTAAGTTTGAATTTTGTAAAGTTATTGTGGGAGAGGTGGTAAAATTATTGCTATCGATCAATAATGACAAACCTCCTGGCATTGACAACTTAGATGGAAAGCTACTGAGGATGGTAGCTGACTCTATAGCCACTTCGATCTGTCAAATCTTGAATATAAGTCTAGAGGAAGGTGTTTGTCCTCAGGCCTGGAGAGAAGCCAAAGTCATTCCTCTTCCCAAGAGTGGTAAAGCGGCCTGGAGCAGTGGAAACGCATTCTCTGGAGTGATGAATCAAGCTTCACCATCTGGCAGTCCGACGTATTTGGGTTTGGCGGATGCCAGGAAAATGCTACCTGCCCGAATGCATAGTGCCGACTGTAAAGTTTGGTGGAGGAGGAATAATGGTCCGAGGCTGTTTGGGGAGGGCCCTTTCCTGTTTCAGCATGAAAATTCATGCATACAAAATGCGAAGTCTATACTGAAATGGTTTTGTCGAGACCGGTATGGAAGAACTTGAATGGCCTGCACAGAGCCCTGACACCTTTTGGATGAATTGGAACACCAAGCCAGGACTAATCGCCCAACATCAGTACCTGACCTCACTAATGCACTAAGGCTGAATGGAAGCAATGTTCCAACATCGAGTGGAAAGCCTTCCCAGAAGAGTGGAAGCTGTTATAGCAGCAAAGGGGGATCAACTTCATTTTAATGGCCATGATTTTGGAATGAGATGTTCGACGAGCAGATGTCCCGACGACCCAGATTCGTCCGTTGGACTGGCAGATGTTGAAGCGTGATTCATCACTCAGAGAACGCGTTTCCACTGCTCCAGAGTCCAGTGGCAGCGAGCTTTACACCACTCCAGCCAACATTTGGCATTGCGCACTGTGATCTTAGGCTTGTGGCTGCTCGGCCATGGAAACCCATTTCATGAAGCTCCCGATGAACAGTGCTGATGTTGCTTCCAGAGGTTACCAATACAAGAACAGAAAAATCCTATTAAATTTTGGAAAATAACATGTTATATGATAGGTTCTATAGGATTGGGGCTAGATATAACCCTTTTTTATGGTTCAGTAAATCTCAAGTTTATTTGTAGAACTATAAAGGGTTTTTTATTTTAGGTTTTAGACATATTATATCGTTAATTTCCATAGATGTTATTATTGTGTTCCTTTACAAGTTGAATCAGGTGTGCTAGCTCTGGAAAGGCTGGAGATCCCTGAGGAGACATTTGAGAATTGACTTGGTCAACCACTCTAAGTTGACACAAGGCCATATATGAGTCTTTCACAAGACACCACCACTAGCCACAGTCATATATAATATGTAATAGCATGACACAACACATTAGATAAACTGGAATGACACTCTCACTCACGGTTGCACAAAAAGAGCTGTGTCCCAAAATATTTGAATAAGACAGGGTTAGATTTAGGGTTGATATTGATTAAGAATAATGACATGATGTGCCTTATTTAGATATATAAGCAAACTAATACAAATGGAGTCTTATTAACAATTTATCTAAATAACTACAACTTTTATAGCAGAATTTGGGCTATAAATTGTCAGGTAATTTAACCACGTTTACTTTGGGATTGTCAGGTAATTTAACCACGTTTACTTTTGGGATTGTCAGGTAATTTAACCACGTTTACTTTGGGATTGTCAGGTAATTTAACCACGTTTACTTTGGGATTGTCAGGTAATTTAACCAAGCTTACTTTGGGGATTGTCAGGTAATTTAACCACGTTTACTTTGGGGATTGTCAGGTAATTTAACCACGTTTACTTTGGGGATTGTCAGGTAATTTAACCACGTTTACTTTGGGGATTGTCAGGTAATTTAACCACGTTTACTTTGGGGATTGTCAGGTAATTTAACCACGTTTACTTTGGGGATTGTCAGGTAATTTAACCACGTTTACTTACATTATGCTTTATTCAAACAATTGACCACCCTTCTGGTTTCGTTGAATTGGGCCTTAAGTGTTAATACTGGTCATATAGCTGGCCTCCATATAACTGGCCTCCATATAACTGGCCTCCATATAACTGGCCTCCATATAACTGGCCTCCATATAACAGGCCTCCATATAACTGGCCTCCATATAACTGGCCTCCATATAACTGGCCTCCATATAACTGGCCTCCATATAACTGGCCTCCATATAACTGGCCTCCATATAACATGTCTCCATATAACTGGCCTCCATATAACTGGCCTCCATATAACTGGCCTCCATATAACATGTCTCCATATAACTGGCCTCCATATAACATGTCTCCATATAACTGGCCTCCATATAACAGGCCTCCATATAACTGGCCTCCATATAACTGGCCTCCATATAACATGTCTCCATATAACTGGCCTCCATATAACAGGCCTCCATATAACATGTCTCCATATAACTGGCCTCCATATAACATGTCTCCATATAACTGTCCTCCATATAACTGTCATCCACTTAGCTTCATAAGGCCATAGCAGAAGACATAGATTGTCACCAACACACCTCATGCTCCTACGTTAGAGTCTGATTAGACTACAACAGTAGCTGGTGGAAGTGTGTGTGTGTGTGTAGTGTTCTAGCCCACTACAGCACTCATATCACATGACCTAGCCCACTACAGCACTCATATCACATGACCTAGCCCACTACAGCACTCATATCACATGACCTAGCCCACTACAGCACTCATATCACATGACCTAGCCCACTACAGCACTCATATCACATGACCTAGCCCACTACAGCACTCATATCACATGACCTAGCCCACTACAGCACTCATATCACATGACCTAGCCCACTACAGCACTCATATCACATGACCTAGCCCACTACACCACTCATATCACATGACCTAGCCCACTACACCACTCATATCACATGACCTAGCCCACTACACCACTCAAGATACTACACGACAAAGAAGAGAGAGGGAGGGAGAGGAAGGAGAGAGAGAGAGAGGGAGGGAGAGGAAGGAGAGAGAGAGAGAGGGAGGGAGAGGAAGGAGAGAGAGAGAGAGGGAGAGAGGGAGGAAGAGAGAGAAAAAGAGAGAGGGAAAAGAGAGAGGGGGAGAGATATAAAGGGGGGAGAGGCGGTGTGATAAGTAAGGGGGATAGTTAATAGGGAAAGTGAGAGGAGGGAGAGAGGGAGAGAGGAATGAGAGAGAAGGAGAGCAGGGGGTTGGTGGGGGTAATGATGTGGCGGAAGGGGGTTAACCATGAGGCACATAGCTGCAAGCAGTCTCCTGTAGCTGAACGCTGGCCAGGAAAACTGCCTGGCTACACTGTATTCTGCCCCCTGACACACACAAACACACACACACACACACACACTCTATTTCTGGATTTATCTCCTTATCTTTCAAACTAAAAAATGGGAAAAGGAGAGGAGAGATGGAGAGATGGAGAGGTGGAGAGGTGGAGAGATGGAGAGGTGGAGAGATGGAGAGTGGAGAGATGGAGAGATGGAGAGGTGGAGAGTGGAGAGATGGAGAGATGGAGAGGTGGAGAGATGGAGAGGTGGAGAGGTGTAGAGATGGAGAGGTGGAGAGATGGAGAGTGGAGAGATGGAGAGGTGGAGAGGTGGAGAGATGGAGAGGTGGAGAGGTGGAGAGATGGAGAGTGGAGAGGTGGAGAGATGGAGAGGTGGAGAGATGGAGAGATGGAGAAGTGGAGAGGTGGAGAGATTAGTAAGAGGCAGGGAGACACCGCATTAATTATACAAAGGAAAAATACAATTTTACTCAACCAGCTATCAGAGTGCTCATCCAGTGATTACGCCACTTGTTTGGCACCAAGCACATGACAATGCTACTTGGTTTTGATGTTTGGCTGGCTTATTTGTGTGGTTATATTAGATGCACAGATATCATAAAAAGGATGAGTGCTACTGGTTGCGTCACCAGGGGATTGTGACGTACTGGTATATGATACACAAGACTTAGTCATATAAGTACACTGTCAAAATAAATACATTTGATTCAATGTGCAATTGTAAGGTAATGGGATTGTGAGTCTGCTCAACATTTAGGCATATAGCTGAACCAATATACAGTGGGGAGAACAAGTATTTGATACAAAAATACAGAAAATTACATTGTATGATTTTTAAGTAATTAATTTGCATTTTATTGCATGACATAAGTATTTGATACATCAGAAAAGCGGAACTTAATATTTGGTACAGAAACCTTTGTTTGCAATTACAGAGATCATACATTTCCTGTAGTTCTTGACCAGGTTTGCACACACTGCAGCAGGGATTTTGGCCCACTCCTCCATACAGACCTTCTCCAGATCCTTCAGGTTTCAGGGCTGTCGCTGGGCAATACGGACTTTCAGCTCCCTCCAAAGATTTTCTATTGGGTTCAGGTCTGGAGACTGGCTAGGCCACTCCAGGACCTTGAGATGCTTCTTACGGAGCCACTCCTTAGTTGCCCTGGCTGTGTGTTTCGGGTTGTTGTCATGCTGGAAGACCCAGCCACGACCCATCTTCAATGCTCTTACTGAGGGAAGGAGGTTGTTGGCCAAGATCTCGCGATACATGGCCCCATCCATCCTCCCCTCAATACGGTACAGTCGTCCTGTCCCCTTTGCAGAAAAGCATCCCCAAAGAATTATGTTTCCACCTCCATGTTTCATGGTTGAGATGGTGTTCTTGGGGTTGTACTCATCCTTCTTCTTCCTCCAAACACGGCGAGTGGAGTTTAGACCAAAAAGCTCTATTTTTGTCTCATCAGACCACATGACCTTCTCCCAGTCCTCCTCTGGATCATCCAGATGGTCATTGGCAAACTTCAGACGTGCCTGGACATGCGCTGGCTTGAGCAGGGGGACCTTGCGTGCGCTGCAGGATTTTAATCCATGACGGCGTAGTGTGTTACTAATGGTTTTCTTTGAGACTGTGGTCCCAGCTCTCTTCAGGTCATTGACCAGGTCCTGCCGTGTAGTTCTGGGCTGATCCCTCACCTTCCTCATGATCATTGATGCCCCACGAGGTGATATCTTGCATGGTGCCCCAGACCGAGGGAGATTGACCGTCATCTTCTTCCATTTTCTAATAATTGCGCCAACAGTTGTTGCCTTCTCACCAAGCTGCTTGCCTATTGTCCTGTAGCCCATCCCAGCCTTGTGCAGGTCTACAATTTTATCCCTGATGTCCTTACACAGCTCTCTGGTCTTGGCCATTGTGGAGAGGTTGGAGTCTGTTTGATTGAGTGTGTGGACAGGTGTCTTTTATACAGGTAACAAGTTCAAACAGGTGCAGTTAATACAGGTAATGAGTGGAGAACAGTAGGGCTTCTTAAAGAAAAACTAACAGGTCTGTGAGAGCCGGAATTCTTACTGGTTGGTAGGTGATCAAATACTTATGTCATGCAATAAAATGCAAATTAATTATTTAAAAATCATACAATGTGATTTTCTGGATTTTTGATTTTTTAGATTCCATCTCTCACAGTTGAAGTGTACCTATGTTAAAAATTACAGACCTCTACATGCTTTGTAAGTAGGAAAACCTGCAAAATCGGCAGTGTATCAAATACTTGTTCTCCCCACTGTATATATATATACAGTGTACATTCAGCTCTTCTTCTGAAGTCTACCCTACTCACAGAATAACACTGATTAAACAATTGGTTATGTTGGCTTTTGTACAATGTATGTGAAATATGAAACATTAAGTTTCTTGTAACTTAGCTGCGGTCAGAGGTTCTTAAATTATGACTTACATACAGATGTAGGATCTTTTTTGTTGCTGTCAATTTACTTGCACAGAAAGAAATGCCGATTTGTAATAAATGTTATTTTTTATTGACCCTTTATTTAACTAGGCAAGTCAGTTAAGAACAAATTCTTATTTACAATGACGGCCTACCAAAAGGCTGGGATTAAAAATGTATACAAATAAATAAAATATAAATATAGGACCAAACACACATCACGACGAGAGACAAAACAACACTACCAAAAGTGATACGTAAGAGAACAACATAGCAAGGCAGCAACACATGGCAACACAGCATGGTAGCAGCACAAAACATGGTACAAATATTATTGAGCACAGACAACAATATGAGCTATGTGATTTATATAAATACCCTGAAAACCCACACTAACACACGGTTATATAAAAAAAAAGGTCTGGCATGGGCCCTCAAATGAAACATCTAAAAGTTCTACAGCTGCACCATTGAGAGCATCTTGACTGGCTGCATCACTGCTTGGTATGGCATCGCCCTCGATCGCATTGCGCTACAGAGGGTAGCGCAATGCCATCCAGGACCTCTATATCAGGCGGTGTGAAAGTCCCGGAAAATCGTTAAGACGCCAACCACCCAAGACTGTTCTCTCTGCTTCTGCACGGCAAGAGGTACCGGTGCATCAGTCTGGTACCAACAGGCTCCTGAACAGCTTCAAGCCATAAGGCTGCTGAATAGCTAACTAAATGGGACTCTACACACACACACTTAATATATATATTTTTAACCTTTATTTAACTAGGCAAGTCAGTTAAGAACAAATTCTTACTTACAATGACAGCCTACCAGTGAACAGCCTTGTTCAGCAGCAGAATTGCAGATTTTTACCTTATCAGCTCAGGGATTTGATGCAGCAACCTTTCGGTTACTAGCTCAACACCCTAACTACTAGGCTACCTGCCACCCCAGGTGTGTGAGGTGTATGCTTTTATATTATTTAACCTTATGTTCCTGTTGTGTTCAGTGTTTTAAGAGCTCATTATTTCCTGTCCCTCCTCAGCAATTAGGCAGCAGCGTTGGCTCAGTGACTCAGTGTGATAGTTCCATTAGAGACTGAAAGAAATGTATTTTCTACCTTAGTTCAGATCTCTCTCACACACACACACAGTCGAGAGCTTAAAATAACCACAGGTAAGATTATTTCACCTGTGTGTGTGTGTGTGTGTGTGTGTGTGTGTGTGTGTGTGTGTGTGTGTGTGTGTGTGTGTGTGTGTGTGTGTGTGTGTGTGTGTGTGTGTGTGTGTGTGTGTGTGTGTGTGTGTGTTACTCTCTGTTTTTCCTGTCATTCAACATCATTGGTTGCTGTGACGAGCACAGTGCTGACATCACAGACATTATAATGTAATCTCATCAACAATTCCAGGAGGGGTGTTCCGTTTCATAGAACCCCTCCTGTTCCCACAATGGAACTGTGCGTGTGCATCCTTGTATTTATCTGTGTGAGCGTCCATTTGTGTGTGTGTGTGTGTGTGTGTGTGTGCGTGCGTATGTTCAGATATTCATGCTTGACTGAGCTTGTTTGCGTGGTGATATAATTAGCCAGTGTTTCCTCAAGAGAGAGTTGGTACTCTGTTGTGACCTAAGGCAGTCTTCTGTACAGACTCTGTACTACAGTGCTCAGCCAAGCAGAGGACATTGTAGAACACTAATCTTACTCACAGAAGTTAAATGCAGTCTCCAGTACTGAAGGCTATAGTACACTACATATAACTGCACATAGAGCCATATATCATATTTCCCAGAATGCTGTATTGCAGGGTGTTTTTCAGTACTGTTCGTTATATCTGTGTTTTTGCATGTACATTGATTGGTTGATACACTTTATGCTAAACAAAGATAAATAACATATCGTTTTCTAAACTAGTTCAATTTGTTAGTAGTTTGACTTTTTGTACCTGTTACTGAGATGGTTGTCCAGTTTAGATGATTGAGGTAGTCTCAGAATTCAATCTTCCCTACCCTGCGGCTGATTAAAAATTCTACTTGTTGGATATCCTAACTGGCTGGTTTCCTAACACCACTGGGTTGGGGTATAACTAGGCCTGATGTGGCCTGTAAACCAGGAGTTTCCTAACACCACTGTGTATAACTAGGCCTGATGTGGTCTGTAAACCAGGAGTTTCCTAACACCACTGCACTGTGTATAACTAGGCCTGATGTGGCCTGTAAACCAGGAGTTTCCTAACACCACTGTGTATAACTAAGCCTGATGTGGTCTGTAAACCAGGAGTTTCCTAACACCACTGTGTATAACTAGGCCTGATGTGGTCTGTAAACCAGGAGTTTCCTAAAACCACTGCACTGTGTATAACTAGGCCTGATGTGGCCTGTAAACCAGGAGTTTCCTAACACCACTTGTATAACTAGCCACTCAAAGAAAGACCTTATGATATACTGTATGTAATGTATTGGCAAAGATAATTTAATTTCAATGACTAATAAGGCTGGTGGAACCAGGAAGAACCCTCCAAAGATAAAAGGGTTCTCGGTAGAACCCTTCATAGAGGGTTCTAAGTAGAACCATATACAGGGGCTTCTATGAAGAACCCTACATAGAGGGTTCTAGGTATAACTGTTTGCAAAGGGTTCCCCAATGGGGACAAACCAAAGAACCCGATATGGTTCTACTTAGCACCTTTTTTTCTAAGAGTAGAGTGACAAAGAGAAAGATGCCTAGTTCACTGCATACTGCTTAGGTCAACTATGTTCACTGCATACTGCTTAGGTAAACTATGTTCACTGCATACTGCTTAGGTAAACTATGTTCACTGCATACTGCTTAGGTCAACTATGTTCACTGCATACTGCTTAGGTCAACTATGTTCACTGCATACTGCTTAGGTCAACTATGTTCACTGCATACTGCTTAGGTCAACTATGTTCACTGCATACTGCTTAGGTCAACTATGTTCACTGCATACTGCTTAGGTCAACTATGTTCACTGCATACTGCTTAGGTCAACTATGTTCACTGCATACTGCTTAGGTAAACTATGTTCACTGCATACTGCTTAGGTCAACTATGTTCACTGCATACTGCTTAGGTCAACTATGTTCACTGCATACTGCTTAGGTCAACTATGTTCACTGCATACTGCTTAGGTCAACTATGTTCACTGCATACTGCTTAGGTCAACTATGTTCACTGCATACTGCTTAGGTCAACTATCTTGTTGCCATTCACAGTTTGTGTTGGTAAGTGGTATTGTGGCAAAACCCTGCTATACGTTGGACCATAAGAAATAGACAAACACAGAGTCCTTGGGATAAAGTGACTTTATGAGAGGAGACTGTGTTGGAGACTGGGCTGTTTAGCAGTCCTCCATAATGAAAGCTGTAATTATAAGTCAATATAGTCAACTCCACAGTGACTTCCATCTTCTTTAGGGGAATTAGCCGTGGGACCCTGGGCTCTGGACCCTGGGCTCTGGACCCTGGGCTCTGGACCCTGGACCCTGGGCTCTGGACCCTGGACCCAGGCTCTGGACCCTGGGCTCCGCAGAACGGAGTAGGATTTATGGATTTATAGCTCATGGACTCTAGTTGTTTTTCAGCTGTGCTAGAATCCTGTTTCACTAAATGAGTTACTCTGAAAACTGTAAAGAAACCACTCTGTCTGAGGGAGAGGCAGAGGAGGCTTGTGTCTTTAGAGGGGAATAGGGTTGTTACTAAAACAATCTGACCATAACCTGAACCTATCTACGTGTTATTTTACCCCTGTCATGTGATGGGGCAGTGAAGTAATGTGAGAGAGAGAGAGAGAAAGAGAGAAAGAGAGAGAGAGAAAGAGAGAGAGAGAGAGAGAGAGAGAGAGAGAGAGAGAGAGAGAGAGAGAGAGAGACAGAGACAGAGAGAGAGAGAGAGACAGAGAGAGAGAGAGAGAGAATACACAATACACAATTTCTAAATGTGGTTGTGCATCAGCAGTTTTTCGCTCTTGTTTCTTGTTATGCCAGTCACTGACAGTCACTCAATTAGCACATACCAGCAAAACATTTTTTGATTGGTAAGTTAGTCTAGCCAGCTACTGAACTTGTAGTAATCATGGTCTAATTACCGACCGGGGGGTCCCCATTGGTTTTGTTAGTCAGTCTCACTCAGATATCATAATAAAAACAGCAAACATTTCTCTCCACCCTATGGCAAAATGTGTAGAATTGCAGGAAATTGTCGACTGCTTCACGCTGGCACTGAAGTCTGCCACAGCAGTCTATAATGAGCACCTCCAGGCCTAAAATAAATGATATACTGATTGACTGCTATTTATGGAGCTCAGCATCTGGCTAGTTAGAATGTTTGGTGGTAGGAGAGTTAGGCTAATAACTGTAGCAGCTAATGTTAGACAGTAGTAAATACTTTACTTTAATACAATAGATTAGGTAATACTAGATAATACTAGTAATACTAGTGACCCTCCCTAGAGCCCAGAGTACTACTAGATATAGTGACCCTCCCTACAGACCAGAGTACTACTAGATATAGTGACCCTCCCTACAGCCCAGAGTACTACTAGATATAGTGACCCTCCCTACAGCCCAGAGTACTACTAGATATAGTGACCCTCCATACAGCCCAGAGTACTACTAGATATAGTGAACCTCCCTACAGCTCAGAGTACTGCTAGATACTGTATAGTGACCCTCCCTACAGCCCAGAGTACTGCTAGATACTGTATAGTGACCCTACCTACAGCCCAGAGTACTACTACATATAGTGACCCTCCATACAGCCCAGCGTACTACAGCCCAGCGTACACACGTGAGTCCTTCACACAAATCACACACTACAGGCATAGACACACGCACCTACTTTACCTGGCACCTTCTTCAACTGACACCTACCAACCTCACCTGGCACCTACCATCCTCACTTGAAACCTAACATCCTCACCTGACACCTACCATCCTCACCTGACACCTAATTCACCTGAATCGTACCTCACCTGACACGTACCTCACCTGATACCTACCTCACCTGATACCTGCCTGGGCTGGCACTGACCTGTGTGTGTGTGTGTCGCGCTAGACTTCTACGATGTACAGAGCTGTGTCTGATGTACAGAGCTGTGTCTGATGTACAGAGCTGTGTCTGATGTACAGAGCTGTGTCTAACGTACAGAGCTGTGTCTGATGTACAGAGCTGTGTCTGATGTACAGAGCTGTGTCTGATGTACAGAGCTGTGTCTAACGTACAGAGCTGTGTCTGATGTACAGAGCTGTGTCTGATGTACAGAGCTGTGTCTGATGTACAGAGCTGTGTCTAACGTACAGAGCTGTGTCTGATGTACAGAGCTGTGTCTGATGTACAGAGCTGTGTCTGACGTACAGAGCTGTGTCTGATGTACAGAGCTGTGTCTGATGTACAGAGCTGTGTCTAACGTACAGAGCTGTGTCTGATGTACAGAGCTGTGTCTGATGTACAGAGCTGTGTCTGACGTACAGAGCTGTGTCTGATGTACAGAGCTGTGTCTGATGTACAGAGCTGTGTCTAACGTACAGAGCTGTGTCTGATGTACAGAGCTGTGTCTGATGTACAGAGCTGTGTCTGATGTACAGAGCTGTGTCTAACGTACAGAGCTGTGTCTGATGTACAGAGCTGTGTCTAACGTACAGAGCTGTGTCTGATGTACAGAGCTGTGTCTGGCGTACAGAGCGGTGTCTGAGTACAGAGCTGTGTCTGACGTACAGAGCGGTGTCTGACGTACAGAGCTGTGTCTGACATACAGAGCGGTGTCTGACGTACAGAGACTATGTTTGACTAATTAGTAAAGACATAACCTGGTCACTGAGCTAAAACCAGGAGCTAGGACAGGGAACAGGGTGTTTGAGATGCAAACAGTTACACACTGGTCAGTGTATTCAGACCAATCCTCTGCTAGAGTACTGTCCTGTATCGCCACACTAGTTCCCATTAGAAAAGGTTCTATATAGCATGGCATTTCCATTGTTTTGGTCGAACTCAGCCGAACTCTAGAAGCCCCTGAACAAATGTTCCCGTTCAGATAGAATACTAATGTTAGAACAGAATGCTAATGTGTTCTGTTCTGTGGGAGAGAGTGGATGTCAGGCTCCATGTAATCAGTAATATGGTGCCTGCCTGATTGGGTCAGATTGGGCTTTGACTACTGTCGATTGGTCCACAACAAGGAAGTGAAATGGGCCTACTTTACTTTTTCTTCACAATGAAAACATCCATTTAAAAGTCTTCTTAAATAGAGGGCTCTGGGATGCAGTGCCTGCGATTGAACTGAATTCAGTTATGTACAAATGGGATGGGCATTAACAAGGTGCAGTAATGTTTAATTCATACATGCACCAAAAATATCTCCTGCATTTTACATTGTTTTCTACAGATAATACATAATGTATTCAACTTATTATTTTTTTTGCCTTTGACATAGTTTAATTGTGATTGCAATTATTGAAATTGCATTAAGTTTTTATGATTTTATTTCTGTACGTCCTCAAGCAGTAAACTACTTTGTAGTGCTTTGTAACACTCAAACTACTGGTAACTGAGCTGCCACCAACTGGAAGGAGACGAAACCTTAACTTTTCTGGAGTACTGAAACACATAATCCTGAGATGTTTTGAAACATTATGGTGTGTTGTAACACTTAATCAAGAGTTGTGTAACACCTTGCCAGGGACTGAGAGCACTAACAAACAAGATTGAAAACACTATTTTGGTGTTTCGAGTCCTGTCTAGTTCAGAATTAGATCCCTTTGTCTGGTGTCAATGTTTAACACTGTTTTATGTATTTGATCATGTGCCTTTTTATACCGTTCTGGCAGGCATTGATAAGCACAGTGTTCAAACCGCCAGCTCTAACTGGAGGTTGAACTGCAACAATTAAGGATTCTGGACTTGCCTCTTCAATTTGACAATCAGGAATGTGGAAATGGGTGCTGTCCTCATCAGTTTGACGGACCGTTTTGATATCCGTTCATCATGTCCATTACACGTCATGTCATTTACCTGTACAGTTTGTGTAAACATGCAAGTATTCACTTATCTGTAAATATAACTGTATATTTACCTGTACAGCTAATTTAACGATGCAAAATATTCACTTACCTGTTCATTTAGCCAGTCTGTATATTAAGTAAACTATTATTCCCTCGCTCATATCATACGCATTTTTAGCTACTGAAGTATTTCTCTGCCATCGACCTGTATAGTATAGTTAACCATCCAACATCCACCAATGTATAGTGTACATATTCAGCCAACCACTCATACTATGCAATGTCTTTTTATAGCTTTTTTTTTGCACTCCAGATATCTTGTATTTCTATACTTTTTCATACTGCCGCTATATGTATCATGTACCATGTATCTGTCTTTTGTGTACTTTCGTTGTGGCATTTTGCACCTGCCCTGTGTTTTTGTTGTAGCTGCTTGACAATGAAATTTCCCCCTCGGGGGAGCAATAAAGTATCTATCTATCTAACTATCTATTTATCTATCTATTTATCTATCTATCTATCTATCTATCTATCTATCTATCTATCTATCTATCTATCTATCTATCTATCTATCTATCTATCTATCTATCTATCTATCTATCTATCTATCTATCTATCTATCTATCTATCAACAAGCTGCTTAATACTAATATCGAAATATACTTTTCTTTCTTCAAACATGCATACAACATTGTGTGAAAGAATCATAAACAGAGTCGTGCCAAGATAGGAAATGCAAGGTGATTAAAACCAGACTTAAATCACAAAATGTTATCTCTCTGTGATTATGCTCATGATTGACACTTACATTTTGAGCAACATATTAAGTTGGATTTATTCTTACGTTATTTTGGTCAAATGAAATTATTGAAACGACTTTAAAATATATTTTCGGTGTATTTTGACACTTTATTTTGACATTTTACCAAACGGTGATCCCAGCCAATCAGGCCAACTATAGCATCAACCCACCCCGTGAGCCCAATGCATGCTTGTCTGCACAGCCTGTGACATCACTTTAGCATTTTATTGTATTTATTTTATTTAACCTTTATTTAACTAAGCAAGTCAGTTAAGAACAAATTCTTATTTACAATGACAACCTACCCCGGCCAAACCCTCCCCTAACCCGGACAACGCAGGGCCAATTGTGTGCCGCCCAATGGGACTCCTGATCACAGCCGGTTGTTATACAGCCCAGGATCAAACCAGGGTCTGTAGTGACGCCTCTAGCAGTACCTTAGACCGCTGCATTTTTATTATGGACAGACCTCTCCCCATCTTTAAATCTATATGTTTTAACCATGGCAGTTAACAATCTAGTATAACACCAAGTAATGTAGTCTCCTTCAGTGACTTCATTAGAGAGAGAAGTCATGTTTCTGGGTCTAGGTATGGAACACAGTTCCTGATCAAAGAGAGAGAAGTCATGTTTCTGGGTCTAGGTATGGAACACAGTTCCTGATCAAAGAGAGAGAAGTCATGTTTCTGGGTCTAGGTATGGAACACAGCTCCTGGTCAAAGAGAGAGAAGTCATGTTTCTAGGTCTAGGTATGGAACACAGCTCCTGGTCAAAGAGAGAGAAGTCATGTTTCTGGGTCTAGGTATGGAACACAGCTCCTGGTCAAAGAGAGAGAAGTCATGTTTCTAGGTCTAGGTGAGAGAGGTCATGTGTTATAGGAGGGGCCACACTAGGTGTCCTCCTCCGACAACCTTTGGCGCCTCCTCACTCGCAGTCTGGACTAATCAAGATCCTATTGTTGTCACCTGGGTCTCCCTGTTCACCTGCGTATTTATGTCCTCTCTCCCCTGTGTTCCCTTGCTCAGTTTTCTCTGCTAGTTTCTCTATGCCAAGTAGTAGGTATCAGTTTCGGATCGCAAAGCTTCTATAAAGGTACTTGAGAAATGTTCTCCCTGTTTTATTTTGGTTTCAGTCGTAGTTAGTATTTCATATTTTCTGTCAGCCTGTTTTTGGAGACTCATTTTCTCCTCCTTTATTTTATAGTGACAAGTCTGTTATATTGTACCTCACACTACCCCTTACAGAAAACTGAGCCACTATGGACCCAGAACAGTATCGTAGCACATTGGCAACGTAGGGAGCTATGCTGACCCAGCACGACCACAGCCTGCAGCAGATCACCGATAACCTCCGCCAGCTGACAATCACCGTGCAGAGCCACCCGACCAGCCCCGGCAGCTGGTGGAGCGGAAGAAGCGGCAGTGGCGTCTCCAGTCTCGCCTGCGGCATCGTCGGAGCCCCGCCTACCACCTCCGGAGAGGTACGACGGATATCCAGAGGGCTGCAGGGAATTCCTCACCCAGTGTTCCCTGGTATTCAGCTTGCACCCCTCCTCCTTCCCGGAGCAGGGCTAGGTGGCCTACATTATCACTCCGTTGACAGGTCGGGCCCTTTCCTGGGCTACCGCGGAGTGGGAGAGGGGTGACCGTCCGGTGGTGGACTACTCCGTGGAGTTCCAGACCCGGGCGCGAGAGGCAGGATTGGAGGAGGGCGCCCTGGTCATCCTTTACACGCAGGGACTATCGGAGAGGATGAAGGACGAACTCGCCTTGTCGACCTCTCGGTGGGGGTAGACAATCGACGTCGTGAGAGGGCGCACGAGTGAGGGATGACGCTTGGCGCGCCTCCTCGTCCTCCTTTCAGCCCGGAGACTCCCCGCCGATTCATGGAGGAGACACCTCAGGAGGATGCAGCTGGGTGCAGAGTGCTTGTCCAGGATGGAGAGGCAGAGGTGTCTGAGCCAGGGACGTTGCATGTACTGCGGCCAGGCAGGTCACCGCTGAGACTCATGCCCGGAGAAGCCGGGAAACGGGAGGGCTCGCTAGTATCAGGAGGGGTGCTAGCAAGCCAGAACTGAAACCCCAACTCCAGAGACACCCAGACTTTTCTCCCCGGCAGGATTCAGTGGGCCCACGCTGTGCGTCGGGCGCATGCACTGGTGGATTCGGGGGCCACAGGATTTCTGATGGACGGGGGGCTGGCCCAAGGGTGGAGCGTCCCCTTACTCCCCCTCTCCGAGCCGGTTCCGGCCGGCCGTTGGAGTCGGGCTTCATCATCCACGTGCGTGTCCGGGTGGCAGGGGGGCTATGGGAGGATATCCATATTTTTGTTGTGGACTCTCCTGAGTGTCTCCTCATCCTCGGGCACCCCTGGCTGGTCGCCCACATCCCCCGGATAGACTGGTCCACGGGGCAGCTCATCCAGGAGGGTGGCTCCGCCTCCGTCCAGTTCCGTTTTCCACTGACCACTCATCAGCCCAAAACCCTGTCCCAGACCACCTACCAGTCCCCCCTGCACTACGAACTGCCTACCACCCTAGTGGCGGTTTCCACCGGCTACAGACTCCGTCACCGGTCCAGACCTGGCAGGCGTTCCCCGGGAATATTGGGATCTGAGGGAGGTGTTTAATAAGCGGCGTGCCAAGGGCCTACCTCCCCACAGGCCATACGACTGCGCTATCGAGCTCCTGCAGGACGCCATGCCCACACGAGGGTTATTGTTTTTCTTGTCCCGACCGGAGACGCTGGCTATGGGGGAGTATATCGATGAGGCACACATCCGTCCCTCCACCTCACCCGCAGGCTTCTTCTTTGTGGGGAAAAAGGACAGCGGGAAGCGGCCGTGCATTGATTACCGGGCCCTCGACGACATCACGGTTAGGAACCGCTACCCACTCCCCCTGATGACGGCGGCATTCGAGACCAAACTGGACTTACGGAATGCCTACAACCTGGTGAGGATTCGGGAGGGGGACGAGTGGAAGACGGCTTTTAACACACCCAGTGGGCATTATGAGTACCAAGTCATCCCGTTCGGTCTAGCCAACGCGCCTGCGGTGTTCCAGGCGTTGGTCAATGATGTGCTCCGGGACCTCCTCGACCTTTTAATATTTTCAAAGGACATGAGTGAACACCAGCAGCACATTCGGCAGGTCCTCCAATGCCTTCTCCGTCACCAGCTCTACGTCAAGGCGGAGAAGTGCGTGTTCCACACGGAGACAGTCTCCTTCGCGGGGTTCATCGTCACCCAGGGGGTCAGCGCGGTACTGTATTGGCCCCAGCCCTCCTCCCTCAAGCAACTGCAGCGGTTTTTAGGATTCACTAATTTTATAGCCGATTTATTCGTAATTTTAGCTCCCTAACCCCCTGACAGCCCTCACCCAGACGAGAGTGCGTTCCTTCACCTGCCGTTCATTGTGGAGGTGGATGCTTGGGTGAGAACAGTCCTGTCCCAGCGGTTCCTTACAGATGATAAGACTCACCCCTGCACGTTTTTCTCCCGTCCGAGCGGAATTACGATGTGGGGAACCGTGAGCTGCTAGCGGTCAAGCTCTCCCTGGAGGAGTGGAGGCATTGGCTAGAGGGGGCCACTCATCCATTCGTCTTATGGACTGACTATAAGAACTTAGCCTACATTCAGGGGGCCAAGAAGCTCAACTCGCGATTTCATACCGTTTGGGGTCAAAGAACACCACGACTGACACACTCTCCCAGCGGATCGACCCCGTGGACCTGGTGGAGAGGGACGACCCCCTTGTCCCCAACGGCCTGATTGCTGCTCCAGTTTCGCGGGGAATCGATAGGCTGGTCAGAGCAGCGCTGTGGCGGGAGCCCAATCTGGGCGGAGGTCCATCGGGGAGGATGTACGTGCCCAAGGCTGCGCGCTCGTGACTGCTTCAGTGGACTGCTTCAGTGGAGTTCCTGCGTAGGAGGTTCTGGTGGCCGTCAGCTGAGGGGGATACGCGCGCCTTCGTGGCTGCTTGCCCGGTGTGCGCGCGCACGAAGAGCTCATCTCAGCCCACGGCAGGGCTGCTCCGACCGCTGTCCCCAAGCGGCCCTGGTCCCACATCTCGCTTGATTTTATTTCCGCCCTACCCCCCTCTGATGGATACACAGTCATCCTGGTCGTTGTGGAGAGAGGTCAGGTTTATAGACCTAGGTATTGAACACAGTTCCTGGTCAGAGAGAGAGAGGTCACGTTTCTATGGAACACATTTCCTGGTGCTTACAAATTGGTGCATTCAATTTAGGATAGCCATTAGGACAACCACATCTCGATCACAGTACATTTCTTTAAACAAGCAGCTGTGAGGAAAGTCAGTGCGAGCAGGGAAATAAGTCAGGTGTTAGTTTAGACAAAACACAAGTGTCAGTTAAGGCTAGTAAAGGGGGGGGGGGGGCGTAGAATGATTACTGTCATACTATTCCAGGTATTCCTTAAAGAGGTAGGGTTTCAAGTGTCTCCGGGAAGGTGGTCAGTGACTCCGCTGTCCTGGCGTCGTGGGGAAGCTTGTTCCACCATTGCGGTGCCAACGCAGAGAATAGCTTTGACTAGGATGAGCCCGAACTGTGCTTGCCAAACCCTTCCGTATGGCAAGCCTAAATAAGTTAAGGAGTAAAAATGGCTGTGTTAAAAAATGTAATGGCTGTGATAGGAGAAAACTGAGGATGTATCAACAACGTTGTCAGAGTGAAAAGAAGGAAGCATGTACAGTATACAGATATTCCGAAACATGCATCCTGATTGCAATAAGGCACTAAAGTAATACTGCAAGAAATGTGGCAAAGCAATTAACTTTTTGTCCTCAATACAAAGTGTTATGAAGGTTATGTTTGGGGCAAATCCAATACAACTCATCACTGAGTACCATTCTCCATATTTTCAAGCATAGTGGTGGCTGCATCATGTTATCGGTATGCTTGTAATCATTAAGGACTGGGGAGTTTTTCAGGATAAAAAAAACTAACGGAATGGAGCTAAGCGCAGTTAAAGTCCTAGAGGAAAACCTGGTTCAGTCTGCTTTCCACCAGACACTGGGAAATGAATTCACTCTTCATAAGGACAATAACCTAAAACACAAGGCCAAATCGAAATGGAGTTTCTTACCAAGAAGACAGTGAATGTTCCTGATTGGCTGAGTTACAGTTTTTACTTAATTCTACATGAAAAACGATGTCAAGACCTGAAAATGGTCGTCTAGCAATGAATGATCAACACCCAATTTGACAGAGCTTAAATAATTTAAAAAAACAATAATGGGCAAATGTTGCACAATCTAGGTGTGGAAAGCTCTTAAAGACTTACACAGAATGACACAGACGTAATCGCTGCCAAAGGTGCTTCTACAAAGTATTGACTCAGGGGTGGGAATACTTATGTAAATTATATATTTCATTTTGAATACATTTGCAAAAATGTATAAAACATTTTTAATCCATTTTGAACTCAGGTTGTAACAACAAAATGTGGAATAAGTCAAGGGGTCTGAATACTTTCTGAAGGCGAGAGAGAGAGAGAGAGAGAGAGAGAGAGAGAGAGAGAGAGAGAGAGAGAGAGAGAGAGAGAGAGAGAGAGAGAGAGAGAGAGAGAGAGAGAGAGAGAGAGAGGGAGAGAGGGAGAGAAAGAGACGGAGAGAAAGAGTGGGAGTCAGTGCAGTCTGCGCTGGTAGAACATCTTTAGTATTCAATTCAGCCCTTCCTGAGCTTGAGTCATCATGAAATATGGATTATTGTTCTATTTTGCTGAATGACTATCTGGCTGAATGATAATAAGGTTTAGAGGATGATCTACAGTGAAATGACTTGGCAACGTGAGGTTCTATCTCAGCCAAACACAACACAGGCTGTAGTCATTAGAGTTATATCAAGAGGCTCAGCTACGTTTAACATTCAGCAACACTAGAGGATTCTTCTCTCTCATCTTTGTATTTTCAATAAACTATGTAATGTTAACTTAAAATTGTTTGCCGAAGATTGTGAAATTGAAGGAGAAACTCTCACGCACGTGTCATATGGTATCTTTGGACTGTGAGCCACTTCAAATGTCATTGGTCGCACTGCGCCGGCCAAAAGCGATAACTGGGAACAGGTGCCATCTTCCTCTTCTCATTCTCCCATTCATAAAGATCAGCTACACCATACTGTGTTCTCTCTGTTGTCGTTCTAGTCCATCAAACTGTTTCTACTATTCATCCAGAAAAGTTGAGAAGGAGGAGATAAACAGAAAAATAGAATCTGCTGTACAGTTCTATCACAGCCATGTCCAATAACCCATTATGGAACACTAATATAACATGTTACATTGAAGAACATTGATATGAGAGGTATCTTTAGTGAAGGTACACTGTGGCCTGGACTAGATGGGGGCCCAGCAACAACATCACACACCCTGGGAGACACCCAGCTGTGGTAACACAGGACCATCTGTAATAGTGTTACAGAGGCACACACACACACAGACACACAGGCACACACACACACACACACACACACACACACACACACACACACACACACACACAGGCACACACACACACACACACACACACACACACAGGCACAAACACACGCAGGTACACGCACACACATGCACACACGCACACACACATAAACAGGCACACACCCACACACAGGCACAAACACATGCAGGCAGGCAGGCAGGCAGGCAGGCAGGCAGGCAGGCAGGCACGCACGCACACACACACACACGCACACACAAACACAGGCACACACATGCACACAGGCACACACATGCACACACAAACACACAAACACACACAAACAAAGGCACACACAGACACACACACATCGAACTTACACAAACAAGCTCAGTGAATGCCACAAAATGTAATCTCAAGCCTCCACAGAACAGAGGCTCACCATCATCTCTAACGTTACCTCTGACCAACACAGAGGCTCACCATCATCTCTAACGATACCTCTGACCAACACAGAGGCTCACCATCATCTCTAACGTTACCTCTGACCAACACAGACTCACCATCATCTCTAACGTTACCTCTGACCAACACAGACTCACCATCATCTCTAACGATACCTCTGACCAACACAGAGGCTCACCATCATCTCTAACGTTACCTCTGACCAACACAGAGGCTCACCATCATCTCTAACGTTACCTCTGACCAACACAGACTCACCATCATCTCTAACGTTACCTCTGACCAACACAGAGGCTCACCATCATCTCTAACGTTACCTCTGACCAACACAGAGGCTGGCGTTGTGTTGCTGTGTAGCCTTGTCTACCCTCTTATAGCTTTAGATAGGCTTAGACAATAAAAAGCGGAGTAACACAACAGCCTGAAAATAGGCTGTTTTCATGATGTCATCAATCATACGTTCGGTTACCCGAGGATGGGCATGGACTTTGGGTCCTTCCTGAAGGAACTGGTATTCCACGTCGTGCTGTCCATTGGCTTGGTGTATTTTATCTTAAACTGCCCTTTGGCACAAGACTACCAACATGACGTATATGGTGCTACAGTTCAACAACAAGACCATCAACATGACGTATATGGTGCTACACTTCAACAAGACCATCAACATGACGTATATGGTGCTACACTTCAACAACAAGACTATCAACATGACGTATATGGTGCTACATTTCAACAAGACCATCAACATGACGTATATGGTGCTACACTTCAACAAGACCATAAACATGACGTATATGGTGCTACACTTCAACAAGACCATCAACATGACGTATATGGTGCTACATTTCAACAAGACCATCAACATGACGTATATGGTGCTACATTTCAACAAGACCATCAACATGACGTATATGGTGCTACACTTCAACAAGACCATCAACATGACGTATATGGTGCTACACTTCAACAAGACCATCAACATGACGTATATGGTGCTACACTTCAACAAGACTATCAACATGACGTATATGGTGCTACACTTCAACAAGACCATCAACATGACGTATATGGTGCTACACTTCAACAACAAGACCATCAACATGACGTATATGGTGCTACACTTCAACAACAAGACTATCAACATGACGTATATGGTGCTACACTTCAACAAGACCATCAACATGACGTATATGGTGCTACACTTCAACAAGACCATCAACATGACGTATATGGTTGTTCATTCAACAGCTTGCTTCTTTATCCATCCAGGGCCAAGGATTGCCCAACAGCCAAGGTTGTTCATTCATTTTGTCCTATATATATATATATATACACAATATTTTAAAATGTGCATTGATCAGTCTTACTGATGACCATTATAATGAAACACCAACACCATCCCTGGAGTAGTTAGGAGTCAGGCCTTGTCCTGGTCCATTCTAAAGTCAGGAATAGTGAAGAGTCAGGCCTTGTCCTGGTCCATTCTAAAGTCAGGAATAGTGAGGAGTCAGGCCTTGTCCTGGTCCATTCTAAAGTCAGGAATAGTGAGGAGTCAGGCCTTGTCCTGGTCCATTCTAAAGTCAGGAATAGTGAGGAGTCAGGCCTTGTCCTGGTCCATTCTAAAGTCAGGAATAGTGAAGAGTCAGGCCTTGTCCTGGTCCATTCTAAAGTCAGGAATAGTGAGGAGTCAGGCCTTGTCCTGGTCCATTCTAAAGTCAGGAATAGTGAGGAGTCAGGCCTTGTCCTGGTCCATTCTAAAGTCAGGAATAGTGAGGAGTCAGGCTTTGTCCTGGTCCATTCTAAAGTCAGGAATAGTGAGGAGTCAGGCTTTGTCCTGGTCCATTCTAAAGTCAGGAATAGTGAGGAGTCAGGCCTTGTCCTGGTCCATTCTAAAGTCAGGAAAAGTGAGGAGTCAGGCCTTGTCCTGGTCCATTCTAAAGTCAGGAATAGTGAAGAGTCAGGCCTTGTCCTGGTCCATTCTAAAGTCAGGAATAGTGAGGAGTCAGGCCCTGTCCTTATCAATAAATCATATGTCCACAAATCACATTTTAACTGTAGTTTAATTTATTAAAAAGACCAGGATGCAAATATTAAATAAAAAAAGATAACATAATTTAAGCATTTTTAATACAAACAATATAAACTATTCCAGTCCCTCTTGACATGTAAGACAGACTCAAAATACTTGGTTATACCATATTTTATCAAGTATTGCACAATGTAGGTACAAAACAATATTTATACAATTACATTTTTATATATCTTAAGAGAAAATACAGCTTTTGTTGTACATGGAATTCCACCACTAAGGAATACTCTAAGCAATCTTTAGAATATTTGATCTTAAATTCTTGAACTTATATATAAAATATATAAATACACTACCATCCATGTCATATAAACAATATATACTCTGATATCTTAACTCTGTACTAAATTAAATTATACAATTAGAAAAAGACCAAGTAACCCCATTTAGTAGTGCAAATTCATAACAATCTGCCATGTTTTAGCACATGTTAAACACTGTAAGAGGAAGGAACTTGAAGCTTCTTTTTATTAATTTTTTTAATCCATGTTATGGAGTATTTTTTTTGTTCTTCCAACATAGTAGAAAATATATTTTGTGCACGGTTGTCAAAAAAAAAAGAAGAGAAACATGTTGAATTTAAGTAAGCAAGCTTGGATATCTTCGAAACAACAAGCTTTTAGTTAAAAACTAACTCAGTGGGCCAGAGAAGAAGAACGCTTGGACACATGCTGCTTCACCAACTAGACAGAATGCTCCTCAGAGGTTCGTTGAAAGTCCAGTTCTTCTTCATGTGCATGTTTTCCCCCTTCTCGTCGAGCCACCGCCCTCATCCATTAATAACATCTTCACGTCCTAATGTCAGGTTTAGTTAGCCATGACCGGCTGGAATTGCTGGTTCGAATACTGCATGTTGCTAAGGTTGAAGTTCAGCCCATCATTGAGGGTCTTGTCGTTGAGACCTCCGTAAGCCGCAAACACATCAAAGGCATTGTTGTACTGCAGCGGGCTGAGGCTGAGTGAGCCCTCGCTGGGGAACCCTTCACCGGAGCTCCCCTGACCCTGGAGGCTGGGGAACACAAACTCCTTAGCATTAGGAGAGAGTGCGGACACATTCTGCTGCTGGCCCAAGTTGTACAGAGAGTACATAGAGGTGGACATGGCTTTCTGCTTCATTAGGGTGTTCACATTCAGCCCCAGGTCGTTGGTGGGGGAGGTGCGGGCCACCTTGTTGCCATTACCGTTGTTGTTGTTGCGGCCGGAGAGCTTCATCTTGGTGGAACCGAACTTGGTGGCCGCGAAGGTGGCAGTGGTGAAGGTTATAGGATGGGTGGAGCGTGGCATGAAGGAGGGGCTAATGGCTGCAGATTGCCCGAAGGGGGGTGAGGGAGAGCTGGACTCAGAAGAGGTCCCGATAGAGTCACTGATGGGCATGAAGACCTGGGCCTCTGGGTTGAAGCTGTTTCTGATCTCCTTATCCAGCTCCAACCTGTTGTTCTCATTGTCATCATCCACGTACAGCACTTTGACCGGACCCTTCTCGCCAAGCTGGTAGGACACCTCGAAGGGGTCAATCCACACACTAAGGTCCTGAGGGAGATTATTCCGGACGTCGTCCAAGTCCAGGCCGCTCTCCTTGGCTGCCTGCTCCACCACAAGGTCCACCTTCTCCCCTACTTGGAGGCACCTGTACCCAGAGCCCTTGTATGGCTTATCAGTGTACCAGTGGCCTTCGTACTTCTTCTTCAGCTGCCTCTCGAGCTCCTCACCGAAGATGTTCACACGCCGTCTGGGGAGTTTGTTGTACAAATAGGAAATAATAAAGTTAAGTGCTACTTGGATTTCAAGCTGCATAGCTGCTTCCCGGTTATTAAGATGGTATTCCTGAGCGTTGCAAAAACCTCCAGGGCAGCGGTAAGCAGTTTGGGCCAAACAGAGAGAGAGAGCGAGAAAGTTGTAGTTGCTGAAATTATATCCTTCCTTCCACAGGGTAGGGTTCCTAAGCCTGGAAGAAGAGAGGGAGGAGAGACACAAATTAACAAAAACATAACAATGCTATACGGCTAATTATAAACCAGGTAGTTTGGGTCCTGGATGCTGATTGGCTGAAACAGCACTTCAGCCATGTAAATATCAGACAATATACCACGGGCATGATGCAAAACTACTTGTTTACTGTTCTATCTATCTATCTATCTATCTATCTATCTATCTATCTATCTATCTATCTATCTATATATAACCAGTTTATAATAGCAATAAAGCATCTCAGGCGTTTGTGGTATATGGCCAATATACAATTGTTAAGGGCTGTATGCAGGCTCTCTGCTTCCTGCATAAGAACAGCCCTTAGTTATGGTATATTGGCCATATACCACACACCCTTAGGTACTATTACTTAAATCTACCATCTTGTAGTGCAACAAAACTGTTAATTTAAGTAATATGATAATGTATGCATGCATGACTCAAAGTTGCTTTGGATAAAAGCATCTGTTAAATGGCATATATTATTATGATATTAAATAATCTGTTTAGCTCACCGTTGTAAAGATGTTGGCTTCATAAGCCTGGTTGCATTTATAGTTCAGTACTAAATGTGCTGTGTCCACCAGGCAGGGTGTACAATATCACTAAGTATAAATATAGGCCTAAACATACTGACTCACAGACACAGCGGCAGCGCTGTGGGTTCCCTAGCGGCCTTCTAATATATGTGACAGCTAAAAGCGAGCATCGTTGACCTCTGGACAGTGGTGGCTCATCGCCTTTCAACGCAACTAAAGTAACAATGTAATTAGCCAATGATCCGAGACCTTGGATCCTCACTTTGATATAGAATACATTTGCGCGATGCACACACACACACACGTCACGAATTAATTTGATTTGATGAGATGGAAGAACAATGTTGTCTAGTGATCGTAACAGAAGAGACCGTGTCCGTGAACCACCACTGGCTAGAGACTAATGTATTGTTAGAGAGCAGCTCTGGACAGCTGAACTAGCTTGGATGTTACATAATCCTCAATTGAATTTCTATTCACGGTCCCAGATGCATTTCTCGAGATGAGACGAATGATCAAACAACGTCCAATCCACATCCCGCAGCTCGCCTCGCTTCAGCTGAATCCAATCAATCAGTAATGTAGCTAACGTTAGCCACCCGACTAGCTACGCACCCAGGGTGTGAAGGGGATGTAGCTCTGGAAACAGCAGCTATTACTACTTTACAGCAGTTTTTAAACATGTTAAAGGTGACTCGAGCTCATAACTTAACGTTACAGTCTGTTGTTGTCTTGCCCCTAACCTTCACTGTTATTCAGTGACCACCAAGGGAACTAAAAAGACGTTTCTGGTTGTTCGCTCAAAAAAAATAATAGTTTAATATAACTTTCTAGCTAACTGGCTAGGATATCCCCATCGTCAGTTACATTAACTAGTTACCTAGCGAACGACGTTACTGCTACTAATTAGCGGTGCTAGCTAGTTAACGTAAGCCAACCTCAAACAAGACGGTTATCATACGTTAGCTAGAATTTTAACAGAAATATAGCTTCATAACTAACTACCTCTCCAACGACATTTATTGTAGTAGCTAATGGAGAGTTATACTTACACGTTACATGGAAATTCACAGCAGCGAATGACACTGGATAGCTAACGTTAGCTACTTCCTTGTTGTACAAAATGTTCTGCTGCAGTATGAATATATATTATTCCAGTCAGGTTACGTGGATGTTAATTAGCATTTTGTATGGGAGTTTTACAACTCTGCCCTTTAAAGTACGGATTGTCTTGTTTATATAGGTATTACTCCGCCACGGACACAAAGTAGGCGGTGATGAGGCGCTCAGAGGTCAAACACTAAATAACGGTATTCCATTGGACAAACTCGGACTTGGTCATTCGTGAACTCCTTCCTCTTGCATTCCGATTGGTTGTTTAGCAAGTCAGTCAACAGCAAGGGTCTATTTACGGTAGTGGTTAGAGTTTCATGTGTATTGCAGTGATGGGCATTTCGGCTGATATGTTTTGTATTTTTTCAAGTCAAACAGTTTGCGAAAGTTTGATTATGATTGGTGTTAAAACAATTCTAAATAAATTATTAAATGAACTCATACTTAACCACAATGTATTTAAAAATTAATTGGTTTGTTATGAAAAAGAATGCTATTAAACCTTTGCATTTAAAGTATAACTTTTGAATGTATATAAACAAAGTGCATATAAATATAACCATTCAAAACGAATACAATCTGAACAACATAATAATAGAATATTACACCATATCAAAGAAAAATAAATAATGTGCAAAACTGCAGCATCCCACTTAAAACATTAAACTGGTCCCTCTTTTCTCTCTCTAGTCTTTACTGCCATGTTATAACCAGAAGCACAGCAATGCTGACCATATTTTGCTTTTATGAGAGATTTGCATTCAGAAATGCAAGCTGCCTCACTTTCCAGGAGCTGATGCCGTTTCTTCTCTCAGTAATTATTTGTCCCGTTTTCCAGAAGACCCTCTCAGAGGGATTGGATGTGGCCACTATGCAGTCTCCCTGTCATGACTTTAGTAAGCCGTGGATAGACAGAGGCCTTGTTCTTCCACCAGCTCAGAGGATCTGCAGATCTTTGGAGGAGGGGCTCCTCCAAATAGGATCAGACCTCCATTATGGCATCTGCTGAGGGATTCCTTCATGCTGCATCCCCAGCATTGCTCTCTGGTCAAACAGCATCCAAACAGCAGACGTTTGTGGCACTACTGCTGGTGCTTCTGATCCATCTGCTCCCTCTTCTTCCTGTTGCCCTGGTGCCTGAGCCAGCTGACTGCTGGGGCTGTCCCTCTCTGCTGCTGGGGTTATTCTTTGAATAGCCTCATCAATCGCTCTGGCATCACTGAAGGCTAACTTCTTGAACCTGGGGTCAACTGCAGCGGTTTCCAATAGCACGTGATTATATTCCATTCTGTGGAACTTTCTGTCCATTGATGAACATCGGGTGTCCATCAACTCTGTCACATGTCCTGTGGTTACATTTGCTTCCCAAATATCCAGGCAAAAGGAGACAATGTTTCATAAATGCTACATTTCTTCAGTCTGTAATCCTGTCCAAATCAGGAGATGGACATTAATGCAGTGTACTCTGGGAAAAGCAGAACTCAATACAATTTATAGTTAGTGTGTGTTGCACGCTCTCTCACACACACACACACACACAGCTGGCCTATACTGCGGTCACGTGCGTGCGTGCGTGTCTCTGCAACCTAGTGGGGAAGGAGGCCTCAGTCAAAGAGTGTACACACACACACACATTTATATATATATATAAATATATATAAAGGTAAATTCCAACTGTGTGTATATTGATGTAATACCATTAGTAGTAATGTTGTTTAGACCTCACTGCACTACTATCTGTACTGTGGCAACCACGCTATATTTTCCTTTATTATTTTCCGCTAACACAACACCTGAAACTGCACATGTGACAATATTTGAGCATGTAAAAGCCCATGTGTCAAATGTAATTTAGAATATTTTACTTTGAAAAGCATAACTTACATTAATTCAATTTAAACAGTCATGGTCCCTTGCAGGTTTGGTGTTTTTACTGCTAAAGTAAGGCATTAATGTTAAAGGAGGTTGTTGTTGTTGTTGTTGTTAACTACTTGAATTTCCTGCTGCACCACCAGGTCTGTGGACGTAATGAGTTGGACCACAGAGTGAAGGAAAAGCAGCCAACAAGTGCTCAGCATATGTGGGAACTCCTTCAAGACTGTTGGAAAAGCATTCCAGGAGAAGCTGGTTGAGAGAATGTCAAGCGTGTGCAAATCTGTCATCAAGGCAAAGGATGGCTACTTCGAAGAATCTCAAATATATTTTGATTTGTTTAACACTTCTTTGTTTACTGTATGATTCTATATGTGTTATTTCACAGTTTTGACATCTTCACTATTATTCTATAATGTAGAAAATAGTTTAAAAAAAAAAAAAAATATATATATATATATATATATATATATATATATATATGTATATACACCTTGAATGAGTAGGTGTGTCCAAACCTTTGACTGGTACTGTACAATATCCAGTGATATGAACACTCCAAACAGCCTACCCGACCGCTCAGAGGTGTCCGCATGGTCCTAAAGCACATCGTGCCTCGTTTTGTATCACTTTCCAATGCTGAAACTGTGGGGGACAAAAATGCAATTTCAGAATGTGGTAGGATGTAACAATTGTTATGTTTCTATAGTTGGGACAGGATTTATAGATGGGTCCACGTAAAACGTTTTTTTTTTGTTTGTTTTCATATCAACTTTGAACTCTAATTGAACCGATTGATGACACATGTATTGCTGGTAGTATCAGGGTAAAGTGCACTAAAGTGCTGCTCTTTGGACTTTTAGATTCTACTGAGCTTGTAGGCATAGTTACTCTCTCTAGTCCCTCTATGGACATCTTCTCTTCATCCTGAATACTGCTAATAACACACTAGTAGTCTATAGCATATGGGGGCTCAATGAGATGCACCCTGTCCGTTGGTATAGACCTGCTGAGTACCAGAGTGATTGATTAGGATTGATTGTTGTTAAAAATAGCCTGACGAAGTGTGTTACATAAGGGATGACAAGTGTATCTATACTATAACCACGTTTGCGTCATTTTGTATTGTATATTTACATTTTCTATAATACATTTCATGGAACAATTAATGTTCATGTGCCATTCTACTGTCCAGTCTCTCTTTGGGAAAATGTTATTATGGCTCTGGTTATTATAGTTCGAGTTATTCTGGTTCTGGTTATTATAGATCAAGTTATTCTGGTTCTGGTTATTATAGATCAAGTTATTCTGGTTTCTGGTTATTAAAGTTCTAGTTATTATAGTTCTGGTTATTATAGTTCTTCTTCTTCTTCTTCTCAGTATGCACTGGATGGACACATTGATGGACACGCCGGTATAGAAAGACACTATTTATTTAGATGCACTAGGTGGCGATGTTGGCCCTAAAATATGTTGAAATGCTCTAGAGTAATGGACAACTGGAATTTTACAATCAAAATGGGGGGGATGTGAAATGTTTTGGATGTGATTTTGGCATTAATCACATAAATCAGTTTGCAAACAATGTAAAAAAAAAAAATATATATATATATAATTGAATTAATAAAGCCACATACAAACATGGTCTTTTTTTTGTTTTCTTGAGTAAGGCAGCTCCAAAATGCAGGTGTTTCAGCCTAGCTCAGTGCTTTCTGTGGTGGTGGGGCAGCCAACGTAAAATACGGAGTGTTGCGCCGTGATTGGCTCACTTCTGTCACTCATGGGGACACTACATCACCGCCAAGTCTGGGGCGGCAGGTAGCCTAGTGGTTAGAGCGTTGGGCCAGTAACTGAAAGGTCGCTGGTTCGAATACCTGAGCCAACAAGGTGAAAAACCTGTCGATGTGCCCTTGAGCAAGGCACTTAAACCTAATTTGCTCCAGGGGCACTGTACTACTATGGCTAACAATGTAGGCCCACATTGTAAATAAGAATTTGTTCTTAACTGACTTGCCTAGCTAAATAAAAAGTCTAAGGGTAGAGCTCGAAAATTCAAGCCCCTTGGGTGTTGCCAAGTAGTTACATTAGAAGTGCCCATCCAAGAAGGCTCAACGTCATTGGCCACAGATAAAATGATGTCACGCTATATCTACAGTAGCTTTGATTGGACTGATCATGTCAACATCATACTTTCAAAATCTTAGCTAGCAGTCATCATCATGAATCAAGTTGACAATCTACTGGCAAATAATTTTTAATCCTTGTCATATGAAGAGAAATAATGAAGAGAAACTATAGATAAAACGTATCGGTGCTCATTGGCCGGTGGAAATCACTAGCCTGCTATTCAGTGGAGTGGCTGTGTGGTCCGAAGTCTCGGATTAAGGGTCTCTTTTCCAAGCTTAAAATTATAAACATTCAACATTGGCTATGACGTTAATGAAGCATGATTTGTGTAGAGCTCAAAACAACTTAACTCGTAACTACAAAATCTGACTTCAGTGAGTTCAAAACAACTGGGAACTTGGGAAAAAACGAGCTACGTTTTGAACGGTCATCCAACTGTAAATCCGGAACTCGGCCCTCTTTCTAATGCTACTACCTGAAGATCACTGACATCATCATGATTCTACCTTGTTTTTATCCAAGTTCCCAGTTGTCTTGAAAGCACCATAAATCCAGAGAATGCCAGACTTTGATGACAAAATTTGCCCGCAAAGGACCGCCGCGCCACCTTCCTGTTCAAGTGAGCACAGCACAACAAGGGGAGTCCGAAAATGGACTGCATACATGATGTGGGGCGCTGAAGGGGGGGTTCGCCCAGGGTAACATACAAGCTAGAACCACCACTGCCAGGGAGATATGTATACTGTAGCCAAGAAAGTAATACTAAGTGTATGTTGTGTAGTAAGCTGTTAGTAGCCCATGTGCCTCACCCTAATAATTTGGTCTATTTTCAGCTCTTAATTCCACCTACTGTTCTGACTTGGTGGTGCACATGTAGCCTATAACCTGTTTTAGAGAAAACGTAATCATTGAATGTTGTAACGAGCATTCATTGTCTGCTTATATGGCCCCTTTATTTATCCTACGGTTCTGACTTGGTGTACAGGGAGAACACTGTAGGAACAGACCATGTTCTGAATTCTGTCGTTGTATATTTAAAAAGTGCTGAACAAATAGTTATATAGACTACATCCATCCTAGCTCGCTCATTAATGTCTTAATCGAAATTACGGATTGCCTCTTATCCGCTTGCCATCCCCTTATGCCATAGTTTGTACATCTCAATTGTCAGTAGAAACCACATTTGTTTAAGCAAATCAGCCATATCAGCTATGTTCTTTTTAAAGGCGATAAATTAGGCCGAATTAACTGTTTCACTGCCAAGACAAGGCTCCACTGATAGTGAGGTGTAGCAGTGGTAAGGTGTTGGGTCTGCTGTTGGGACTCTGCTGTTGGGACAGCTTTATGTAGAGCACTGTAAGCACTTCCTTTTTATTAGTCAACAGGGTTCTCTGAACCTACCAAACTAACATCCAGGTGTTAGGAGAAAGCTGTTGGCTGTTTGCAGCCTGCGTCTCAAATGACACTATTCCCTTTATTGTGCACTGCTCTGGTCAAAAGTAGTGCACTATGTAGGGAATAGGTTGCCATTTGCGACACCCATGCTAATTGGGTGAAGTGGCTCTGACAGGCCCTGGTGCTGTGCCACACGGGATTACTGTGACAGGTGGCTGTGTCAGTGACTTAGCTGCATTAGTTCACTCCACTCAATAAGGTTTATTTCAGGACTGTAGACTTCCTGTTAAGCAGCTCAGACGACACAGTGACAGGCGCTAGGCCGTTACACCACTGTGTTGATGTCTGTCTGCCATGCTTACTTAGCCTTACCTGGCACCAGAACACATCATTGGGAGTTGAGACGAAACCCGTCCAAACTGAGAAAGACAACATAGCCAACACCTGCCATGGAGTAGATTAACTGTATCTTACGTAAGGTTATGCATGTCAGTCTGCTACACAAAGATAGACAAAGTTAAAAAGACACAATCATGTGACATGCGGCTGTCTGACTACATCTAGTATTAGGGTTTGAACATACAAATACGTTTAAAAGAAAATATGCACGTCTGCTAAACAAAAACACATTCAATACACCATTATTAGTAGGTTTAATCTAGTTCAGTTATTCACCTGAAGTGAGCCATTTACTCCAGAATATATAGGGATGTAATGCAATGTAAGACTAAGTAACTTGACTTCAATCAATCAAATGTATTTATAATAACCCAGCCTAAAACCCCAAACAGCAAGCAAAAACCCTTTTGCTCTTTGGGGAGAATTGGTCACAAACTTCCTCAATGAGGTTCAGTGTTGAGCAGTTTTCTCCACTTACTTTAAAGGGATGATCCTGCTTCTTATAGTTCAGCCTCCACACTGAGTACCTACAGAGAATAGTTCTTCATAGAAAGATTAGTTACTATTCTATGTATAGTAGCGGTCACATGACCTAGGCTTTAGTCTTCAGACTTCAATGGTACCACATTCCCTACATAGTGCACTATATAGGGAATACGGTGCCATTTGGGACCCGCAGGAACCAAACGTGACCCAATAAATCTGATTGGTCACAACTATACAACAACCACCATAGCATGAAATGTATTGGCTGAATCAGACCTGGGTTCAAACACTACAGGAAATAATTTAAAATACTTTATCCTGAGTTGATTGAGCTTGCCTTAGCATAACTATATATCCCGCCAATCTGGCACTCCAGGCAGGCTAAAGTAAACGATTAAACCCTGGTCTGGTAGGTATAGCTATTTTTGAAGTCTCATCCTTTACAGCTGTACAGTACAGCAGCATGCTGAGAATCCCACTATTTCCACGTAAGGTCAGTCGAGTCAGATTGAAGAGCGGCTTCATGGCGGAGTACCCCGCTGTGTTTATTACAGTGTTAGATGAACACATCAGGGAGAGTTCCAGAGGTAAAGCTATTGGCTAGGAAATCAGTTTTACATTAACATGACTTTCTCCACATTGAAATGTACTCTCTGCACTGGTTGTATTACCTTGAAATCACTCAACATGAACATTACATTAAGAGCACTGTGGAATTTGTATTAAAACTTAGGTCAATGAGTGTCCTTTGTCTAGTCAATCAAGAGACATCATTCAACCTAAGAGCAGGTGCTTCTCCCCAAAAGTCTATTTGAATGGAGAGTCAGTCACCATATCGCTATTGACAAGCTACATTGGACCCATGGTTTGCCAAGCCAGATAAATGAACAATCTTGTACAAATAGCATTCTTCCAATGTGAAACCTACTGTAATGAGTGCATTTATTTATTTATTTTTACCTTTAACTAGGCAAGTCATTTAAGAACAAATTCTTATTTACAACGACGGCCTACACCGGCCAAACTCAGACGACGCTGCATGATGACTACGTTTGGATATGGCCTGCACCATTTAATTAGAATGTGAGAATGGAACAGTAGTGTAACCATAGAATTAGAATAGAATATACGAAAACTTCCTTCATCTTCCTTTTAACTTCACAACGACCGGCTCAGTAAACTTCTGTCCAGTCAGGAACTGCCACACCCCTCCTCTGTAGAACTCATTTCCAAAGGAATAGAGCCACGCGTTGAAAATAGGGTTCATTTTCGCCAAAACAGGAAGCAACTAGGAAATGAATAAACATGTTTTGTTAAAGTATTTAAATAAAACAATCTCCATTCACATTTCATTGAACAAAAGCATTATCAAATCAGAGGTATAAAGAAGCGGCATAAAGAAGCAGAAGCAGAAGCAGCGGCATAAAGAAGCAGAAGCAGCGGCATAAAGAAGCAGAAGCAGAAGAAGCGGCATAAAGAAGCAGAAGCAGCGGCATAAAGAAGCAGAAGCGGCATAAAGAAGCAGAAGCGGCATAAAGAAGCAGAAGCAGCGGCATAAAGAAGCAGAAGCAGCGGCATAAAGAAGCAGCATAAAGAAGCAGAAGAGGCATAAAGAAGAGGCATAAAGAAGCAGAAGAGGCATAAAGAAGAGGCATAAAGAAGAGGCATAAAGAAGCAGAAGAGGCATAAAGAAGAGGCATAAAGAAGCAGAGGCATGAAGCAGAAGAAGCAGAAGAAGCACTGCTCACCATTCTCAGCTTTGGAGAGACCAGTTTGGCGTTTTCAAAACAGGCGTAGATACACATTATTTCATAGGGTCCCCAGCAGAACAATAGAACCCTCAGTGGTACACTGGTGTTCCACTGGAAAAACAAGGACAGTCAAACAAGGACAGTTGTTTTGAACGGGACTAGTGCCATCTGGAATCCTTGGGCTGTACACCCACACAGAACATAGTGACTTATGTACACCCACACAGAACATAGTGACTTATGTACACCCATATAAGTCATTTTTTGTTAAGCTTTACACTTCTTACTTACAGCAACCCTTGTTTACGGGATTATCTTGCTTAAAAGGTCTTGTAATCAGAATTTCATGGAACAAATAATGCATTGTTTATTTACTAGGATTTAAGACTATTACATCAATTTGTAATATATTGAGGTATGTTTTTCTGGACAAAGATGAATGGTATTGTTAAAATGCATTGTAATGTTCCAAAGAACATCTTCCCAATGTTCTAACGGTAGAATGTTCCGTAGAATGCTAGAAGGTTTACCCTGTGCTTGTGGATCTTCTTGAAGTATGCGTGAATGGCGTCGTAGTTGGACTTCATGACATAAGTAGGGAAGATCAGGTAGAAGACAGTCAGGGCCCCCATATACGTCATGTAGTCCCTATTGAATGGAGATGAACATGGACAATAGCATGACATAAGACACACTATTATACTGTGCACCTATTTGCGTGGGGCATCCTCATTCGCCTAGGTTTTCCAGAAATCCTAGAGCATTCTGCATTTCCTGATTATTCCCTCCTCTGATTCCAGGAATTCTCCAACTGGGATTTCTGGAAAACCTGGGAATTTTGCAACCCTAGTCTGTGGGAGACATTGCTAGAGAGCTTTGGTTTTTATTGTTTGAAATGAATAATCCCAATTCATTAGAGATGCTCCCTCATTGTGTGAAATGCTGGATGTTCAACTGGGGTAAAATAGACTACTATATTCCATTCTTTACATTATACTAAGCCAAACAGTGATGTCACCAGCTGGTCTGGAATTCCCTGCACCATAGATGAGAGAGAACATGGTGGTGTGTTCATCGTGTTTCAATTCTGATTGTAAGTCGCTCTGGATAAGAATATTTGCTAAATGACCTACAACTGTATTTAAGCGTAGCCTACTTGTCTCCTTTGGTGTAGTCTAGAGTACAGCAGGTCCTCATGGGCTCAAAGTCATAAACTCCCCAACCAGTCAGAGGGACGGCTGCCCAGAAGATGGCCATCCCCCAGATAATGATAGAAAAAGTCCAGGCCGTGCTCCAAAACAGCTTCTGATCTGGAACATAATAAAGTCATGGTTATTGGAATTTGCAAGAATATGTTTGTAGATGTATAAAATATAAAATAATACATACATTGTTAATAAATCAATAACGCTATAGTAAAATACATACTGTAGAGTAGGATACTACTCACTGGTGACATATTGGTGATATCTGTCCCAGGCGATGGTAGCCAGGAAGCTGATAGAGGCCAGGACTGCAGTCATTCCCATGAAGGCGTGGTTGCTACACCCGTCTTGGCCCCAGGGCCAGTGTCTATGGTGACAAGAGAGAAGCACATTTAGGCTGCGTTTACACAGGCAGCCCAATTCTGATATTTTGCAAGAGATCTGATATGATTGGTCAAAATACCAAATTGGCAAAAGATCAGAATTGGGCTGCCTGTGTAAACGCAGCCTTAGTGTTTCTATTCCCATCAGGCATAAACATAATGACTCATATTGCTGCAAATTGTTATACCAAATACACCTGCTTTGGGTTGTGGTTCTATTCTGTTGAAATATGAAATCAGGATCACATACATTAACAATTGTTCAACATTACAGTTATGGGCGATTCCTCACAAAACTAGAACAAAAGAAGACCATAATTTTTTACATGATTTAATCCATAGAAGGTTCCTTGTGAGGTTGGATTGTTGACATATATTTGACATTTGTATCTTAAAGCATAATTGAGAAATAATTAAATTGATTTTTTTTTTACCCAGGCCTCATTTAAGACTCCATATTGTTTAATCTGTAGATGTTGCAAAGCAAACATTGGTGTCATATGAAGCTTTCCCACTTGTTCTGAGTAGTTTAGATTTTTATCAATATTGAAAAATATTAACATAACTATAGAAAATACACCATTTTTGATTTGCCAAATGTTTTAAATATATTGTTGAGCATAATATACTCTACAGGCATATCAAAGTTCCAGAGTGTGATCTCTGTGATACTTTTAGAGTTATGATCCAATTTGAAAGCATTACCAACAGAGTGAATGTGAAAATGGATCCAAAATGGTCACCCTCTACTGGTGATTTGCAGGATGTGAAATTATACAAATAAAAGGGCTGTGATTGGTCACATTGCCTACTCTACCATTTTCTCTGTATAAAATGGGTCATAACTTTAAAACTAGCAGAGATCCCTCTCTGGGACTTGTATATGCCTGTAGAGTATATGATGTTCAACAATATACTGAACAATTTGCCAAACCAACATGTTTAGATTTTTAAATATTCATAAAACAAATAACATTTTTATTGAAATCAAAATAATACTTATTTTACAGAGCAAGTGGTAAAGCTTCATATGACACCCATTTTTGGTGTCTTAAAGGAGGCCTGGGTAAGGCCAAAATGTCACATTGTCCAACTTTAATACATTTCTCAATTATGCTTTAAGATAAAAAAAAATGTCAAGTACATGTCAACGACCCTTCCTCCAAAGGACACTTATATGGATTACATTTCATGCAAATCCCCCCCAAAAAATATTGGCGAGGAATCACCCTTATGTGTAGTACAGCATATATCCATTACAGCTATTCAGATATACAATGTGCCTCACTAGAATGCCTTTCTAAAATTATTTGTGCTGAAATCCTGTCTGTAAACCCCTTGTAGATCAATGTACACATAGGTTAGGCAACCTCCTCAGGCATTGATGCAGTGTCAGAGGATAAAAATGCATACCTATATGATAAGCTGGCGTATGCAGCGATCAAGCCGTTAATATTGAGCATAATGTCAGCCACAGCGAGGTTAAACACAAGGAAATTACTGGGAGTTCGCATTTGCTTTACGCTAATATAGGCCAGTATTGAAATGGCGTTGAGGAACAATCCAAGAAGACCTAAAACACACACATTAAAGAAAGAAATCATAATGGGAAACAACTTGTGATATATTACATGACATTAACAGACTAAATGTTAAGTTATATACTTGCCTAGTTAAATAAAAGGTTAAATAAAAACATTATAATAAATAACATAGCCTATACGTTTTAGGCCTATGTCGGAAATTGTTGAATTTTAATTACTTTTATTTCACATTTCAACCTTACAAAACCTAATTTTCCAATTATTGCATATAATTCACATCTCCCATTGATATCCCTGCATGATTTGAAGTTGCCAAGTTGCTGTCATTACTTCTCGGGGTAATTAATTTTTGTTGTCCGACTTTAAAATCATCAGGCCTATACATTTAAGATCCCTTTAAAAGGCCACGCGGCTCGATCCTCTGGCAGCCGTTTCGTTATGTCTAGTGCAAATAAATAACAACTCTCGTTTCAACATGTTTGGCATAAAATATTTAACTTACCCTCAACAAGAAGAGCTGAACCGAATGCAAACATGTCAAAATCGGAGAATCCCACCGGTAATGTGTATGCTGCCATTTTTTAACAATAATTGTCGGACACTACAGATAATTCAAATTCCTCGAAAAGTGCAAAAGATTTCTAAGACTGAACTCCTTATAAAGGCATGTTCACGTGAAAAGGCATGCAAGGACTTATCTAAAGTAAAAGCCTCACCAATCCCTACAAGAATGTTCTAATACGTAGAAACAAAAGCAATAGAGTGCTACACATTGGATAAGAGCTATTTTCTTCTTTTTCTGAAAATAAGTTCTTCTTCCCCAACCTTTGTGTTTATTGAAGTGGTGCGCATGCGCAGCCATTGATTTAGAAAAAACAACTGATAAGGAGACCGTCTATCTCACATTATAGGCTACTGACCAGTGTTAATAGAGTTTATATTATCACTGAACTCTAAACCCACAGGTCATACTTTATCCTTAGTAGGCTAAACATTATATGGTAAGCAAGGATCTCTCTCTTATTTTCGATAGGTAGGCCTACATATGTAGGATCTTAGTTTGAGCCAGTTTGCTATAGCAGGAAAATAATCCTGCACCAACAGGAAATGTGAATTAGTATATGGATTATAGTTAATGGACATGTTTTTGTAGGGGTTGATACATTTTTCGATAGGGCAAATTAAGTCTGACATTTTTAAAGTAGACCTTACAAACTTACCTATCTATCTATCTATCTATCTATCTATCTATCTATCTATCTATCTATCTATCTATCTATCTATCTATCTATCTATCTATCTATCTATCTATCTTCTAGCTCCGACAGTGCAGTAATATCTAATAAGTAATATCTAACAATTACACAACATACAGTTGAAGTCGGAAGTTTACATACACCTTAGCCAAATACATTTAAACTCTGTTTTTCACAATTCCTGACATTTAATCCTAGTAGAAATTCCCTGTTTTAGGTCAGTTAGGAACACCACTTTATTTTAAGAATGTGAAATGTCAGAATAATAGTAGAGAGAATTATTTCTTTCAGCTTTTATTTCCTTCATCACATTCCCAGTGGGTCAGAAGTTTACATACACTTAATTAGTATTTGGTAGCATTGCCTTTAAAATGTTTAACTTGGGTCAGATGTTTCGGTTTTCCTTCCTCATGATGCCATCTATTTTGTGAAGTGCACCAGTCCCTCCTGCAGCAAAACACTCCAACAACATGATGCTGCCACCCCCTTGCTTCACGGTTGGGATGGTGTTCTTCGGCTGCAAGCCTCCCCCTTTTTCCTCCAAACATAACAATGGTCATTATGGCCAAACAGTTCTATTTTTGTTTCATCAGACCAGAGGACATTTCTCCAAAAAGTACGATCTTTGTCCCCATGTGCAGTTGTAAACCGTAGTCTGGCTTTTTTATGGCGGTTTTGGAGCAGTGGCATCTTCCTTGCTGAGCGGCGTTTCAGGTAATGTCGATATAGGACTCGTTTTACTGTGGATATAGATACTTTTGTACCTGTTTCCTCCAGCATCTTCATAAGGTCCTTTGCTGTTGTTCTGGGATTGATTTGTACTTTTCGCACCAAAGTACTTTAATCTCTAGGAGACAGAATGCATCTCCTTCCTGAGCGGTATGATGGCTGTGTGGTCCCATGGTGTTTATACTTGCGTACTATTGTTTGTACAGATGAACGTGGTACCTTCAGGTGTTTGGAAGTTTCTCCCAAGGATGAACCAGACTTGTGGAGGTCTACAATGTTTTTCTGAGGTCTTGGCTGATTTCTTTTGATTTTCCCATGCAGTCGAGCAAAGAGGCACTGAGTTTGAAGGTAGGCCTTGAAATACATCCACAGGTACACCTCCAATTGATTCAAATTATGACAATTCAATGACGGCTTACACTGACCAAACTCGGGACGACGCTAGGCCAATTGTGCATCGCCCTATGGGACTCCCAATCACGGCCGGTTGTGATACAGCCTGGATGTCAGTATGCCTAGGCTCTTTGAGTTGGTATGTGATACATTAGCTCAGTTTCATCCTTCGTCCATAGATCCCAAAGCCTTGGATAGCCTAGAAGTGTAACCATAATAACCATAATAATATAACCACAGTCAAGACTTGAACAATAGAGCTTGCTGGCATCACTCAGACAGTCCCAAATGGCACCCTAATCCCTATTACATAGGGTACCATTTGAATCACAGATAAACTGGAGGAGTAGTATTACATTGTAATCAAAGACCCCACCTTTTATGACTTTGAAAACAGCATCCACAGGTTCCAATATGGGTTTTAATAAGTTCCACTGCTTGGTTCCAATATGGGTTTTAATAAGTTCTACTGCTTTGTTCCAATATGGGTTTGAATAAGTTCCACTGCTTGGTTCCGGTATGGGTTTGAATAAGTTCCACTGCTTGGTTCCGGTATGGGTTTGAAAAAGTTCTACTGCTAGGTTCCAATATGGGTTTCAATAAGTTTTACTGCTTGGTTCCAGTATGGGTTTGAATAAGTTATACTGCTAGATTTCAAAATGGGTTTGAATAAGTTATACTGCTTGGTAACAGTATGGGTTTGTATAGGTTCTACTGCTAGCATAGTGGGCCTGTGTTGCCTATGTGTTTGTATACCATCCGTCATAATCTGTTAATGTAGCAATAAAACAAAGCTTGCACTGTTGATGCATGTCTAGCTGCTTTAGTTTGGACTTTAGACTTTAACATTTAAAAACTAAACTCATTCCTCAATGTGTCTGCCTGGACCAGGCCTGGGCAAAGGCCGGCAGGGGAGCGTACGCGGCCCGCGACCTGATTCAATATGGCCCGTGGAATCATGCTCAGATAACATAAAGAACTTGCGATAGTAAAGTTTTGAAAAACCCAATGAATACTCACCTTTGTGTAATAATTTAACTCCCGCTTGTGGGACATTTATTTTGAAGGTACTTATAAATAACAACTACATGAGGACAGACAGTGGCTGACACACACGTCACAGTTACAAATAGTAGCTAGCTAGAAATTGCGCAAAAATTAGTTTTTCAAAGATGTAAAAGAAAGTAGGGTGTTCCAGCTTAGTGTGCAAAGAGAGCATCGCTGACTTGGAAGACTACAACTTGTCCCGACACTTCCAGACGAAGCATGCAGAGAAATATAGGAATATGTTTTCTGAGCAGAGGGCAAGAGCATCGACAGAGTTGATTTCTAAGTTGCAAAAGCAGCGAGGACTTTTCACAAAACTGCATTCAGCAAACGACGGAATTGCAAGAGCTAGCTATGTACTGTCCTACAAAAATGCTAAACATAGCAAGCCATTCGCTGAGGGCGAATTCATTAAATAATGTTTAATTGACTCTGCAGCAATACTTTGCCCGACAAGAAAGAGCTGTTTGAAAATGTCTCCCTGTCAAGACGAACAGTGACACGGCGTGTTAGATAGATAGATAGATAGATAGATAGATAGGTACTTTATTGATCCCAGAGGGGACATTTCTTCGCCAAGCAGCTACGAAAAAACAGGTGCAAAATGCCAGAACGTAAAGACAGATACACGATACATGATACATAGTGCGGCAGTATGAAAAAGCTTTAAAAATACTATACATTGTTACAGAGTGTTAGGTGAAAAAAATTATACAAATATTGCAAGATAAATATTTGCATGGTTAACTATACTATACAGGTCGATGGCAGAGAAATACTTAAATAGCTAAAAGTGTGTATGATATAAGTGAGGGTAATAATAGTTTACTTAATATACAGTCTGGTTAAATGAACAGGTAAGTTAATATTTTTGCATGGTTAAATTAACTGTACAGGTGGCTGGGATTTGCCTCCTGGTCGCAAATTGCTTAAATATTTAAAGCGGCACCTGGCTGTTTACGGGCCCGTCCCAAATAGCAGCTTATTCCCTATATAGTGCACTACTACCCTATGGGCCCCACTACTACAATAAAGTCGTGTACTATATAGGGGATAGGGTGTCTTTTGGGATGCACATTACATCAGTGTCTGAATAGAGCCTGGGAACAGACAGTGTATTCACACTGAAACCACTCTCACAGATAGAAAGTGTGTCATGAGGATGGGCCAGTAGTCATGGGGATGGGCCAGTAGTCATGGGGAGGGGTCAATAGTCATGAGGAGGAGTCAGTAGTCATGGGGAGGGGTCAGTAGTCATGAGGAGGGGTCAGTAGTCATGAGGAGGGGTCAGTAGTCATGAGGAGGGGTCAGTAGTTGGTGTCCAGATGTAGAGGAACAAAAAGTGGATGAAGAAGCATAGTCATGGAATATTGAAATTGTCAAAACCCCTTGTGTAGAACCCTGACTCTGACTCTAGAACCCTGACTCTGACTCTAGAACCCTGACTCTGAATCTAGAACCCTGACTCTGAATCTAGAACCCTGACTCACCAAAATATACAGGTTAAGAATGTTTCCAAATCAAATGGATGGTTTTCTATTACTCTTAGTTGCCATCTAGTGGTGCATTCCATGTTATGTACTGTAGGGTCCCACTGGGGCCTTGTACACTGTACCCCACTGGGGCCTTGTACACTGTACCCCACTGGGGCCTTGTACATTGTACCCCACTGGGGCTTTGTGCACTGTACCCCACTGGGGCCTTGTAGACTGTACCACACTGGGGCCTTGTACACTGTACCCCACTGGGGCCTTGTAGACTGTACCACACTGGGGCCTTGTACACTGTACCCCACTGGGGCCTTGTGCACTGTACCCCACTGGGGCCTTGTACACTGTACCCCACTGGGGCCTTATAGACTGTACCACACTGGGGCCTTGTGCACTGTACCCCACTGGGGCCTTGTACACTGTACCCCACTGGGGCCTTGTACACTGTACCCCACTGGGGCCTTGTAGACTGTACCACACTGGGGCCTTGTGCACTGTACCCCACTGGGGCCTTGTGCACTGTACCCCACTGGGGCCTTGTACACTGTACCCCACTGGGGCCTTATAGACTGTACCACACTGGGGCCTTGTACACTGTACCCCACTGGGGCCTTGTACACTGTACCCCACTGGGGCCTTGTGCACTGTACCCCACTGGGGCCTTGTAGACTGTACACCACTGGGGCCTTGTACACTGTACCCCACTGTGCATTGGGGGAAAGGAGGCTACTGGTATGTGTTGTGAAAATACTGGTGGAAATAGTGATACACTATGGTAATAATCAAAACCACGGTAAGCAACCTTTTAATGATACACTCTGGTAATAATTCTTAATTGAAAAAAACATCTAAATATTTTCTTATCCCTTAGAATCCCTAATGGCTATTTTCTTTTTGACCTGACTGAGTTTGAGTTGTGCTGATAATGTGCTTTTCCGACATTGTATTAATTTATTGCAGCACAACCTGTAAATTAAACACATGTAAGCTATACTATATATTTAATTTGTATTCTAACAAATATCAATGGGCAACCGTTTTTACTTTTGCTTTGCACGGCACTTAACTTACATTGTCACGTTCAATAAAATAAATATAGTACGTCTATAAACGTTAATGAACCGCCAACACTATTGGTCCCACTCCGATCTCTGTAACAAACCTCAACTATAGGGAAGTGTTTTACTCTGCATATAAACAAAACTACACAGCCCGTTTATCAACTGTCAGGAGGCAATAATCGTGTAAATGAAAATAACCCAAGTACTTTCCACTAATCCCTGTCCATCCTTTTTTTATCTCAGGCTTCGGAACGACGTTCAGACCAATATGCGGCACTGAGATAGCAGGACCCACACATGATGCGTCGCAGGCTCGTAAGAACAAAAATAAACAGTATTTTTTGTATTTGTCAAACTATCTTGTAGTTTAGTTTGATAGTATATTTGATAGTAAAGTTTCGGAGAAAAAATGTTTCAAGGTTTTAGTCTGGGTTTCTGCTTGGCATTAGGCCTACTTTGCCCCGGACCGTTTGTTTGCAGCGCGTGTCCGTCTCAATGTAGCTGCTTCTTTCACAAACTATCGGACGGATCCAAAGCGAGGTAAGACCATTGCAATTATTACAACTAATTAAAATGTTCATGTGAACACCTTCTATTCTACATCATATTTTTCAGTTGTGTGGTACTGGGGCGTAGTATGCAGGTAAAGTCAGCTTTTTTTTTTTTTAATATAGGCTTGAGGATTAATTTGGTCTGCTGTAATCCCCTTTCATTGGTCTAGACCCAGAGGGGAATAAATAAGGGAGAAAACAAACGATTAAGAACAGAGCAAATAAAATATTTAGGGTAATTTTTTTATGCATTAATTGTCAACCTATCCTATGTCATGAACACATACAAGAAGGCACGTTGGTGATTTACCCAATAAATTACTGAGAGTTTATATATAGAGTGTGCCACTCTTTACTATTTTTATGAACACATACAATCCATGGTTAATTGAGTCAACCTTGTAATAGAGTTGAATTATCTAAATCAACATGTTACGATGGGTTATACAGTGACATTCACTAACATGTCTACCTTTCTCTCCATCTATCTAGGAGCGTCCTTTGCAATGACCCAGAGATCACCCTGGTCCCACCCAACTTTCCTGCAGACACCTTGAAACTGCGGATCGAGAAGACTGCCATCACAAGGATCTCCAGCGAAACCTTTCACTACCTCGACAGTCTTGAATTTCTCTGGATGTCTTTCAATTCTCTGAACTCTTTGAATGTAGACAGCTTCCGTGGCCTGATAAGTCTGGATGAGCTGAGACTGGAAGGGAACGCTCTCACCTCTTTCCCCTGGGAATCTCTGACTGATATGCCCAACCTGAGGCTACTGGACCTACATAACAATAAGATATCGTCGATCCCGGCCGAGGCGACCATGTATATCAAGAACCTGACCTACCTGGACTTATCTAGCAACAGCCTGGCCACAGTTCCTCCAGAGGTTCTCTCTACGTGGTTATCTGTGAAACCATCTCAAGGAGATGGGGAAAGTTCCAAATATATTCTAGGTAAGGATCTAAACAACCAATTAAGCAATTTATTAATCAATCAATTCATTAATCAATCAATCAATTCATTAATCAATCAATTGCAACTAAAGCAATCTTTATTTACCTAGAGGGAATCCCATTTGGTTTGTAAGCCAGGATGAAATTGAAGCCTTAAATGGCATGCAATTGATACAAAAACAAACTATGCCGTCTGCAACATTGCATGCCAAGGTGGTTTTATCCCAACATGCATCTCTAGGTTTCTTCCTAGGTTTTTGCCTTTCTAGGGAGTTTTTCCTAGCCACTGTGCTTCTACATCTGCATTGCTTGCTGTTTGGGGTTTTAGGCAGGGTTTCTGTATAGCACTTTGTGACATCAGCTGATGTAAAAAGCGCTTTATAAATAAATTTGATTTGATTTGATGAGTACCTGTGGTGTGTTTCATAGCATTAAATGGAAAGTTGGAAGAGACAGCATCAGTAAAATGATTAGTGTCATTGTAGTAAAGCTAGCCATGCTGTACTGTTAATGTGACTACATCCACCATTATCACTTCAAACTAACACCATTACTTCTACTGAACTGCAGTCATATACACACGGCGCAGTGGTCTAAGACTCTGCATCTCAGTGCTAGAGCCGTCACTACAGATACCCATTTTCTCCATCTAGATGTACTGTACTTGGCATTAACACTGAAGTAAAAAATTTTTTAAAGACAGAGCAATAACATTTGTCCAAAATATGCATATTCGTCTTATCTATTGCCATGCTAAAAGTGATTGTTTTATTTGACCTTAGTTTAGCTACCATTGTTGTTACTTTACCTACCTTAGTTGAATGTACTGAACTGCTAAACAACAAAAAATGTTATATCCTGGTGAAATTTGTATTTTCTTCATCGCTGTAGGTCTCCATGACAACCCGTGGCTGTGTGACTGCCGGCTCTATGACGTGATCCAGTTCCAGAAGTCTCCATCGTCCTCTGTGGCTCTGATCGACACCAGGCTGCGCTGCGCTGAGCCAGAGAGCCTCTCAGGGGTGCTGTTTAGTGAGATGGAGCTCCAGAGGTGCCAGGAGCCCCGGGTCCACACCGCTGTGGCCCGGGTCAGGAGCTCCCTGGGGAACAATGTCCTGCTGCGCTGTGGGACCATCGGAGTCCCCATCCCAGAGCTGTCCTGGACCCGGGCAGATGGCAAACAGATGAACGTCACTGGTGAGTTTAATTGATTTATTAATGTATTTTTTTGTTGTGTAACACATAGATATACAGCCAAGAATAAGCAGTAGCTACAGTACATACGTTAAAAAAAATGAAGGGTAACACAAAAAAGTTGACTTATTTCTGTTGTGCGCCAGGTTTAGTTTGGCTAAACCTGCTCGAGTCATGGCAGGTCTTAGCCTGGTCCCAGATCTGTTTGTGCTGTCTTGGAAACTGTCATGGTCACTGTTTGGCGTAGTTGGCAAGACAGCACAAGCAGATCTGGGACCAGGGCATACATGTCAGCCTATTGCCTAAAATAAGTACGTACTTAGGAAATCTATTTTTAGCCTTGTACAGTCAGAAGCTGAAATAGCCTAGATTACAGATGGATGGACTGTTTTCTTTTCACTAATCCATTTTACCACATGTTCTTTGTATTTCTTTGATAGTTCAGGAAGAAGTTTCAAAGGAGGGAATCATTTGGTCCATCCTGAGTGTGCGTGCTGTCTCTTACAGGGACTCTGGGAAATACATCTGCAAAGCGACCAACTTCGTGGGGACTGCAGATGCCATTATCTCCCTGGTTATCACAGACTCCTTTAAAAATGAGGAACAAGGTGGCAGCTCCAAGAATACAAACCAAAGGGGACGGAAAACCGGTGGGTTTGGGAAAGCTGCCTACCAGGATAAACTTGTTGCGAAATACATTCCTCTACCAACCACCACGGCAGCCACACCCATCATCGAACCACTAGGACCGGGCGGTTTTACAGGAAAGTATGATATCGAGAGCTACAGTATTTCCAACAGCGTGGCTGACGAACAGACGCCCGGTCCTCCCATCACGGAGACGGCAATGCAGAAAGTGGAGAAGGAGGTCCTTAGCAACCTGGCAGCCAATGCCTCTTCTTTACAGGCACAGGCGCCACCGGAGAAACGGGTGGTGCGATCGTTGAAGGTAATCGGGGACACCGACCACACCGTTTCCCTGAACTGGCGGGCCCCGGCGGCCAAGAACACTACCGAGTTCAGCGTCCTGTACGCCGTGTTTGGCGAGAGGGACATGCGGAGGATCAACGTCGGTGCGGGAAAGAACCGGATCACCATCGAGGGCCTTGTGCCGAGGACAAAGTACATCGCCTGTGTCTGCGTCAAAGGCCTTATCCCCAAAAAGGAGCAGTGCGTAATCTTCTCAACGGACGAGGCGGCCAGCGCTAGCGGCACCCAGAAGCTCATTAACGTGGTGGTGATCACTGTGGCCTGCGTGATTGCTGTCCCCTTGACATTGATCGTCTGCTGCGGGGCGCTCAAGAAGCGCTGTAAAAAGTTACTGAGGAGGAAATCCAAAGAAATCCAAGAGTCATATGTGACATTCGAGACCCTCTCCCCAGGACAGAAGCCTAAGGGGATGGAGGGGGAGTACCTTGCCAGGCAACAGCCAGACGAGTCCAACAGACTGCTCTCTGCTAGGTCCAGTGTGGACTCTGAGGCCATTTGTAGGACTGAGGGACAGCCTAACGAGTACTTTTGTTGATACCAAATGATGGCCTCAACCTTTAGAGGGCAGGGAAGGTTTGTCCTTTCCAAGCAGAACTTAAAGATTTGTTATAAAGGTTTTGTATAATTTCAGCCAGTAGCATGAGTGAAACTGCTCAGAAACTGGACAGAAACAAAAGGATAGTTGCATTGACACTTTTGCCTTTGGAAAAAACATGTGTGGTGAATATGTGAGTTTAGAAAAATAGGATTAATAAATGTTGACAATAACTGTGTGAATACAGGCCACCCTTGACCTGGTGAACTGTAAAAAAAAAAAAAAAAAAAAAAAAAGAAGAACATTTTGATTTCATTGTACTCATAAATTATTTCTGATCTGCAAAGAAACATTTTATATTTGTCATGCACTTTTAAGGGGGGTATTTAACTTTAGCAAAATTCCCAGGTTTTCCAGAGGTTCTGTGTGGAAGATTTCCAGAATCTGAATGGAATAAGTAACCCTAAATGGGCCATTCTAGAATACATGAAACCCATCTTCTTAATATGGAGAAAGAGTAATGAGAGTTATTCTGAAATTAGTCTGACCAAATACAAAATAATGTATTTGCAAAGTATTGTTGAAGCAGAACTCATATCTCTAGTGATATTTCATACTTCTGTGTATTTACCATATATGTTAATGTGCCAGGTTTACTGTCCAATCAAAGCTAACATATTATATATTTTGTAATATGTATCTATGAACTGATGTGTATATCTAAATGTATTACAAAATAAATACTTTTATATAAATGTTTGTGTCCTCTTAAATCCTTACCTGCTCTGTAACAGCAGAATTCTTCCCAAGACACATATTTTTTTTCAAGCAAATCAGAGGATAGGTTTTGTTTAAAATATAAAGAACATCACCATGTGATGATATCCATCTGGTGTCAATTATTAAAAGTTGAAAACAGGCAGATCTAAACATTATGGTGGCGAACCACAGCATGGCATAGCACTAGTATGCTCTGCAATAGCGTATGTTTAAGCTATGTCTAAGCTTACATTATATAATATACATTTGAATGGCTGACGAACAGCTATACCTTAGAAGCTCCACCTCCTTTCCAACCGCTCCTAGCTCAAAGAAAAAAAACCTCTGCTCCAAATTAAAACTGCTGCTCCAAATTAAACCTGCTGCTCCAAATTAAAACTGCTGCTCCAAATTAAACCTGCTGCTCCAAATTAAAACTGCTGCTCCAAATTAAAACTGCTGCTCCAAATTAAAACTGCTGCTCCAAATTAAACCTGCTGCTCCAAATTAAACCTGCTGCTCCAAATTAAACCTGCTGCTCCAAATTAAAACTGCTCCTCCAAATTAAAACTGCTGCTCCAAATTAAACCTGCTGCTCCAAATTAAACCTGCTGCTCCAAATTAAAACTGCTGCTCCAAATTAAAACTGCTGCTCCAAATTAAACCTGCTGCTCCAAATTAAACCTGCTGCTCCAAATTAAACCTGCTGCTCCAAATTAAAAACTGCTGCTCCAAATTAAAACTGCTGCTCTCAATTCTCTCAATTCATTAAAATCATACTTTAACCAACACCCATCTATTTTTGTGACTACCTGGACCTACCATAAGGTTTTGAAGTATTGAAACCAAACATATGATTTGAATAAATAAACAGGAAATGGTTACTGTAAGAAGCGCACATCACCTGTAATCCAACCCACGAATGCTTTCTCGCCATGGTCAGTGTGCTCCTTTACTTTGTACATTATCATCTGCAGACCATGTAACCTACCGTTCAAAAGTTTGGGGTCACTTGTTTTTGAAAGAAAAGCTTTTTTTTTTTCTCCATTAAATAACATCAAATTGATCAGAAATAGAGTGTAGACATTGTTCATGTTGTAAATGACTATTGTAGCTGTAAACGGCTGATTATTTATGGAATATCTTCATAGGCATACAGAGGCCCATTATCAGCAAACATCATCATTAGAAAACCCTTTTGCAATTATGTTAGCACATTGAGACTGTTGTGCTGATTAAAGAAGCAATAAAACTGGCCTTCTTTAGACTAGTTGAGTATCTGGAGCATCAGCATTTGTAGCCGCAAAACACCAGTCTCAATGTCAACAGTGAAGAGGCGACTCCGGGATGCTGGCCTTCTAGGCAGAGTTGCAAAGAAAAAGCCATATCTCAGACTGACCAATAAAAATAAAAGATTAAGGGCAAAAGAACACAGACACTGGACAGAGGAAGACGGACTTGTGAGGCGTCTGTTTCTCAAACTAGACAATCTAATGTACTTGTCCTCTTGCTCAGTTGTGCACCGGGGCCTCCCACTCCTCTTTCTATTCTGGTTAGAGCTAGTTTGCACTGTTCTGTTAATGGAGTAGTGCACAGCGTTGTACGAGATCTTCAGTTTCTTGGCAATTTCTCATATGGAATAGCCTTCATTTCTCAGAACAAGAATAGACTGATGAGTTTCAGAAGGAAGTTCTTTGTTTCTGGGCATTTTGAGCCTGTAATCGAACCCACAAATGCTGAAGCTCCAGATACTCAACTAGTCTAAAGAAGGCCAGTTTTAATGTTCTTTAATCAGCACAACCGTTTTCAGCTGTGCTAACATAATTGCAAAAGGGTTTTCTAATGATCAATTAACCTTTTAAAATTATAAACTTGGATTAGCTAACACAACATGCCTTTGGAACACAGGAGTGATGATTGCTGATAATGGGCCTCTGTACGCCTATCTAGATATTCCATAAAAAAATCAGCTGTTTCCAGCTACAATAGTTAACAATGCCTAAAATGTATTTCTGATCAAATTGATGTTATTTTAATGGACAAAAAAATAGCTTTTCTTTCAAAAACAAGGACATTTCGAAGTGACCCCAAACTTTTTGAACGGTAGTGTATGTCTGAAGACCTCTTCCAACGTTCCTCAAGCTCTTTTTTTGTGATCCTATGTTTCATGCAGTATATAAATAATAGATTTATATAGCCATTTTCTCAGTGGTTTGTAGTAGGCTCAATCTATAGATTGCGTATTACGCTTCCTGATCATCTATTTCTACTTTTTTTTTGTCAGGTCACTGTCAGTACCTATTCAATATCAAGTTGCCTGAGTACATTTAGTAGAAATCATATTATTCCTGAAAACCTTCCCTTGAATTCATATGGATAAGAGAACGTATGTTTAGTAGCAGCACAGACAGACAGTCAGTCAATGAGGCTCATTGCTAAAAATACAAACTTCCGGTGTGTTTAACATGTCCTTTGGTGTCTTAAGAAATTGCGTCAAGGAAGATTAAAGTAACAGGTTTACCTCTACCCTCCGTCCCTGTGGAGAAGCCCTGGTCAAATGCTTCACATGCGTTTCTGTTAAAGGAATATGGCCACCTTGTACACAGTATTAGCTATAGCTCTGTTATTCTATCGAGTTACTCCTGGATCAACATCTTGTTTACCCGGCTGCTCTTGTACAAATGACAACTTGGGAAGGTAAATTGTTTGTTGTCAATTATTTCGTAGGCTAACTTGTTTTGTACCGAGTTTCTTTACCGTGTTTATGCAGTAGACCTATAAACCCGATCAGTCAATAGGTCTACTACCGTGGTTATGCAGTAGACCTATTGACTGATCGAGTTTAGCCTATTGCTAAACTCAATGGTGTTTTTTTACAACTGGTTTTAACAATGGACAATTTGGAGAGGTAACTTACTTCAAGAGAATATAAATAACACAGTTTTTTTGTTTTAACATGAACTTATAACTCTAACTGTACTTACATAACCAACATGATTTTGTTTTATTTTAGGTCCTTACTTTGCATGGAAACCGCCATGGGACGAATCCCAGACAACTTTCCAAATGATTTCAGTAAAATTAGAATAGAGAATTCCCACCTGACCGAATTACCTCGCGGCTCCTTCTCTAAAGTTAGTTCCTTGGCGTCTCTATGGTTGAATTTCAACGACATCACCCTAATGAACATCAAGAGTCTTGAGGGGCTGACGAATCTAACGGAACTGCGGCTACAGGGAAACAAGCTGCGTTCCGTCCCATGGACAGCATTCCAGGACACACCGAACCTGAAGATTTTGGACCTGAAACACAACCGACTAGACGTTCTCCCGGAATCTGCCCTGAGACAACTACCAGGCCTGACCTATTTAGACTTATCCTTCAATCAGCTTACTGTCATATCCAGGGATGTCTTCCTCAACTGGCCTCTCCTCAACACGCAGGACAGAAAAGAAGGGAAAGAGAGCAGCAGTGGAGCGGCCAACGTTGTTCTAGCGTTGCACGACAACCCTTGGCTGTGTGACTGCCGCCTCAAAGGTTTCGTTGAGTTTATCAAAACTGTTAGTCCACCTCTAATTCTGATGAACTCGTACCTGATGTGCACAGGCCCCAGTTCTAGGGCGGGAAAGTTCTTCCACGAGGTCGGTTTGAAAACATGTATGAAGCCCGAGGCCTCAGCCTCAGAAACCAACATGACGGTGTCGCTGGGGGACAATGTAACCCTCCAGTGCTTAGTCAAAGCCAGGCCTGACCCCGCAATCCATTGGTCATACAACCTGAAGATTATAAGGGGATTTACCGGTAAGGGTTTCTTGAATTGCAACTTCTAGGCTATCATCTATTAGATTGCTGTGACTTTGATGCGGTGGGTGAGGTATTTACCAGTGACTGATATCATATGTCAGTCACTCATAGTTTATTGTAAACTGCACCACTTTGATTACAGGATTTAAGACAAGTAGGCTAAAGCATGGGTATTTCCTACATTCATTTGGCTATTGGTGTGCATAGATTGAAACAGTGTTTGGTAGGCTGTTGGATGGATGGATGGATGGATGGATGGATGGATGGATGGATGGATGGATGGATGGATGGATGGATGGATGGATGGATGGATGGATGGATGGATGGATGGATGGATGGATGGATGGATGGATGGATGGATGGATGGATGGATGGATGGATGGATGGATGGATGGATGGATGGATGGATGGATGGATGGATGGATGGATGGATGGATGGATGGATGGATGGATGGATGGATGGATGGATGGATGGATGGATGGGTACTTTATTGATCCCAGGGGGGAAATTACTTTGTCAAGCAGCTACAAAAAAAAACACAGGGCAGGTGCAAAATGCCAGAAGTGTTTGGTAGGCTATTGGTGTTTATAGATTGAAACAGTGTTTGGTAGGCTATTGGTGTTTATAGATTGACACGGTCTTTCTTGTAGGCAAACTCAACAATAATGCCCAATGCAACATAAACAGTACTGCATATTATAGTATACATTTACAATATGTACATTTTTATTCGCCATTGTTGATTAAGTTGTTTTCTCTCCAGTGTCAGAGACCCGTGTGGACGATGAGACCATCAGATCTCAGCTGGCCATCCCATCCCTCCATCTGGTGGACCGCGGCGTCTACACCTGCTTCGCCAACAACTTCATAGGCAACTCCTCCGTCAGTGTCATGGTCAACATCAAGTCTTTCAACGCCTCCTCCTCCATCGGTGCCGCAATGTCTCCTCCCCCGTTCCCCCTGGCCTCAGCCGACGAGAACGTCTACATCGACATCCGTATCTCCAAGCAGACGGTGTACGGCATCACTCTGGAGTGGTACGCTGCGACAGACAACCCGGCAGAGACCTGGTTCACCATCCACTTGGGGAAATACCACTCTGACAAAAAGGAGCTGACTTACATCGGGCCGGGCATCAACACCTATTCGGTCAACGATCTCCTACCGGTTAGTAAATACGAGGTGTGTGTGACGCTGAAGAACCAGATGCCCCACGCCGGCCAGTGCATCGTGTTCGTAACAGGAAGTGACATCAGTCAGCTGGAACAACGGGAGAAGCTCATCCATATTATCGTGATTGTGTGCGCCATGGTGCTGGCGGTGCCCGTGGGCATGTACGCCTGCACCACCGACACTAGATGTAAGTTCAGCTGCCTGGAGTCCTGTATGGAGCAGTGTAAGCTGAGGAGGAGAAGGCAGGAAAAGACTCTGAGGACAAATGGGGAGAGACAGGGGACTTTCGACAGCCTCCAGGCCGCCAGCGATGAAGGACTCTGCGGAGACTCTGAAGAGGTGATGAAGAAGAGGAGTAGGTCCTCCGAGGAAAAAAACAACCACAGGGGAAAAGCACAAGATCTACCCGAGATAACCACTGGAGCAAAGCTATATTAGCTGTAGGTTTAACGTTTAAAAATATCTACCAGAGACAACCACCGGAGCAAAGCTATATTAGCTGTAGGTTTAACGTTTAAAAATATCTACCAGAGATAACCAGTAGAGCAAAGCTATATTAGCTGTAGGTTTAATGTTTAAAAATATCTACCAGAGACAACCACTAGAGCAAAGCTATATTAGCTGTAGGTTTAACATTTAAAAAGTGTACAAGACGTCTAGAAGAACAGTTATCTGTAATAATGCGGAGCAGTCTTATGTGAAGTGAAGCTTTAGGAAATACATCTGTGAAGCTTAAAGTTGTCAAGAGTGAAATGCCTTTCTTCCATGTCTGTAGCAAGAGTATATTGTTAAAGGTTTATTTATTAAATGAGTTTATATACCGTATCTATTTATCTTGATTGTTCTCTGTTTTTAAAGAAGAAATGTAATACAAACTCATCTGTCAAAAAGTTACAAATATTTTCTTGTCTTCAGAATGTAATGAAGTGCATTTCCTCACGGTTGGTTCGCTGAAAGTCATTCATTAGGAGAGGTTCAGTTAAATATACAGTGATACATACTGTATACAGCCTTCGCATTACTACCTACATAATGAATGAGGCTTCTTTGCTACTTTTCCTGTTTCTGACTAATTTGTTTATAAGGGGTGGGATGGTGAGGATTAGGGGTGAAGATGATCATGATTAGAGTTGGGGGTGAAGATGGACACTTGAGACAACACCATCCTAATTGCTCCCAACCCAAATCCCATTGGCCTTAAATTTTGGATGTTTACAAATCTGAATTAGGGTTGTACAATTCTGGTAATGTTCACAAAATGTTCAAGTTTTCCAGAAATCCTAGTTGGAGATTAATGGAATCAGGAAATCCTAGATGGAGATGAATGGAATCAGGAAATCCTAGTTGGAGATGAATGGAATCAGGAAATCCTAGTTGGAGATTAATGGAATCAGGAAATCCTAGTTGGAGATTAATGGAATCAGGAAATCCTAGTTGGAGATGAATGGAATCAGGAAATCCTAGTTGGAGATTCATGGAATCAGGAAATCCTAGTTGGAGATGAATGGAATCAGGAAATCCTAGTTGGAGATTAATGGAATCAGGAAATCCTGGTTGGAGATTCATGGAATCAAAAGGGAATAAGCAGGAAACCTTGAATAGTCCAACCAGAATTTCTGAAAAACCTGGAGATTTTAGGAAAGTAACCATAATTGTGTAACCCTTGTCTGGATCGGTATAAGAGGTTAAGTTGTGGAATTTCCTTTATATTGATAACTAACACTTTACAGATCTGTAAACATCCAAGGGTTTGAGCCAATGGGAAGGGAGTGCATTTTCACAGACTGACACTTTGGTTTTATCACTCTAAAGGATGTGTTGTGTAAGCATTGTTTGGTGTGCATTTATTCATACACTGATAAAGAGATTATAGCGTTGTTTTGTTCTATCTGAATAATCTGTATCTTGTATCTCTCTAGATCTTAACCATGTCTCTCAGAGAGAATAGACAACATGATATATTAGCATTTAGCAGACTCTCTTATCCAGAGCAACATATAGTAGTGATGGAATGCATTTTCATACTGGTATCCTGTGGGAATCAAACCGACAACCTTGGTGTTTCAAGCGCCATGCTCTACCAGCTGAGCTACATGGGGTATGTCTTCTGAGTTTACTACAAACTGCTTTAGATGATAATTTCTGATATTCGTTTTTTTATATATAAAATACACACTGTCTGTAACATTAAGGGGTAAATAGTCTAGTCCTTAATTTACCTGAATTTATTTTTGTATTCAACAATGGCCTAAAATATATGTCTTTCACATGCCAATGTGATCAAAACATGTATAGTCTTGAATAAAAGCACATCTATTGTGAAGTCAAAAGATATTCTACTTCTTCGATTTGTATCATCATAAGTCTTTCACTTTATTACGTTTAACATTCGGATAACTTTCCCAAAATGTTCAGGTTTTCCAGAGATTCCCGGAATCGGGAGAGAATTTTTTGCGACCCTATTTATTACTTATCCCTAGCCTACTGATTGTGGTTGGTTTGACTGCTGAACTCTGCTAGCAACATTCTCAGGCGCCAAAAGACAAAAGCCACTTATGTGAGCATTACCCTTGAATGAGTTAACAGAGACTAGAGGGTCAAAAAAGAAGATTAGGATGATGGTGCGGGTCAGTTGATCGCAGTATAGAGTGTTAATGGTAAGGTTTGAACTTTTAGCGTCCGTCGCTATATCAACGGTGTGATGACCTAATGATTACGTTTCAGAAATGGCAAAAAAAAATAAGCGTGCAATCTGCTTGACACATTAAACAAAACCTTACAGATAACGAAGGCAGCTAATTTCCACTCCGTTCATATGCAAATCCATTTGATTCATACACTGGCTGTCATGGTTTTATTTTAACGAGCGCTTCCCTTATCCACACTGAAATAATATAATATATACAATATAAATCTCTCGCATAGCTCATTAGTGCACCATTGTAGTTGAATATACAGTATATGTATCTATTGTAGGTCCTAGGATACAACAGTTACGATAATGTACACCTTGTGAAACAGCTGTGAAAACCCACCTGCCAATATTTAAGACTTTAATATATAATCTTTGATATTTTTTTGGTACAGTTGCGTCATTCATTTATTTTCACAGATTTTTTGTACAGTCACATGGCAACCGTAGACTAAGATGGTGAATTCTGGTGTGTGGAATATAGCGGAGGTGGTTGTTGTGTGGGTGGGAGGTTCTGACTGTCACTTGTTCTCAACAGGCAGCCAGTCTCACTTTGTTCTGAGTGTTTCCAGTGTTAGTGTTTTTAGTTAATCTGAGTACCTCACATAGTATGTGGCCAGTAAGATTTGAGGGTGTTTGGTAATGAAGGACATCAGGTGGATCCACGTCTGGGTGTTGGGCAGAACCCCTAGGTTCTGGGAACAGGGTAGGAGACAGAGACGTAAACAAGCGAACACACAGGTTACACTTTACTGGGAGAACTAGTGATGGACTAGTGCAGTGTTAAAATGGAAGATTCCTCTTTCTCTCTCTCTCCATCTCTCTCTCCATCTCTCTCTCCATCTCTCTCTCTGTCTGTCTCTCAGGCCCTCCTCGTGGAAAAACATTTTAGTGGCCCCCCTCGATGGTGGAGAGACATTTTTGAGTTTTAAAGTTAATTTCTTGCATTTCTACAAATTGTGCCATGTGGCTTAGAGAAAACATGCCGTTTTAAAGGCCCAGTTATGATTTAAAATTAGTTTTATATACATTTCCACACTATGAGGTTGGAATGATACTGTGTGATTGTGAACATGATGTTGATGCCGTTGTGGCGTATGAGCCGTTAAAGACAAATGCCAGAAAGGCAGAGTGGAAGTGGAGAAAGTAAAAATTGCTGTTATGGTCCATTAAGATATTCTGAGAGAGCAACTTGGCATATACTGTACTACAAAGCAGTTAGAAATGCCAGACATTTTTCTAACTCTAATCAGTCTTAATCAGAATAATTTGACAGGGCTCTTCTTGACCATTGATGGCCTCATACATTCTACCCCCTCAAACATATGTGAACTTTCTTCCACATCTAAATATGATGAGTTTGCGACATATTGCAGTATAAGTTAAGCAAGACCTGATGAGAAGTTTGATGATTTGTGCCCTAGCCTACCACGCAAAGGCACTACGGATGTATTTTCCCTGGTTGACACAGACATGCTCAGGAAAGTGATATCACAACTTAAGCCTTCTCAATCCTTCTTCACCACCTTCTTCAAAACAGTTTTTAATTGCATATCTGAAGAAGTGCAAGCTATTGTTAATCACTCCCTGCTCTTTCCTTCACTGCACTATAAACTGCTATGGTGAAACGCCTTCTGAAGAAAAGTCATCTAGATTCTTCAACTCTAAGCAATTTTCGGACAATCTCCAACATTCCATTCTTACGCAAAATTCTGGATAAATGGGTTTTCAAACAGCTACATAATTTTTTAAAGTGCCAACTGTATTTGAGAAAAATTCCAATCTGGTTTTCGTGCCCACCACTGCACAGAGACAGCCTTTGTTAAAGTGGTCAATTATCTTAGAGCCAACACAGATGCCAAACAGCTCTCTTGTACTCTTGGATTTAAGTGCTGCATTCAACACTGTTGACCATGATGTCCTTCTGGACAGACTGGAGAGGTGGGTTGGCCTCCCCGGTCCAGTTGGTTTAGGACCTATTTAACCGGTCAAGAGTTTTTTGTCACCTTTGGTGAACACAACTCAGAGAAAATACATATCACATGTGGCGTTCCACAAGGTTCCATTTTGGATCCGGTACTGTTCAGCTTATATACGTTACCCCTTGGCAGGGTTATCAGAAAGCACAGCATTTCATTGCTACGCAGACAATTCTGTGTCACCAGAGGATTTTAGCTCCACGGATAAATCTGGTACACAATCTGGTTTCCGCTCAGGTTATGGATGTGTCACTGCAAGGCTCGAGCCTGACTTGCCTAGTTAAATAAAGGTTAAATAAAAAATTTAAATAAAATTATTAGACTGTATTAGTGATTTAAATACTTGGATGGCTCACAACTTCATCAGCTAAATCAAGACAAGACAGAGGTACGTATTGTTGGAGCCAAAGCACAGAGAGAGAATCTGGCCACACATTTTATAATTCACAGGCAACAAAGATAAAACACCTGCTAAAAAAACCAAGGTGTTATTTTAGATTCTTAAATCAATACAGGATTGTGCATCCAATACATATCAGACATGCTTTAAGTTATTTACCCCCAGTAGGTCCCTCAGGTCCTCTGGCACTGGCCTTTTAACTAGGCTAAAGTCGAAGCCAAGAGGCATAGAGAGGCCGCCTTTAGTTATTATTTAAAAGATCTTAAAACCCATATGCTTTTCCTTAGGGTGCTATTTAATCATTCCGTTAATGTCATTCTTTAGTTCATTTGTCTTATGTTTGTTGTGTAGTAAATATTTCAGCTTGGATGTCGCCTATAGTGTAAATTACCTTTAAAAGCCAGGTTTTGTGCGCTTCAACTGGATAATGAAATACAGTACTGTGCTTTATCACAGGAGGTCGGTGGCACCTTCATTGGGGAGGACAGGCTCTTGATAACGGCTGGAGCGGAATCAGTGGAATGGTATCAAATACATCAAACATTGTTTGATGCCATTCCATTGGCTCTGTTCCAGACATTACTGAATTATGAGCCGTCCTCCCCTCAGCAGCCTCCACTGGTACCTATCTACAGATAAAAATGTATTTATAATATACTTTATTAGTGATTTATTGCAGATCACAAAATTATTTCTGTATTACAGTTTATTGTTATCTAAAATGTACAATATATCTAACTGGTTATAAACTAACAAAATCACAACACAACAATTATTTTCATATATTTATTCAAAATGATAAAATAAAGACAAAGATTTCACTTCAAGGGACATGCAAGTGTTACACAGCATACGTACATTATTATATAATATATACATACATACAGAATATATTGTATCGTTATGTATCCCATGAATTTACATGTAGTTCGCACAGCATGGAAATTAATGTTTCAGAATCCGCCAATTTTGAAAAACAGTGATTATTTGTGACACGTGTCAGTAAATAAATGTATAGCTAATCTGACCTTTACAACATCTCCATTTATACAGTTTGATAGTTACTGAAACAAGAAGCTTTTACTCACTTAAAAGCTTCATGTTTTTAAGTGAGTAATCCAACACCAATCCCACAAATTAAAAGAATCAAAGCAAGAAAAAAAGAAACTGATTTCAAACAAGAAAGAGTTTTGTTGTCATGAAAGCAGGCAGCGGCACATCATAATCCTAGACCATCTACTTCTATACGACAAACACCATCAGAATGTCACTACACATGTCCATGAGCACTTCATATTTAAAGCAATGGCATTTATCCTGTCAAGAATATCTCTTATTTTATTGCTTTCTTATATAGCTGCTTCGATCTGATGCACAAGTAGAAGTGGGTACATTTTAGGGATGGGCATTTGAAAGCTCAGCGCGAGCCGCTGAGCTTTGCTTGTTTTAGCAGAACGTTGGAGAAGGGGACGAGAGCAGAGAGGAGTAGGGGCCGCTGTGTGGCACTAGTTACACAAACTTGTTGCTTCCATAGGTTATCTGTCATGCCATCTGGTAGTGCCTGTCTTGACTGCATCAAATTGTTGTAAAGAAGCTAGCTAGCTAGCTACAGTAGCCAACTAAGTTAGCCAGCTAGCCAGTGGTGTAAAGTACATAAGTAAAAATACTTGAAAGTACTACTTAAGTAGTTATTTGGGGTATCTGTACTTCACTTTACTATTTATATTTTTGACAACTTTTACTCTACTATATTCTTAAAGAAAATAATGTAATTTTTACTCCATACATTTTTCCTGACAGCCAAAGTACTCACTACATTTTGAATGAATGCTTAGCAGGACAGGAAAATTGTCTAATTCATGCACTTATCAAGAGAACATCCCTGGCCATCCCTACTGCCTCTGATCTGGCGGACTCACTAAACACAAATGCTTCGTTTGTAAATTATGTCTGAGTGTTGAAGCGTGCCCCTGGCCATCCATAAATTAAAAAAATAAGAACATTGTGTTGTCTGGGTTGCTTAATATAAGGAATTTGAAATTATTTAGGCTGCATATCAATCCTAATCTAAATGTCAGCACTATTCTTGAAAACATTGCAGTGAATAAAACAACACTTTTCAGAAAACGTCAGGAACATATGTACAGTTCTGTAAACACAGAAATATGCAGTAATCTTTTCCTCAGACATGGTCCAGTATTTCCCCCTCAGTCACTCTCGTTAAGATGTTGTTTCCCTCAAGATGGCAGCAATGCAGAGACTTATCTAACAAGGATCCCATTACACGTCTCAAGATGGCAGCGCGTAAAGTTATTTCTAATGCTGGATGACAGATGAGACAGTCTCAAATGGCACCCTATTCCCATATGCACATGGATCCAGTTATCCACAATGATGTTAACATCTTTAAGAAAACATGTAGAGCTGGTTAGATTCAATACGTTCAATAATAGGAAACTGTGTTTGCAACATTACTTTGACAAAGGACTTGCTTTGAAACAAATAGGAAATTCATCTGCTGTCCTCAACTTTCCTTTACGATACTAGGACTGAGCGCCTTCAGCGTTCCAGACAAGTACTGAACAATTAGTTAGAGCGCCAGCACACCACAACTATCACGTTCAATAATAGCTTGAGTTGCTCTCAATGATTTTCTTCTCCAGCCTCATTTTGAGTTCAGAGACCAGGGCTGAGCTGACGGGGATCCTAGTAGTCTCATAGCTGATGTTGGCCAGGGCCCCAGAGACGGTGGGCACTGCTGCCCGGGGCCTCTCACTGGGCCTGGGGTTGGAGGACAGAGGGGGGCAAGATGGAGGGGGCAGGCAGGGGGCTCTGGGGGGCAGAGGCTTGGGCTTTGACCTGGAGCACCAGGGTCTGCCGTTTTTGTTGGGGTTGATGCTGACACTCCCTGCTTCCGAGTCGCCTACAACAAACTTGTTCAACGGGTCATTTCCACCGCCACGGAACGGTACGTTAAACGTCCACGGCTTGCGGTCCCTTGGCGGTCTCCGTCTGATGATGATGCGACGTGCCGGCATTATCCTGTTGGACTTTGTGTTGCGCAAGAACATAGCCGTGGAGATCAAGACAGTGACCCCTACCAATATGCTAATGACCCCAGCGACTATGCCTAGGGCCTTCGTTGGGTTGTCCCTACTTTGCAATAAAAAGGCTGCCATAGGCCCCTTGAGTTGAGTCTGTAAAAGAGCACAAAGAGAATACTTTTAATCACGCCCATCCACGGGACTAGATCATCAAACGTTTTAAACGTTCACCATTTTGGTCCAAAGCATGCAGGCAGGAAGCGAGGTCAGAGGTCAGACATGAGCCAAGCACTGACAGAGGAGCCCCAGACAGACAACATTTCTATGAAACTAGCAGCATGATGACGGCAGGTAGTCCTGTGTGGGTCAGTTGGCAAACGCATGGGGCTAGCAACACCAAGGTTGGGGTTTCAATTCCCACACTGTTTAAAATATGCCCTAGAGTTGGATAATTACTATAAGATAAGTACTTCATACTATAATAGTAGCACTAGTAGCACAATGTACATAAAAATACATTTTTAGGAGTAGAAAAATATCCCCCAATTAAAATATAAAATATGGATATGAAATAACTATTATTTTTTGGTATAATATTATATTTGTATTTATTTAACCTTTATTTATACAGCTAAGTTAGTTAAGAAAAAAATCTTATTTACAATGACGACCTGTCGAAAAATGTTGTGTTTGTGTACTCCAGTACTCTCCTTTATAATGTACTCCAGTACTCTCCTTTATAATGTACTCCAGTACTCTCCTTTATAATGTACTCCAGTACTCTCCTTTATAATGTACTCCAGTACTCTCCTTTATAATGTACTCCAGTACTCTCCTTTATAATGTACTCCCGTACTCTCCTTTATAATGTACTCCAGTACTCTCCTTTATAATGTACTCCAGTACTCTCCTTTATAATGTACTCCAGTACTCTCCTTTATAATGTACTCCAGTACTCTCCTTGATAATGTATTCCAGTATTGTCTTTTATAATGTGCACCACTATGTAGTTCTGCTCTTGAGCTGATCTTGTCTATTAATGTTTTGTATTATGTAATGTTTCATGTTTTGTGTTCTGGACCCCAGGAAGGGTAGCTGCTGCCTTCGCAACAGCTAATTGGGATCCTAATAAAATACCAAATACCAACACAAGAATCCAATAGAAAAATTATATCATTTATAATCTGCTCCAGTACTCTTTTACAGACAAAGCAATAAAAAAAATATATTGTTTTTAAAGTATCATAAAGTAATGTCTTGCAGACATTATAAGGTCATATATAAAACGTAGTCTGTGTAGTCCAGCGGGATGGTCTCATGATTATTTGGGCCTTCGGATAACTCTGATGAAATTGGCCTGGGGGTTGACGCGAGCTCTCTTCACCGTTCTACAGTACAACGTAGTCGATATACAGATTGTTAGTAAGATGGTGAAGCCGACTATGCACAAAAAAAGTCCAATAACATTTGATGGGCGCTTGATGAGGTTCAGGAAGTTTGCAATTATTCGAGCTTTGATCTGAAAAGCACAATACGACACAGAAGACAACATAGAGATAATATTCTACTGTTCTATTGTTCTCGAATACGATGTCAAATATTTAGGGTGAAGTTAAACAATTTATAGAAAAGTAAACTTCAAAATGAATGTAATCAATTAATACACATTTTGAAACGAAAATAATGTATGTGATTTTTTTTTAAACAAACAAAACATAAGTAATTGAAATACAACATTCTTTCAGTTTTTATTAGAGGAGGGTTTGTTTGAGTGATATAAAATATCACTTAACAGCCTTGACAGAGCTAATGCTGCTGGCATTGATAGTTCACCCAAATTGTTGGTTTCCTTACGCTGTAAGCAGCCTATTGATAAGATCTGACAGCAATCCATGCTTTATGTTTATTTCCCTGGCACTGTTTCCAAATGCTACTGTTTGAGCATTTGTGGCATAAATCCCATTCAAGTCATGGTACCGATATTATCATTTTTCACTCATCATGTCCAAATCCTCCGAAAGTATCTACAAATTATTGTGAAGCTCAACAAAGTCACTTATAGATTATTTGAACATGATTTGCAGAAAACGCCTATATCGGTACCATGACTTAAACGGGATTTGTGCCACAAATGCTAAAAGGTGCCAGGGAAACTAAACCAAAGCATGGATTGCTGTCATACTGTTTACAGGGTAAGGAAACCAATGTGACATTTTGTAAGTTGGGTGAACTATCCCTTTAAGGTTAGAATTCTATGCTAAAGGTTTGGGTTAGTTAAGGAGAGAAGTCTATGGTAAGGGTTTGGGTTAATTAAGGTTAGTGAACTTAGGTTTAAATTCTTAACACCTCAGTGATACTACAGCGGTAGTGAGCATTATGGTTAGTTTAAGGTTAAGGGTAAGCATTACCGTAAGGAAGTTAGCGTTAGGAAATTAGGCAGTTAGGGTTAGAATTAGTTTAGGGTTAGGGTTATTACTCCACGGTTAAGGTCAGGAAACATTAAACCTACCGCCTCAGTGATGTCAATGTTGACCACAGCGGTAGTGCTGAAGGACGGAGACCCTCGGTCCCGGGCCTGGACCACCAGAGACCACCGGCAGTCCTTCTGCCTGGTGATGTTCTGCACGATCTCCATGGACTTGATGTAGGACTTCAGCTTGATCTCTCCTGTCTCTGCGTTGATGTCGAAGATGTTGTCCGGTTCAGCTTGCATAATGGAATACTCAATGACGTTATTGGGCGACTCTGCATCAGCATCCATTGCCTGAATGAAAGAACAAAAAAGCATCAAAACCAAATACTTGGTTTACTTAAGAACGCCGCTATACTGGGATGGTTCTGGACACGCTCACATTGCAGTTCATTATCATCCAACAAAAGCAAACAATCAATGTACAATGTTTACTAGGGGTGTAATGATTCATATATAGGACCAAACTGATGAACCAGTGAACCGTTACACCCCTAGGATAGGGGTTCCCAAACCTTTTCACTAAGGCCCCCCTTCCAGCATTGGGGAACATCCCCCCCTCCATGAGCGCGTCTATTTCAACGGGCACAAGCACTGTTCATGACACAAACTGTTCACACCCCTCATTGGTGGAGAGAAAATCTTGCAAGTTTAACGTTTCCTGCAATTATACACATTTTGTCATGGGGTGAATAGAACGTTTTGCAGTTTTATAGCAAATGTTCGTACAATTCTATACATTTTGCGATGTCTATTGTGTATTATGTGAAACTTTAGGGATCTGTAAAGTGCTATCTTATCCTATCGCTACTGTACATACCTCTACTTTAGGGATCTGTAAAGTACTATCTTATCCTATCGCTACTGTACATACCTCTACTTTGGGGATCTGTAAAGTGCTATCTTATCCTATCACTACTGTACATACCTCTACTTTAGGGATCTGTAAAGTGCTATCTTATCCTATCGCTACTGTATATACCTCTACTTTAGGGATCTGTAAAGTACTATCTTATCCTATCGCTACTGTTAATACCTCTACTTTAGGGATCTGTAAAGTACTATCTTATCCTATCGCTACTGTACATACCTCTACTTTGGGGATCTGTAAAGTACTATCTTATCCTATCGCTACTGTACATACCTCTACTTTGGGGATCTGTAAAGTGCTATCTTATCCTATCGCTACTGTTAATACCTCTACTTTAGGGATCTGTAAAGTACTATCTTATCCTATCGCTACTGTACATACCTCTACTTTGGGGATCTGTAAAGTACTATCTTATCCTATCGCTACTGTACATACCTCTACTTTGGGGATCTGTAAAGTGCTATCTTATCCTATCGCTACTGTTAATACCTCTACTTTAGGGATCTGTAAAGTACTATCTTATCCTATCGCTACTGTACATACCTCTACTTTGGGGATCTGTAAAGTACTATCTTATCCTATCGCTACTGTACATACCTCTACTTTGGGGATCTGTAAAGTGCTATCTTATCCTATCGCTACTGTACATACCTCTACTTTAGGGATCTGTAAAGTGCTATCTTATCCTATCGCTACTGTACATACCTCTACTTTAGGGATCTGTAAAGTGCTATCTTATCCTATCGCTACTGTACATACCTCTACCCTAACAGGTGCACCGATGATCATGGTCCTCTCCACAAGGTTGTCATGGAACTCTGGAACATGGTCGTTGATGTCCAGGACGGTGACAAACACCTCCGACAGGCTGTACTTGCCCTCAGTGTCCTCTGCCTTCACATAGAAGTTGTACTTGGACTTGACCTCAGCATCCAGAGTGGCCCAGGCCTGGGTGTAGATGATGCCTGAGGACGAGTGGATGAGAAACCTGGAATACACACAGAGAGTGTATTAGCAGTATATTGACAGTATATTAGCTGTATATTGACAGATTATTAGCAGTATATTAGCAGTATATTGACAGTATACTAGCGGTATATTGGCAGTATATTGACAGATTATTAACAGTATATTGAGAGTACGTTGGCAGTATATTGACAGTATATTGACACAATGCTTGCTTAACCCAGAAGCCAGCTGCACCAATGTGTCAGAGGAAACACCGTACACATGGCGACCGTGTCAGCGTGCAAGAACCACAGGAGTCGCTAGAGCGCGACAAACCGCAGCGCCACTCGGGTGGTCCATATTAGCAGTATTTTAACAGTATATTGGCAGTATACTCTTGCTATCTAGAACCTAAAAGGGTTCTTCGGCTGTCCCCATAGGAGAACCCTTTGAAAAATCATTTTTAGTTCCAGGTAGAACCCTTTTGAGTTTCACGTAGAACCCTTTCCACAGAGGGTTCTACATGGACTCAAAAGAGTTCTACCTAGAAGCAAAAGGGGTTCTACCTGCAACCAAAAAGGGTTTTCCTATGGGGGCAGTATGTTCGCAGTATATTAGCAGTTATGTAACAGTCAAGGTTATGCACTGTATGTACTGTGCGCTACAGTTTAATCTTGGATTAAACTCATGGGAAAAACATGTGAAGACCCGTGTTCCAGTTTTCTGTATTATCACAAAATATGTGAATACCTGTGTTCCAGTTTTCTGTATTACCACAAAATATGTGAAGACCCGTGTTCCAGTTTTCTGTATTATCACAAAATATGTGAAGACCCGTGTTCCAGTTTTCTGTATTATCACAAAGTATGTGAAACCCGTGTTCCAGTTTTCTGTATTATCACAAAATATGTGAAGACCAGTGATCCAGTTTTCTGTAATATCACAAAGTCCTTTTTTGCCCACTACACATTTTTTAAGTCCAATATTCTGTTACAGCAGCACATATTCAGACATTTTCCAATGTTTTCTTTTAACAACTTATTCCCTGTGAAAGTTAACAAATACAAGGCCAACTGTTAACTTTCACACATTTATAATTTGACTTCCTGCGTCAACATGGCAAAACTGGAAGATAACTTGACACTTATTTTTTCAATATACTGCCTGTATTGCAGCCTGCCTGCCTTGCTTTCCATAGCAGAGCTCCAGCTGTCACATTGCATTTTAATTGGCCCTCTCTACACGAGACATCCAGGCCTGGCAGGCTATTTTTTACCCTACAATCCAATTACGAGATCAACCAGTCAGAATCTTGCCACCATCTTAGAGTAAGCTGTTACAGGAGAGAGGGGAGGAGCTACAAGCAGAGTCAACCCAACATACTGGAATACTGGCTGCTCCCATCTTCCAATCTAAGGGGAAGAATCTGAGTTGAGAGATGGTTGACCTGGAGCAGGATTAGTTGACCAAAGTCAAACTCATTCATTTTTAGCTACAATAACCAGGTGATAGATTGCCATGAAAAAGATGAATCTTTCTGAGACTGATTAGTCGTGAGGAGGCTGTTGTTGTTATGCCTGGGTGTAGTGGAGAGTAGACACAAGTAAACACCGTTTTAAAACTTATTGCAGAAGAAGGCATAGAAAATATAGTTAGCTGTACTTTATTCACTGCGAACGGCGATAAGCGTTTACCCACTTTATTTTTACCATTACATCACTGATGCTGAGCGATTGGGATGTTATGTAATGGCCCAATATAAAGACCCAGTGGGTTACCCCACATCTTTCCTAACACATAATCAGACATTCAAAATAATTATATTGCAGAAGTGATCATTTCTGCCCATTTTGGTCTGTTCAACTGGCTCCACACCAACAGAGGAAGGGATTTTATACAAATTGTGATGTCCAACAATCGTTGGTATTGGCAGGAGTCTACTGTACTTACAAATCTGATCCAGATCCATAGATGGAGTACTTGACTTCGCCCCAAAGGCCAGAGTCTGGATCATTGGCCTGGAATGCAAACAAGACAAATGGAGTTAGAACATTGGAATAGAACATGGAGGAGAGGATAGAAGTTAGAATGTTGGTAGAATGCTGGAACGGAACATAGAGGAGAGGATAGAGGTTAGAATGTTGGTAGAATGCTGGAATGGAACATAGATGAGATGAGTTAGAATGTTGGTAGAATGTTGGAACGGAACATGGAGGAGAGGAGTTAGAATGTTGGAACGGAACAGAGAGGAGAGGAGTTTGAATATTAGAACGGAACAGAGAGGAGAGGAGTTAGATTGTTGATAGAATGCTGGAACGCAACAGATAGGAGAGGAATTAGAATACTGGTAGAATGCTGGAATAAACAGAGGAGAGGAGTTAGAATACTGGTAGAATGCTGGAATAAACAGAGAGGAGATGAGTTAGAATACTGGTACAATGCTGGAATAAACAGAGAGGAGAGGAGAGAGAATACTGGTAGAATGCTGGAATAAACAGAGAGGAGAGGGGTTAGAATACTGGTAGAATGCTGGAATAAACAGAGAGGAGAGGAGTTAGAATACTGGTTGAATGCTGGAATAAACAGAGAGGAGAGGAGTTAGAATACTGGTTGAATGCTGGAACGCAACAGAGAGGAGAGGAATTAGAATACTGGTTGAATGCTGGAATAAACAGAGAGGAGAGGAGTTAGAATACTGGTAGAATGCTGGAACGCAACAGAGAGGAGAGGAGTTAGAATGTTGGTACACTCTTAGAAAAAAGGGTTCCAAAAGCATCCTTCAGCTGTCACCATACGAGAACCCTTTTGGGTTCCAAGTAGAACTCTTTTTGGTTCCAGGTAGAACTGTATTGGGCTCCACGTAGAACCCTTTCCCAAGAGGGTTCTACATGGAACCCAAAAGAGTTCTACCTGGAACCAAAAAGGTTTCTTCAAAGGGTTCTCCTATACAGACAGCCAAAGAACCCTTCTAGGTTCTAGGTAGCACCTTTTTTTCTAAGAGTGTAGAATGCTGTAACGGAACATAGAGGAAAGGAGTTAGAATGCTGGAATGGAAAAAATAAAAGCAGAGGAGTTAGAATGTTGGTAGAATGTCGGAACGGAACATAGAGAAGAGGAGTTAGAATGTTGGTAGAATGTTGGAATGGAACATAGAGGAAAGGAGTTAGAATGTTGGTAGAATGTCGGAACGGAACATAGAGGAGAGGAGTTAGAATGTTGGTAGAATGTTGGAACGGAACATAGAGGAGAGGAGTTAGAATGTTGGTAGAATGTTGGAACGGAACATAGAGGAGAGGAGTTAGAATGTTGGTAGAATGTTGGAATGGAACATAGAGGAAAGGAGTTAGAATGTTGGTAGAATGTCGGAACGGAACATAGAGGAGAGGTGGTAGAATGTTGGTAGAATGTTGGAATGGAACATAGAGGAGAGGAGTTAGAATGTTGGTAGAATGTTGGAACGGAACATAGAGGAGAGGAGTTAGAATGTTGGTAGAATGTTGGAACGGAACATAGAGGAGAGGAGTTAGAATGTTGGTAGAATGTTGGAACGGAACATAGAGGAGAGGAGTTAGAATGTTGGTAGAATGTTGGAACGGAACATAGAGGAGAGGAGTTAGAATGTTGGTAGAATGTTGGAACGGAACATAGAGGAGAGGAGTTAGAATGTTGGTAGAATGTTGGAACGGAACATAGAGGAGAGGAGTTAGAATGTTGGTAGAATGTTGGAACGGAACATAGAGGAGAGGAGTTAGAATGTTGGTAGAATGTCGGAACGGAACATAGAGGAGAGGAGTTAGAATGTTGGTAGAATGTCGGAACGGAACATAGAGAAGAGGTGGTAGAATGTTGGTAGAATGTCGGAACGGAACATAGAGGAGAGGAGTTAGAATGTTGGTAGAATGTCGGAACGGAACATAGAGGAGAGGAGTTAGAATGTTGGTAGAATGTTGGAACGGAACATAGAGGAGAGGAGTTAGAATGTTGGTAGAATGTTGGAACGGAACATAGAGGAGAGGAGTTAGAATGTTGGTAGAATGTTGGAACGGAACATAGAGGAGAGGAGTTAGAATGTTGGTAGAATGTTGGAACGGAACATAGAGGAGAGGAGTTAGAATGTTGGTAGAATGTTGGAACGGAACATAGAGGAGAGGAGTTAGAATGTTGGTAGAATGTTGGAACGGAACATAGAGGAGAGGAGTTAGAATGTTGGTAGAATGTTGGAACGGAACATAGAGGAGAGGAGTTAGAATGTTGGTAGAATGTTGGAACGGAACATAGAGGAGAGGTGGTAGAATGTCGGTAACTTTGCACATCAAGTTTATAAGCATGTCAGGACTCTTTAAAAATAATGCAATCACACAGGAAATATACGCAAATCAAAAACTGTACTTATTCAATATTATATAACAATATTATTCATAATAGTAACAACAATTTCCACATGAATATTTAACTTATTTTTTGTGGACAATATTGTTGAGTAGGGAATCCATTGGGATACAACTCCTGAATGAAGGTCATCCAACGACTATCCATTAGCTGATTGGAACAGTCTGAGGATAAACCCACTAGGGAGGATTTTACTGTAAGCTAAATTACACTGAACAATGTGTGGGGGATTTCACCCCAGCAGGTGCTGTCTACTAGGCTTCTATTCCCTGGGGTAACTAGCACACAGCCACACCACAGGGACACCCCAGGGACACCACAGGGACACCACAGGGACACCACAGGGACACCACAGGGTGAAGGCCAATATGATTAACTCTAAAGGATTGTTTACTTCTCATCAACTATAATTCCTGCTGAACATTTACTGCTAGTAGTGTACCTGTATAAACACTAGTAGTATGGAAGCAGATTCATCCCAAAAGTAACGATATTGAAATAAAATGGATATTGGAGAATTGTTTTTTCAATATTAGTGTTGTTTCAATACTTTTATATGCATTTCTTTTTTCATGGTTCCAGAGTTGAGTACTGTATGGAGAAAGTCAATTATATACTGTAGGTATTACCTTTCCCCTGGCAAAATATTACATTCTGTGGAGATTCCTCAAACTGCTTCCTCTTGGCTTCCAATTACCCATAACAATTAATATCCATCTATCTGTGGATTATTGTTGGGAGATTATGTAATCATATTTTGGTGGCAGGGGTGTCTGAGAGTTCAATAATCCAAATGTACTCACGGTGACAGACACAACGTTGGAGCCACCGGGCGAGTTCTCTGGGATACGCGCTATGTAATACTCTGAGGTGAACCTGGGAGTGTTGTCGTTGGTGTCCAAAAGACGAATCACAATATCAGCTGTCGCACTGAACCTCTCAGGAGTGTCAATCTCCACAGCCAGTAACTGTGGTGGAGGAATAATGTATGTTAAATCCATAAAATACTCCCTGCAATTCTTGCTGTTGTACTACAGTAAAGACATTTCTTACTGTATAGTTACCATTATAATGTCTTACTGTATAATTACCTGTGTAATTTCTTACTGTATAATTACCATTATAATGTCTTACTGTATAATTACCTGTGTAATTTCTTACTGTATAATTACCATTATAATGTCTTACTGTATAATTACCATTATAATGTCTTACTGTATAATTACCATTATAATGTCTTACTGTATAATTACCATTATAATGTCTTACTGTATAATTACCATTATAATGTCTTACTGTATAATTACCATTATAATGTCTTACTGTATAATTACCATTATAATGTCTTACTGTATAATTACCATTATAATGTCTTACTGTATAATTACCATTATAATGTCTTACTGTATAATTACCATTATAATGTCTTACTGTATAATTACCATTATTATGTCTTACTGTATAATTACCATTATAATGTCTTACTGTATAATTACCATTATTATTTCTTAGTGAATACCTAGTAATTTCTGTACACATGAAAAGAATGTTAAACCAAACCTACATTGCCCCTCTTACGATCACATATTAGTTATTCCAGTTTGTCATAAATGCAGCTGAAAATGGTCTGAAATACCTTGTATGTTAAGGATTTGCCTTTTTCATAGTCGATGGCAGCAGAGTCTTCAACGATGATGGTGACCTGTGCTTCATTGAGGACCGTCTGGGGAACCACTCTGAGTACACGACCAGGCCCCACCAATCTCAGTTTGAATTTAGCATTCGCCCCCTTATCAGAGAAAACACACACCTACATGAGTTTGCCATCAATGACAACATTCATGGAAAATACCAGGATCTCTGACCTCTGTTCGACAACAGTAACTTTAATCTATTTTATGGGCTGATGGGAAAAAACTGTCAATGGATACAAGTGGCAAAAAAAATGCAGACAAGAACTCTGGGAACAATTACATAATGATAATGCCAACCCTCTTCATCTAAATTAACTATTGACATTCCTGGGATGCTTAATAGTATTATTCTCTGGGATTAAGATATTTATTTCTTAATGGAGTTACATAATGTCACATACTGTTTTTGGGTGATTAATGAAAGCATCCTTTATGAAATTTAGATTTCTAGGGCCAAACACAATATCATATGCCTACGCCTTCAGAAATGAACCAGCAAATAAAACACAAATGAATTGTAGCACCACAGTCATCATTGGATCTATCAATACCTTAGTATCAGTCAAGTGTTTAGAGGTTGGGTTTACACACATTTTTAGGACACAAGGCCTATAGTGAAGCATAAGGAGTGGTTTCCATGAGAGTACAAGAGGGGAACTAGAGCAGGAATGGCTCTTGCTGTATCCCAAATCGCAGCCTATTTCCTATATAATGGACTATTTTCCACCAGGGCCCATAAGGCACAGATCAAAAGCCATGCACTACATAGGGAATAGGGTGCGGTTTGGGAAACAGACTGCCTTAAAGTACCTGATCAGAGTCGTTGACCGTTATCTTCAGCCCCCTGAGGATCTCCCCCTCTGGAGGGTGCTCATACATGGTCACCTCAAACTGGCTCTGGGGCCCGTTCTCTCCGTAGAAGGTAGGAGGGTGGTTGTTGAGGTCCACCACTCGAACCGTCACCACAGTCATGGCATTGTAGTCCAACAGCTCCTCGCTAGAACCCAGCTCAGTGGCCTGAGAAACAGAGAGAGAGAGAGAGTAAGAGAAAGAGAAAGAGTGAGAGAGAAAGGCAGAGACAGCGAGAGAGAGAGAGAGAGAGAGAGAGAGAGAGAGAGAGAGAGAGAGAGAGAGAGAGAGACTCACATAAGAGAAAGTGATCAGACAATAAAACATGCGCTAAACACGTAATAACAGATCAATAACAATATAATAACAGAGCAAAAACAATGTAATAACAGAGCAATAACAATGTAATAACAGAGCAATAACAATGTAATAACAGAGCAATAACAATGTAATAACAGATCAATAACAATGTAATAACAGATCAATAACAATGTAATAACAGATCAATAACAATGTAATAACAGATCAACAACAATGTAATAACAGATCAATAACAATGTAATAACAGAGCCATTACAATGTAATACCAGATCAATAACAATGTAATACCAGAGCAATAACAATGTAATAACAGATCAATAACAGAGCAATAACAGATCAATAACAGAGCAATAACAATGTAATAACAGATCAATAACAATGTAATAACAATGTAATAACAGATCAATAACAGAGCCATAACAATGTAATAACATGATAAGAAAGGTCTTATTACCTTGACTTTGATTTCATATAATTCATTCCTCAGCGTGACTGGATAAGCTGTCAGGCTGATACAACCACTTGTGCTATTGATGGTGAAGACACCCTCACTACCTGAAGAAGGAGAAAGGGTATGTGAATTATGACATATACAGAAATCACAAATATCTGTGAAACTGTAGACAAACGCACGTGCAACAGTTAACAATGATAGGTTATTATCAGTTTGTGAAGAAATAGCTTGGTAGTGTGTGTGTGTGTGTGTGTGGGTGTCCGTGTGTGTGTGTGTGTGCGCGCGTGCGTGCGTGCCTGTGTGCGTCCGTGCGTGTATGCGTGTGTGTGTGTCCGTGTGTCTGTGTGTGTGCGTGTGTGCGTCCGTGCGTGTGTGTGTGCGTCCGTGCGTGTGTGTGTGTGTGTGCGTGTGTGTGTGTGTGTCCGTGTGTGCATGTGTGTGTGTGTGCATGTGTGTGTGTGTGCATGTGTGTGTGTGTGTGTGTGTGTGTGTGTGTGTGCGTGCGTGCGTGCGTGCGTGCGTGCGTGCGTGCGTGCGTGCGTGTGTGTGACGTACCATTGGTAATAGAATAATGAATAGGATTAGGGGTTCCTTCGTCTCCATCTTTGGCAAACACAGTGGATATTTCAGAACCCTGCAAATACAAACTATAAATCAGAAGGAAATGGCTTCCAAAAAAGCACTGGAACACACTGTATGTTAATACGGTGAGATGATATTCAAAATAATTGAATTACAATTTAATGGTCATAAAGAAACGGCTTGCAAAATTTCCCAAAAGCTGTAAAATCTTACAGCTTTTAAAACAGGGTTATGTTTTAAAGACCAGGTCATCAGGCTGTTGTGCTTACAGGAACTGAGACCTCGTAGACATAGCTTTTAAAACAGGGTTATGTTTTAAAGACCAGGTCATCAGGCTGTTGTGCTTACAGGAACTGAGACCTCGTAGACATAGCTTTTAAAACAGGGTTATGTTTTAAAGACCAGGTCATCAGGCTGTTGTGCTTACAGGAACTGACACCTCGTAGACATAGCCAAAGTAAGGAGTTCCAATGAAGGATGGAGGAGTGTCTTGGGCGTCGAGGACGTTGATGGTTATGGTGGCTGTAGATGTCAACACCTGGTGCTTCCCTTTATACTGTCCACCCCCATCCTGATGGATACAACAGAAGGGACATGTTAGACATTGGACGACGACACATGATAAATAATGTGCTGACTGATTATTTAGAGCTTATAACACTGTGAAGCATAAGTTAACACTCTGTGTGTGAAGGATGTAACGCTGCTTGTTTAGCGAAAGAGTACCACCTCCTCTATCGCGCTAATGAAAAAGTCATTCTATTGTGCAAGGAGCGACACTTCAGGCTGAGGAATTACTGTCACAGATCCCCATCTGCTACATATGTGAATTTCATCAGCTTTCTATTTGCGTGTGAACTTCTTAATCTTGCTCCAATGAAAATACACTCAAGATACAGTAAAGGCCTAAAGAACATCACACACTTCACACCAGACAATTAGTCAATCAACTGCCATGGTGTGGGATCAAGGGTAGAGTCATAGTGTGGCTTACACTCCCCAAGAGCTTAGAGATGGACCCAGGGATGGAGGAGAGGAGCTGACCCTCCCCCTGAGGTTTAAAGACAGAGACAGAGGAGGGACCCCCAGCCTTTCACCCTCCCCAGGGCTCAGAGAAGAGGACAGAGATATAGTAGGAGAAAAGCTTCCCTCCCCCAGGGCTCAGAGAAGAGGACAGAGATACAGTAGGAGAAAAGCTTCCCTCCCCCAGGGCTCAGAGAAGAGGACAGAGATACAGTAGGAGAAAAGCTTCCCTCCCCCAGGGCTCAGAGAAGAGGACAGAGATACAGTAGGAGAAAAGCTTCCCTCCCCCAGAGAGACCAGAAGAGATCAGCAGACCCAGACCAGACAGAGATGACACATAGAGATGACACATAGAGATGACACATAGAGATGGCACATAGAGATGGCACATAGAGATGGCACATAGAGACATTTGTTCGTAGCTAGCCACCGTCTAACCTTGGCAACCACTGTCACAAAGTGTAATGCTGTGGTCTCAAAGTCGAGCGTCTCGCCTGGTTTGATCCGCAGGACCCCACTGTGGCCGTCGATGGTGAACTTAGTAGTAGGGGTGCCCTGTGAACAGACACAGGGCCATCAGTAAACCCTTCATTATGATGATGTATACTGAGATCTAGACTTAGATCTAACTAATCACACTCTTCATTCAATGCAGTTTTTAGTTCAATTGCATTTCAAATACACTTGAAATACAACCAGTATCACACATCAAATCCAGGCCTAAATATGGCTAAAACGTTAGATTTCAGCCTTTCAACAGTTTTTTACTGTTGTTCTCTCAAAAATCATCAGGATGTTTTACACTCTAGAATCTGCTTTGTGAATCCCTCAGTCGACATATGAACGGTGCCAACTGCTGTTTTCTTGCTGATGACTAAACGCAGCCAAAAGCTTCAGCTAAGCCCTCAATACCTTGCTGAAATGTAATTGAGATGTAATCCACTAAAGTAACACCATTTCCTTCCTCCACGCCAGTGTCAAATTAATGGTTACCTCTCCAAGGATGGTTTCCTTCCTGTGTTGATTAAAGACATTCATCTACAGTATTACAATGGATCCTCCATATAACATTAGATCTAACCCAGAAACCTCTGGCAGACCAGGACTGTGTTTATTAGGCCATACCTAGCAAAACGTTCAGAAGGACCCTCCCTGTTCCAGTCCATTTTGTTCTTCTTTAGTGTCCAATGAACCAGACCCAGGGGTGTGGACGTTGTTTACCTGTACGTAGTAGGTGACACTGCCTCCAGAGCCCATGTCTTTATCCACTGCTTGCACTCTGTAAATGCTGCTTCCAGCTTCAGTGTCCTGCATACGACACAAACATTGATGCCATTTCACATTGAATATAACATATTGCCTGTGCACTTATCTAGTACATACAGTGGCAAGAAAAAGTATTTGAATCCTGGATTTCTGAATAAACTGGTCATCAAATTTGATTGGATCTTCATTTAAGGACCAACAGTAGACAAAAAACACAATGTGCTTAAAATAATAACACACAAACAATTGTACGTTTTCATGTCTTTATTGAACACAGGGGGAACAAGTATGTGAACCCTTGGATTTTGACTGGGCCACTCCAGAAGGCGACCCTCCTTTGGCAGCAATAACCTCAAAGAAACGTTTTCTGTAGTTGCGGCTCAGACCTGCACAACGGTCAGGAGGAATATTGTACCATTCCTCTTTACAAAACTGTTTCAGTTCAGCAAGATTTTTGGGATGTCTGGTGTGAACCGCTCTCTCGAGGTCATGCCACAGCATTTTAATCGGGTTGAGGTCAGGACTCTCACTGGGCCGCTCCAGAAGGCGTATTTTCTTCTGTTGAAGCAATTCTGTTGTTGATTTACTTTGGGTCGTTGTCCTGTTGCATCACCCAACTTCTATTGAGCTTCAATTGGCGGAGAGATATCCTTACATTCTCCTGCAAAATGTCTTGATAAACTTGGGAATTCATTTTTCCATCAATGATAGCAAGCTGTCCAGGCACTGAGGCAGCAAACCAAACCACCATTATTTACAGTTGGGATGAGGTTTTGAAGTTGGTGTGCAGTGCAGTTTTTCTCCACACATAGTGTTGTGCATTCCTTCCAAACAACTCAACTTCAGTTTCATCTGTCCACAGAATATTTTGTCAATAGCGCTGTGGAACATCCAGGTGCTCTTTGGCGAACTTCGTGCAGCAATGTTTTTTTTGGACAGCAGTGGCTTCTTCAGTGGTGTCCTCCCATGAACACCATTCTTGTTTAGTGTTTTACGTATCGTAGACTCGTCAACAGGGATGTTAGTGTGTTCCAGAGATTTCTGTAAGTCTTTAGCTGACACTAGCATTCTTCTTAACCTCATTGAGCATTCTGCACTGTGCTCTTGCAGTCATCTTTGCAGGACGGCCACTCCTAGGGAGAGTAGCAACAGTGCTGAACTTTCTCAATTTCTAGACAAGTTGTCTTACCGTGGACTGATGAACATCAAGGCTTTTAGAGCTACTTTTGTAACCCTTTCCAGCTTTGTTCAAGGCACTGTTCACATCAGGCAATGCTTCTTGTGAATAGCAAACTCACATTTTGTGAATGTTTTTTTTTAGGGCAGGGCAACTAACCAACATCTCCAATCTTGTCTCATTGATTGGATTCCAGGTTAGCAGACTTCTGACTGCAATAAGCTTTTGGAGAAGTCGTTAGCCTAGGGGTTCACATACCTTTTCCAACCTACACTGTGAATGTTTAAATTATTTGTTCAATATAGACAAGAAAAATACAATCATTTGTGTGTTATCAGTTTAAGCAGACTGTTTGCCTATTATTGTGACTTAGATGAAGATCAGATCACATTTTATGACCTATTTATGAGGAAATCCAGGTCATTCTAAAGGGTTCACATACCTTTTCTTGCCACTGTATCTGGTAGACTTGAATAAGCGTGTTTTTTACTTGCCAGCATGACAGACAGGCCCCTGAGGTTAGTGAAGCCCTATTATGTCTAAAGACTTGATATCAATATTGACATCTCTGTCATTATCTTTTAACATGATATATAAAGGCATTAAAGCAATGACAGAGCGATCTTGATGGTGATGAGGATTTAACACTGACCTCGGGGACGTCTACGGTGAAAGGAAGGTTCTGAAACTCTGGTTGCTCATCATTGGCATCGGTGACAAACACCCGTATCGTCTCGACAACCTAAAGGAAGGAACAAACAGATGACATCACAACAGCCCAGCTGAGAAGCCAGGTATGATTACTGTAAAGGCCTAAACATGTGATGCATATGGATTTGCGACTAATGTTGTTGTCAAAGCTCAGCTTACCTTATTCCGACCATCTGTTATGCTAACAAGCGCTGAGATTTCACCTTGTTTCTGACCAAAAAAAGAACATGTTAACAGCACTCTAAACAGCACCTCCGGTACTGGGGGTAATGATATATAGTGTTCTCAAAGCTCCCTTCATTACACTCACCTCTCTGTCTAGTTCCTGAATGAGAGTTATGTTTCCTGACTTAGGGTCCACTCGCAGGTATTCTCTGGTGCCCTTCTCAAAGGTCAGGCCAAACCACACGGCATCCCCCTCTGGGTCAGTACCGTTTAGGATATATACCTGTGTTCCTGTCAGGTTAGAGACAGAGATCACACCTGCTTATGAATGTGTTATGATTGCTTATGAATGTGTTATGAATGCTATGAATGTGTTATGAATGCTTATCAATGTGTTATGAATGCTTATCAATCTGTTATGGATGCTTATAAATGTGTTATGGATGTTTATCAATGTGTTATGAATGTTTATCAATGTGTTATGAATGCTTATGAATGTGTTAGGAATGCTTATGAATGTGTTAGGAATGCTTATCAATGTGTTATGGATGCTTATCAATGTGTTATGAATGCTTATCAGTGTGCTATGAATGCTTATGAATGTGTTATGAATGCTTATGAATGTGTTATGAATGCGTTATGAATGTGTTATGAATGTGTTATGAATGCTTAAGAACATGTTATGAATGCTTATCAATTTGTTATTAATGCTTATCAATGTGTTATTAATGCTTGTCAATATGCTATGAATGCTTATCAATGTGTTATGAATGCTTATCAATGTGTTATGAAGTCTTTATGTAGGTACTCTTCAAATATTAAGGCGTTATCAAATTTGGATATCACATTGCCTACCAAATACATGAAAGGTAACCCATCTCCGCCTTCAGTTTTACAGAAGATAATGAGAAGAGTCTACCATACAGCACCATGAATTAACCGCTCGTCTTGTCAGTTCGCTGCAGCTGGCGACTGGAACGAGCTGCAACAAACACTCAAACTGGACCGTTTTATCTCAATCTCTTCATTCAAAGACTCAATCATGGACACTCTTACTGACAGTTGTGGCTGCTTTGAGTGATGTATTGTTGTCTCTACATTCATGCCCTTTGTGCTGTTGTCTGTGTCCAATAATGTTTCTACCCTGTTTTGTGCTGCTAGCATGTTGTGTTGCTACCATGTTGTGTTGCTACCATGCTGTGTTGTCATGTGTTGCTGCCATGCTATGTTGTTGTCTTAGGTCTCTCTTTAGGTAGTGTTGTGTTGTCTCTCATGTTATGATGTGTGTTTTGTCCTATATTTTTATTTTATTTATTTATATTTTTAATCCCAGCCCCCATCCCTGCAGGAGGCATTTTGCCTTTTGGTAGGCTGTCATTGTAAATAAGAATTTGTTCTTAACTGACTTGCCTAGTTAAATAAAGGTTAAATAAATACAAAATAAATCAAATTAACCTGATCTAGACATAGTTGTTCAGGAATAGGAATTCCCAAAAACCTACGTTTTCAAGAAATCCAGGAACAAGCAGGAAATCTGGCGATCCTCCAACTGTGATTTCTGGAAAACCTGGGAATTTTACTGAAATTTTGCATCCTGTAGTCAGATTTCTTTCTTCTATTACTGACAGCCACTCCTGCCTCGCTAGTTTTCCCTGGCTAAGCCTGTTAGTGGGCGTCACCCTCCTCTGCAGGGCATTATGGTGATAACTCTGAGGCTCAATGCTGCTCATGTGATCACTGATCGGTCCGTCACAGCAGACCTGGGTTCAAATACTATTTGAAATCTTTCAAATACTATTGAGTGTTTGCTCTAGCTTGCACGGAGTGCCAGATGGGTGGGGTTTGCACTTTTAGGACCATTCTGTCGGTCAGTTAAGCTAGGCAAGCTCAATGAAGCACACGTCAACTATTTGAAGTGATTACAAATACTATTTGAACCCAGGTCTGATCATTAGTTACTGTTTAATTCTGTTCTAAACGTTATGATTTTCTTTTAATTTAGCCACATTATCCACATTAAATCACAAGACATACTGTATATTATACATTCACAACTTTACTGACTCAATTGAATAACTGAATAATTAATTCAATAATCGTCTCACTTATTTAATTGTTTAATACACTGACCGACTGGTGTGTCTTCAGAGATACTGAAGAGAGCCATATTCCCATTGGTGCTGCTCGGTCCGTTGTCATAGAAATAGGGAGCGTAGTCAGACGTTTGTCCTGGTGGAGAAAAACAAATCAATCAAAACGTAGAGTCAAATCTGTCACTTTATATCAAGCAGCATTATCAAGTGTGTTCAGGATCACAAAAAAGGTAGACGGTGATCTGTGGGTAACGAGTAAAGTCTCCCTACAGTACAGAAATGATAACACATGTTGTCATAATCAATTCTATACAAATACAATTATTGTACTCACTTCCTGACTTTCCTGCCACTTCCTGGCAGGAAAGCAGACAGAAACAAGACAGTTCAATGTCAAAAGAGGTCAAGAAAATTGTACAATCTTAAAGAAGGTAAAGGAACCCAGTGAACTCCTAATATCAAGACAAAGACCAGAACAGAGAAAATAAAACCTACCCAGAGAGGGAGGAAGAGTAACCAGGAAGACTAAGAGAAAAATAGACCCTCTCTTTTTCTTTTGGTTCTTCATCCTGATGGAGGGGGAAGAAGAAGACAGCTTGTCAGGATCATACAGGGTGGAGATAAGGGGTAGAGAGCAAGGAGAGGGAGAGGGAGTCCAGCTGAGGCTGAGTGGAGCGTAGCGGAGTCAGTGTCCTTCTGGAGGTGTCTACAGTACGCCAGGCATCTCGCAAGGTGGCTCGACTCAGTGGAAGAGGCTGAAGCTGTTTCTCAGAGCAGCCTGGTCTCATAGACTAAATGTAACATAGTAAATGTAAATCCGGGAAAACAAATAAGTATGATAAGTTATGTTTGGTATGGTTACATAAGACAGAAGGTTACTTAATGCAAAAATGAAAGTAGGGTGGTTGGACGGGCTGAATGAATGGGCGTATAACGTGAACGTCTAGTAACCCAAAGGTAGCGTGTTCGAATCTCATCACGGACAACTTTAGCATTTAAGCTAATTAGAAACTTTGCAACGAGCTACTACTTTTTAGCTACTTTGCAAATACTTAGCATACTAGTTAACCCTTCCCCTAACCTTAACCCTTTAACCTAACCTCAACCCTAATATTAACCCTAACCTTAACCCCTAGCCTAGCTAACATTAGCCACCTAGCTAACCTTAGTGACAACATATTGGAATTCGTAACATATCATACGTTTGCAAATTCGTAACATATTGTACAAATTGCAATTCGTAATATATCATATGCGTTGTAATTTGTAACATATCATACGAAACGTATGGAAAGTATTCAGAATCTATTCAAAAATGAATTAAAATGTTTTTTTTCATCATCAATCTACACACAATACCCCATAATCAGGTTTTTAGCAATTTTTGCAAATTAATAAAAAAAAACTGAAATATCAAATTTACTAAGTATTCAGACCCTTTACTCAGTACTTTGTTGAAGCACCTTTGGCAACGATTACAACCTCATGTCTTCTTGGGTATGACGTTACAAGCTTGGCACAACTGTATTTGGAAGCTTCTCTGATTTTCTCTGTAGATCCTCTCAAGCTCTGTCAGGTTGGATGGGGAGCGTCGCTGCACAGCTATTTTTCAGGTCTCTCCAGAGATGTTCGATCAGGTTCATGTCCAGGCTCTGGCTGGGCCACTCAAGGACATTCAGAGACTTGTCCCGAAGCCACTCCTGCTTTGTCTTAGCTGTGTGCTTAGGGTCACTTTCCTGTTAGAAGGTGAACCTTCACTCCAGTCTGAAGTCCTGAGTGCTCTGGAACAGTTTTTCATCAAGGATCTCTCTGTACTTTGCTCCGTTCATCTTTCCCTCCATCCTGACTAGTCTCCCAGTCCCTGCCGCTGAAAACCATCCCCACAGCATGATGCTGCCACCACCATGCTTCACCGTAGGGATGGTGCCAGGTTTCCATCCAGACGTGATGCTTAGGATTCAGGCAATCTTGGTTTCATCAGACCAGAGAATCTTGTTTCTCATGGTCTGACAGTCTTTAGGTGCATTTTGGCAAACTCCAAGCGGGCTGTCATGTGCCTTTTACTGAGGAGTGAGTTCCGTCTGGTCACTCTACCATAAAGTCCTTATTGGTGGAGTGCGGCAGGGATGGTTGTCCTTCTAGAAGGTTCTCCCATCTCCACAGAAGAACTCTGGAGCTCTTTCAGAGTTACCGTCGGGTTCTTAGTCAGCTCTCTGACCAAGGCCCTTCTCCCCCGATTGCTCAGTTTGTCCGGGCGGCCAGCTCTAGGAAGAGTCTTGGTGGTTCCAAACTTCTTCCATTTAAGAATGATGTAGGCCACTGTGTTCTTGGGGACCTTCAATGCTGCAGACATTTTTTGGTAACCTTCCCCAGATCTGTGCCTCGACACAATCCTGTCTCTGAGCTCTAAGGACAATTCCTTCAACCACACGGCTTGGTTTTTGCTCTGACATGCACTGTCAACTGTGGGACCTTATATAGACAGGTGTGTGGCTTTCATGTCCAATCAATTGAATTTACCACTGGTTCTTGCCAATCAAGTTGTAGAAATATCTCAAGAATGATCAATGGAAACAGGATACACCTGATCTATATTTTGAGTCTCATAGCAAAGGGTCTGAATATTTATGTAAATAAGGTATTTCTGTTTTTAATTTGTAATAGATTTGCAAAAATGTCTAAAAACCTGTTTTTGCTTTGTCATTATGGGGTATTGTGTGTAGATTGATGAGGAAGAAAATGTATTCAATCCATTTTAGAATAAGGATGTAACGTAACAAAATGTGGAAAAAGTCAAGGGGTCTGAACACTTTCCGCATGCACTGTATCATATTAATTAGACTGTCCTGGATTTACATTTGCTATGTTACGTCTACCCTTGAGTCCAGGTTGCTCAGAGCCATTGGTTAATCCAATGACGCATCCTATCCTCTACTCCTTTAATTCACAGCCACAGCAGACATCTTAGATAGACCTTGTCTACTGCTGCTCTCACCCCCAAATATGAGACTGTTCTCCACAGAGACGCTAGGAGATTTTTAAATGTTTTATTTTTAACTTAAGAACAAATTCTTATTTACAATGACAGCCTACACCGGGCAAACTTGGACAACGCTGGGCCGAATGTGCGCCGCCCTATTGGACTCCCAATCACGGCTGGTTGTGATACAGTCTGGATTTTTAACCAGGGTGTCTTAGACCACTGCGCCATTTGGGATATCTAATGTCACAGGCTGTTCCCCACATAGAGAGGCTAGGAGACATCTAATGTGAGACTGTTCCCCACATAGAGAGGCTAGGAGACATCTAATGTGAGACTGTTCCCCACATAGAGAGGCTAGGAGACATCTAATGTGAGACTGTTCCCCACATAGAGAGGCTAGGAGACATCTAATGTGAGACTGTTCCCCACATAGAGAGGCTAGGAGACATCTAATGTGAGACTGTTCTCCACAGAAAGAGGCTAGTGTTTGTTTGTTTAATCAACAGTTGGGCACCGCCCTTATTGATCTTCTGTGGGCATCTGAGCGCAACTTTAAACTTGTTTAGTCACGTGCATGCCAGAAAGATATTTCACCTAAGCTGCTCTCTCGTGACACGTCATCCTTGGCATACAACTCAAAGGGGCAATCTGCAATTGCTATATACATTTTTGGACTTAAAATGTATGATATGTTCCCATTGATTCTTGAAGAATATAACTTATAAATACCCCATGAGCTTAGTTCAACTGTCGTACCCCATCAGAACCCAACAAAATGTTCTTAAACAAAGTAAATGTACGCAAACACTAGATAGCCTCAAAACAATGTTAAAATGTTGATAATGGATGGTCAGTCCTTGTATCCATAGCAATAGCATCTATGGATTTGAGTGGTTACATTTCTCCAGCTCCATACCTCAGCTTTTTACCGTAACAGAGAGGCGCTTTGATGTTGTTTCACCTGCTGATTGCTGCTTTAAGGCTGTGGTGCTTAAGGCACCCTGTTCCCTATATAGTGCAGTACTTTTGACCAGGGCCCATATGGAAGCAATAGGGTAGCATTTTAGTCCACGGCCCCAGTCTCAGGAAGCTGTACAGTGCATTCTGAACGAATTCAGACCCCTTAATTTTTGTCCACATTTTGTTACGTTACAGCCTTATTCTAAAATTGATTAGAATAAATGTCTCACCAATCTACTGACAATACCCCATAATGACAAAGCAAGAACAAGTTTTTAGAAATCTTTGCAAATGTATAAAAAATAAAAAACAGAAATATCATATTTACATCAGTGTTCACACTCTTTACTCAGTGTGACGCTACAAGCTCGGCACACCTGTATTTGGGGAGTTTCTCGCATTCTTCTCTGCAGATCCTCTCAAGGGCTGTCAAGTTGGACGGGGAGCGTCGCTGCACAGCTATTTTCAGGGCCACTCAAGGACATTCAGCGACTCAGAGTCCCGAAGCCACTCCTGCGTTGTCTTGGCTGTGTGCTTGGGGTCATTATCCCGTTGAAAGGTGAACCGTCGCCCCAGTTTGATGTCCTGAGCTCTCTGGAGCAGATTTGTAATTAAGGATCTCTGTACTTTGCGCTGTTCATCTTTCCTTCAACCCTGACTAGTCTCCCAGTCCCTGCCGCTGAAAAACATCCCCACAGCATGATGCTGCCACCACCATGCTTCATCGTAGGGATGGCATTGGCAAGGTGATGAGCGGTGCCTGGTATCCTCCAGACGTGACGCTTGGCATTCAGGCCAAAGAGTTAAATCTTGGTTTCATCAGACCAGAGAAACTTGTTTCTCATGGTCTGAGAGTCTTTTAGGTGCCGTTTGGCAAACTCCAAGTGGGCTGTCATGTGCCTTTTACTGAGATTACCTTCTAGAAGGTAATCTCATCTCCACAGAGGAACTCTGGAGCTCTGTCAGAGCATCCATCGGGTTCTTGGTCACCTCCCTGACCAAGGCCCTTCTCCCCCGACTGCTCAGTTTGGCCGGGCGGCCAGCGCTAGGAAGAGTCTTGGGGGTTGCAAACTTTCTCCATTTAAGAATGATGGAGCCAACTGTGTTCTTGGGGACCTTCAATGCTGCAGACAATTTTTGGTTCCCTTCCCTTCCCTTCCCTTGTCTTGGAGCTCTACGGACAATTCCTTGGACCTCATGGCTTGGTTTTTGCTCTGACATGCACTGTCAACTGTGGGACCTTGTATAGACAGATGTGTGGCTTTCCAAATCATGTCCAATCAATTTAATTTACCACAGGTGGACTCCAATCAAGTTGTAGAAACTCAAGGATGATCAATGGAAACAGGATGCACCTGAGCTCATTTTCGAGTCTCATAGCAAAGGGTCTGAATACTTTTTTAAATACGGTATTACGTATGTATACAGATATGTTTTTTATATGTAATAAATTTGCTACTTTGCCAATATGGGGTATTGTGTTTAGATTGATAAGGATTTTTCTATTTTTTAATCCATTTTAGAATAAGGCTGTAACGTAACAAAGTGTGGAAAAAGTAAAGGGGTCTAAATGCACTGTATGTTATATTGACTGTAGTGACACACTCAGAGGTGCAGCCAAATGCGTTACCTCTCTTCACACATTTAAAAATAGGATGTGACGTCCTATGCCACGCTCACACAGAGTACAGGAAGCAGCCACTCATAGACCTGCAACGTTCTTCCCAAAATATATGCAGTTACCATGAGCTTTTCTTTGTCCATTAAGGTATACAGATATTTAGTAGTATATTTCAACGTCACACTGAAATTATAACTCTGTGATATATTAACATTCCTTTAATTAGATTTATGAATGGGGACTTTAAATACTCCCAACAAGCACATACATTGAATAATAAAGAAGAAGTGAAAAACTGCCAATAAACAACCCAGGTGGTCCAGATTGGACCCCTGCTACAGGAAGTGTTCACTAGGCCAAAGGGACTCCAATGGGAATCTCAGACAGGCAGACAGAGAGAAAGCTCCGTGGGCCAGGTCAGTGGGACAGAGAGAAAGCTCCGTGGGCCAGGTCAGACAGAGAGAAAGCTCCGTGGGCCAGGTCAGACAGAGAGAAAGCTCCGTGGGCCAGGTCAGACAGAGAGAAAGCTCCGTTGGCCAGGTCAGACAGAGAGAAAGCTCTGTGGGCCAGGTCAGTGGGACAGAGAAAAGGTATTTCACCTTCCCCCTAACGAGTGGCCCATTGTTCCAGTTGTCTTGATAGATGTGGAGGATTAACACCTTTAGTTGTCTTGATAGATGGAGGGTTAACACCTTTAGCTGTCTTGGTAGATGTGGAGGGTTAACACCTTTAGTTGTCTTGATAGATGTGGAGGGTTAACACCTTTAGTTGTCTTGATAGATGTGGAGGGTAAACACCTTTAGTTGTCTTGATAGATGTGGAGGGTTAACACCTTTAGTTGTCTTGTTAGATGGAGGGTTAACACCTTTAGTTGTCTTGATAGATGTGGAGGGTTAACACCTTTAGTTGTCTTGATAGATGGAAGGTTAACACCTTTAGTTGTCTTGTTAGATGGAGGGTTAACACCTTTAATTGTCTTGATAGATGTGGAGGGTTAACACCTTTAGTTGTCTTGATAGATGTGGAGGGTAAACACCTTTAGTTGTCTTGATAGATGTGGAGGGTTAACACCTTTAGTTGTCTTGATAGATGTGGAGGGTTAACACCTTTAGTTGTCTTGATAGATGGAGGGTTAACGCCTTTAGTTTTCTTGATAGATGTGGAGGGTTAACACCTTTAGTTGTCTTGATAGATGTGGAGGGTTAACACCTTTAGTTGTCTTGATAGATGTGGAGGGTTAACACCTTTAGTTGTCTTGTTAGATGGAGGGTTAACACCTTTAGTTGTCTTGATAGATGTGGAGGGTTAACACCTTTAGTTGTCTTGATAGATGGAAGGTTAACACCTTTAGTTGTCTTGTTAGATGGAGGGTTAACACCTTTAATTGTCTTGATAGATGTGGAGGGTTAACACCTTTAGTTGTCTTGATAGATGGAGGGTTAACACCTTTAGTTGTCTTGATAGATGGAGGGTTAACACCTTTAGTTGTCTTGATAGATGGAGGGTTAATACCTTCAGTTCCTTATTTAGACTTTAGTAAGGGGGCTCCCAAGTGGCGCAGTGGTCTAAGACACTGCATCTCAGTGCTAGAGGTGTCACTACAGACAACCTGGTTTGAATCCAGATTAGAATCCAGACTGTATCACAACCGGCCGTGATTGGGAGTCCAATAGGGCGGCGCACAATTGGCCCAGCGTCGTCCGAGTTTGCCCGGTGTAGGTCGTCATTGTAAATAAGAATTTGTTCTTAACTGACTTGCGTAGTTAAATATAAATACATTTTAAAAAAGGGCATGAAGCTTTTCCATCTCATCTAGCGTTGCCCTCTGTTCCAACCGTCTCTAGCCTACCATTTCCATATGTTGCAAATATCAAACATACTACACACAATATAATCTATACGTATCATACTGTATAAATCATGATAAATTATATGATTTAAAAGATTAAAACCCAACCCAAGCAACTACTGCAGCACGTGTAGGCCGATCTGTTTTCCTAATGAAGCACCTGGCTAGTTACAGATGTTAGCATCTGTTGCTAGTGCCCTATTATTGAGGTTTAACTGTAGAGGGCCAGAGGGGCGGCCATGGGCAGATGGCTGACAAGAGGATTATCTGACTAATCCTTTGTCATCTGGTGCTAGAAGCTACGCAACACAGAGCCATGCTGTCTACGGAGAAATAGGTGGACGGAACCCCTTCTGTCCAGCATATTGGTGTCTAATTAGATGCAGGACCACTGAAAGGACCACAGATAAAGATGTATAGACAATGTTCAGATGATCTTTTAAATTAGTAGGATTCAATTGCCGGGAAAGTGTTTAATACATATCTCAATATTGCCTCTCTAGGATACCAGTAAGGACTTACTCAGAACGTATTTTTGCTGCCCTATACAGTATAGATATATATATACAGTTGAAGTCGGAAGTCTACATACACTTAGGTTGAACTCATTAAAACTCTACAGATTTCATGTTAACAAACTATAGTTATGGCAAGTCGATTAAGACATCTACTTTGTGCATGACACAAGTAATTCTTCCAACAATTATTTCACTTATAATTCACTATATCACAATTCCAGTGGGTCAGAAGTTTACATACACTAATACACTAAACAGCTTGGAAAATTCCAGAACATGATGTCATGGCTTTAGAAGCTTCTGATAGACTAATTCACATAATTTGAGTCAATTGTATGTGTACCTGTGGATGTATTTCAAGGCCTACCTTCAAACTCAGTGCCTCTTTGCTCGACATCATTGGAAAATCAAAAGAAATCACCTTGTGAAGATGCTGGAGGAAATAGGTACAAAAGTATCCATATCCACAGTAAAACAAGACCTATATCGACATAACCTGAACGGCCACTCAGCAAGGAAGAAGCCACTGCTCCAAAACCAACATAAAAAATCCAGACTACGGTTTGCAACTGCACATGGGGATAAAGATCGTACTTTTTGGAGAAATGTCCTCTGGTCTGATGAAACAAAAATAGAACTGTTTGTAGATATATTGAAGCAACATCTCAAGACATCAGTCAGGAAGTTAAAGCTTGGTCTTTCAAATGGACAATGACCCCAAGCATACTTCCAAAGTTGTGGTAAAATGGCTTAAGGACAACAAAGTCAAGGTATTGGAGTGGCCATCACAAAGCCCTGACCTCAATCCTATAGAAAATTTGTGGGCAGTACTGAAAAAGCATGTGCGAGCATGGAGGCCTACAAACCTGACTCAGTTACACCAGTTCTGTCAGGAATAATGGGCCAAAATTCAACCCAACGTATTGTGGGAAGCTTGTGGAAGGCTACCCGAAACGTTTGACCCAAGTTAAACAATTTAAAGGCAATGCTACCAAATTCTAATTGAGTGTATGTAAACTTCTGACCCACTGGGAATGTGATGAAAGAAATAAAAGCTGAAATAAATAATTCTCTCTACTATTATTCTGACATTTCACATTCTTAAAATAAAGTGGTGATCCTAACTGACCTAAGACAGGGAATTTTTACTAGGATTAAATGTCAGGAATTGTGAAAAACTGAGTTTAAATGTATTTGGCTAAGGTGTATGTTAACTTCAGACTTCAACTGTACATTCACGGACTATACAATCTGCACCAACATCCTAGAACTGTACATTTGCTAATGGCACTCTGCACATTGTTGTATATATTAAATACAAAAAATAGGTTTTAAGTGAAATACAGTACCAGTCAAAGGTTTTAGAACACCTACTCTTTCAAGGGTTTTTCTTTATTTTTCTATTTTCTACATTGTAGAATAATAGTGAAGACATCAACTATAACACATATGGAATCATGTAGTAACCAAAAACGTTTCTTCAAAGTAGCCACCCTTTGTCTTGATGACAGCTTTGCACACTCTTGGTATTCTCTCAATGTAGAAAATAGTAAAAATAAAGAAAAACCCTTCAATGAGTAGGTGTGTCCAAACTTTTGACTGGTACTTTAGTTAGTGTTGGAATAGCCAACTTTAGGGTAGGTACTCCTACCCTAAATTTTACATATGCACTAACATTTTACAGCAATCTGATTATTACACCTGCTACTGCTATCAATGTGCATAAACTGTAAACGTTTCGTGAAGTTGAATCAACTTTTTAAAAAAATCAAGGCAACCAGCTGCGACATGGTTTCTAGTTTACTCAACTTTGGTAAATGTATCAGGAATGTATGTAAGCAGAACTTTCCTGCCCCAAAGTTGCATTGCCCAATCAACACTTACAATTTGCGCTCTGCCACTGAAAGACTGTGTTATATATTTTTCACTGCATAACACACCTGCTACAGTGAATGTGTTTCTACATCCATACTACGCATGAAACGCCACCCTCTACTATAACCCTCATGGTTATTATCTGACCCCCTCTACTATAACCCTCATGGTTATTATCTGACCCTCTCTACTATAACCCTCATGGTTATTATCTGACCCCCTCTACTATAACCCTCATGGTTATTATCTGACCCTCTCTACTATAACCCTCATGGTTATTATCTGACCCTCTCTACTATAACCCTCATGGTTATTATCTGACCCTCTCTACTATAACCCTCATGGTTATTATCTGACCCTCTCTACTATAACCCTCATGGTTATTATCTGACCCTCTCTACTATAACCCTCATGGTTATTATCTGACCCTCTCTACTTTAACCCTCATGGTTATTATCTGACACCCTCTACTATAACCCTCATGGTTATTATCTGACCCTCTCTACTATAACCCTCATGGTTATTATCTGACCCCCTCTACTATAACCCTCATGGTTATTATCTGACCCTCTCTACTATAACCCTCATGGTTATTATCTGACTCTCTCTACTATAACCCTCATGGTTATTATCTGACCCTCTCTACTATAACCCTCATGGTTATTATCTGACCCTCTCTACTATAACCCTCATGGTTATTATCTGACCCTCTCTACTATAACCCTCATGGTTATTATCTGACTCTCTCTACTATAACCCTCATGGTTATTATCTGACCCTCTCTACTATAACCCTCATGGTTATTATCTGACCCTCTCTACTATAACCCTCATGGTTATTATCTGACCCTCTCTACTATAACCCTCATGGTTATTATCTGACCCTCTCTACTATAACCCTCATGGTTATTATCTGACCCTCTCTACTATAACCCTCATGGTTATTATCTGACGCGGCTGGGTCTTCATGGCTTGCTGTTTGGGGTTTTACGCTGGGTATCTGCAAAGCACTTTGACAACTTTTGATGTAAAAAGTGGTTTATAATATACATTTTATTGATATGCACAATTGTTTTCAAGTGCATTCAATTTTTTGGAAACAGCCCAGAAATGTAACAATGCTCCTAGGAAGGTTCTAAGCCTTAACTTAGCCTTATTTTGGGAAACCGGGCCCAGTTCAATATGGTTATAAGCACCTACAAGAAAAATAGACCTCTTTTTCTTTTGGTTCTTCATCCTGAGGTGGAAGAAGAAGAAGAAGAAGGAGGCTTGTCAGGATCATACCGGGTAGAGCAAGGAGAGGGAGTCTGGCTGAGTGGAGCAGAGTCAGTGTCCTTCTGGAGGTGCAGTGGCTGTTGGTATCGATTTTCCTTGTAGCCACCGTGGAAATAAGATGGCTATTTATTCCTGACGCATTTAATCCATGAATCCAGAAATCAAATGTCCACAAGTTGTATGCCGTAAAAATAAAGTTCCATTTATTGAAATTATTGGTTATAATGTTGCAAAAAAATAATAAAGATAAAAAATGGATCAAACAATATCACAGAGACAAAGAAAGCACAGTCAAAAGACTGTATGGACTCTAGCCAGCCATTCACATTAGGCCTCTGGACCCCATGCAGTGCGGGGCATAAACACGGACAGGTTATTTTAATATCAGTCAAACAATAATTATGACAGATGAACAATTATGACAGACAAATAATTATGACAGACGAATAATCAGTGACATAAACAATTATGTAATTTCATCATTCTAATTCATACAAATGTAAATTTGGCTTTTTGTCTCTAACATACCAGCCCCTAATCGTCTGTAGTGATGCAAAACAATTATCTAAACAGAATGTTTACATGAGATCCTAAATGTATAGGTGTGTACATAATACATGCAGGAAGCCTTTGCTATTGGTCAGTCCATATTACCATTTCAGTGGGTTCTAGCAGTAGGCTGTAGGAGACAGGACTGTATCCACGTATTCTTCTACTTTCAAAAGGCCTTGTTCTGGCAATGAATCCAACCTTTCACTGGCCACTAGATGTTGTCACTGAATCCAACCTTTCACTGGCCACTAGATGTTGTCACTGAATCCAACCTTTCACTGGCCACTAGATGTTGTCACTGAATCCAACCTTTCACTGGCCACTAGATGTTGTCACTGAATCCAACCTTTCACTGGCCACTAGATGTTGTCACTGAATCCAACCTTTCACTGGCCACTAGATGTTCTGGCACTGAATCCAACCTTTCACTTGCCACTAGATGCTTTGCCATTTTCTCTCCTGGAATCTTGGGTCACTGATTCTTGTTTTTTTGTCACAGCATGTACATCAGTCCCATTGCTTTCTGATACTCACAGCATGTACATCAGTCCCATTGCTTTCTGATACTCACAGCATGTACATCAGTCCCATTGCTTTCTGATACTCACAGCATGTACATCAGTCCCATTGCTTTCTGATACTCACAGCATGTACATCAGTCCCATTGCTTTCTGATACTCACAGCATGTACAACAGTCCCATTGCTTTCTGATACTCACAGCATGTACATCAGTCCCATTGCTTTCTGATACTCACAGCATGTACAACAGTCCCATTGCTTTCTGATACTCACAGCATGTACATCAGTCCCATTGCTTTCTGATACTCACAGCATGTACATCAGTCCCATTGCTTTCTGATACGCACAGCATGTACATCAGTCCCATTGCTTTCTGATACTCACATCATGTACATCAGTCCCATTGCTTTCTGATACTCACAGCATGTACATCAGTCCCATTGCTTTCTGATACTCACAGCATGTACAACAGTCCCATTGCTTTCTGATACTCACAGCATGTACATCAGTCCCATTGCTTTCTGATACTCACAGCATGTACATCAGTCCCATTGCTTTCTGATACGCACAGCATGTACATCAGTCCCATTGCTTTCTGATACTCACATCATGTACATCAGTCCCATTGCTTTCTGATACTCACAGTATGTACATCAGTCCCATTGCTTTCTGATACTAAAAAATAATTCACCATGTCATTGGATTTAGATTAAAAGTTGGGTGAGAAATAGACTCAATTCCCTGATGATGATGACTTTCTAAATCCAGTTGTTGATTCAACATCCTCACATTGAATTATTTGGTTGGAAACAACATTGATTCAACCAGTTATTTTCCAGTGGGTTGCTTCTCCTGCAGACAGTATGTGTTTACCAATGGATTCTACATGGGCATCTTCAGGAAACCAATCACCTGTTGCCACCTTGACTTTCTTTGGGACTTCCTGTGCTGCTGCAAATGGAGTGTTCTGCTTGTCCACGGTACCCTGCCTTGAACCTTAGACTGTCACTATCAGGCTACCACCCGGTACCCTGCCCTGAACCTTAGACTGTCACTATCAGGCTACCACCCTGATAGCTACCACCCATCAGGTCTCTGACTGTATGGACTCTAGCCAGCCATTCCCATCAGGTCTCGTTAGGCATCTCAGCTCTTATAGGCAGTATGTCAGGGATCTCGTTAGGCATCTCAGCTCTTATAGGCAGTATGTCAGGCATCTCGTTAGGCATCTCAGCTCAGTGTAAGGGGCTGGAGCATCTTGTTAGGCATCTCAGCCCAGTGGAAGGGGCTGGAGCATTTCGTCAGGCATCTCAGCTCGGTGGAAGGGCCTGGAGCATCTCGATAGGCATCTCGTTAGACATCTCAGCTCAGTGGAAGGGGCTGGAGCATCTGGATAGGCATCTCGTTAGACATCTCAGCTCAGTGGAAGTGGCTGGAGCATCTGGATAGGCATCTCGTTAGACATCTCAGCTCAGTGGAAGGGGCTGGAGCATCTGGATAGGCATCTCGTTAGACATCTCAGCTCAGTGGAAGGGGCTGGAGCAGGTTACATCCTTGAAGCAATTAAAATAATTGTTAAAAATTAAGTAAGCTTTATGCAACATCTTCTTGAGTGCGGACCAATCTCACTTCCTGAATTTACAGGTTTTACGCCCCAACCAAACTTCTGGTCCCCATTTGATTAGCTTCTAAATGGAGCACATGTGGAGTGCTGGGGAGGATGGAGTGGGATTTCAGAGGCAAATAAATGTAATACATCTTTCTCCAATATGCTGGTATGTACTGAAGGCCCTATGAGCAGACTGGTGCACGTCCCAAATGGCACCCTATTCCTTATTGGGTCCTAGTCAAAAGGTAGTGCACTACATAGGGAATAGGGTACGATTTGGAATGCGGCCTAGACCATTCGTGAGGCAGGCTGAAATCTGACACTTCTTTGAGCGGAGTATAATCAACAGTTCAGTGGAAAAGTAAGGGTTAGAAGAAAACTCCGCACAACAATTCCCTTCAGTAATCTGGACCAAAGACGGTGAGGAGCAAAGATGTAGAAAATGTGTAATTCCTGGGGAACCAGTGTACAGTACGTCCCTACTTCCGGATCCTGATTAGAGGGACAAACTGATTGGTTGCAGAATGTAATAAATTAAGACGGAGGCTGTGTCCTAAATGGTACCGTTTCCCATAAGGCTCTGATCAAAAGTTATGCACTATGTAGAGAATAGGGTGCGATTTGGAAAGCCGCCTGAGAAATATGCCCCCAGAGGAACCTACAGAAGGAGAGTGCCATGTAGGGTGTTACCAAATGAACAGTACTGTGCATCAATACAGGCTTTATTGTTGTCAGTTGAAGCTGACAGAAACAAGATGGATCCAATACAGACCGTACTGGAGACTGTTTCCAGAGTGGCATTCTTTAATTACAGTAGTCAACATAAACAACGTTTTGATGCCTAAATAAAACATGCATATAAAAAGTATCAATGTAGTTCAAAGATAATAGGGTTGGCACTGGTAGATAATTTTGATTAGAGACATTCTGTCTGATGTTATGATGACGACTTCCTTAAATGTTTGATGAGTGAAATAAACAATTTGACAAACTTCTATTTGTGCACAAAATGTGTATGTTACCAAAATAACAGCTACTCAGTCACTTCTCCATAGCAACAAGTGATACGGCTCTGCTTTCACCTATCCAGTCCTTTCAGACGGGGGCATAAGGGGGGCCAGCGAGGACCCAGCCACTTCCTCTCAGCTGAGTTTGGGTCCTTTTGACTCATGGTCATCAAAGCGTGTGTGGCGGCCGCGACCCGGTGTGTGGCGGCCGCGACCCGGTGTGTGGCGGCCGCGACCCGGTGTGTGGCGGCCGCGACCCGGTGTGTGGTGGCCGCGACCCGGTGTGTGGTGGCCGCGACCCGGTGTGTGGTGGCCGCGACCCGGTGTGTGGGTGGCGCGATCTGGTGTGTGGGTGGCGCGATCCGGTGTGTGGTGGGGGGCGCGACCCGGTGTGTCCTTTGACCCCCCTTCCTCAAGTTTCCACAGGGCGTTCCTGAGGAAGCGAGACAACGCTGCTTTGTCCAGACGGGCCGCTTTCCTCCTGTCAGTGATCTCCTTCACACGGTTCATATACGTCCTGATCCTCTCCTACAGTCAGTTGACAATAAAATAAAGGATTTAGAAATAACGTTACAATATAATGTCACTTAGGAGATACTTATCTACAGTAGGCTACAGTAGACAGTGTATAAAATATTAGGAACACCCTCCTAATATTGAGTTGCGCCCCCTTTTCCCCTCAGAACTGCCTCAATTTGTTGGGCACGGACTCTACAAGATGTTGAAAGGGATCCACAGGGATGCTGGCCCGTGTTGACTCCAATTCTTCCCACAGTTGTGTCAAGTTGTCTGGATGTCCTTTGGGTGGTGGACCATTCTTGATACATACGGGAAACTGTTGAGTGTGAAAAACCCAGCAGCGTTGCAGTTCTTGGCACACTCAAACCGGTGCGCCAGGCACCTACTACCATACCCTGTTCAAAGGCTCTTTTGTCTTGCCCGTTCACCCTCTGAATGGCACATATACACAATCCATGTCTCAATTGTCTCAAGGCTTGAAAATCCTTCTTTAACCTGACTCCTCCCCTTCCTCTACACTGATTATGGATTTGTGGATTTAAATAGTGACATCAATAAGGGATCATAGCATTCACCTAGTCAGTCTATGTCATGGAAGGACAGCAACACTGGTCACTGTCCGGTAAAGCAGGGTTACATATTGGACTTTCGATATATGCAGAAAATCGAGAGAGAAAAAAAAAGAAACGTGTTTTAATCGGCGTATGCTTACTTCGATTATGACCTCACGCCCGTTAAGAAAAGCAGAGTAAGGGGTTTACATGACTAAAGCCATACTCTGCCTTCTGCCATAATCAATTTAATATTAAATAGTTAAATAAAGGTTAAATAAATTAAAACAATTTATAACATTAAATGATTAGTGTGCATGTAAAGGTGCTTTGTCATGGAAAGAGCAGGTGTTCCTAATGTTTTGTACACTCAGTATATGTGGGGTGTCGTATGCAGGTTATGGAAGTTGACAATTGACTGAACAAAATAGGGTTGGATTAGTGAAATTCTCTTCAGGGTAAAAATGTAATATCTTACCAACTCTTGCTTGATTGCATGTTCTTTGGGGTTTATCCCTTGTGTGACCAAGTACACTAAGCAACAAAACAAGAATGAGACTAATTTAGCATGGGGAGTGTTGTGATGACAGTCATTTCATCATCTTTACACCCCAAAAAATGTGCAGACTGGATATAATTGTACAATATTAGCCTGGACAATAAAGCACACTTACTCCAGAAAAGAGAGTTGAGGCTATATGCAGACATCAGGTCCAGCTTTGCTTGTTCCAGAGGATCCAGCTAGTAAGAAAGCAAGAGACACATTGAGAGGGTTAGTTTTAGCTCGTCCAGTTCGAATGTTCTGCAGCAGGTTAAGAGTGATTTGCATTAGTTGGGAGCCGGGAGCCCTGCTCAAGCCGGCAATTAAATAGTCTGAAAACAAATTGGTGTAGCCTATGATCAAGCAGTAACGAGTTAGTATTCCTTGTTTACACAGTTCGTATAAAGAAATCAGTCATTTGAAATAAATTAATTAAGCCCTAATCTATAGATTTCACATGGCTGGGTAGGGGAGCAGCCATGGGTGGGCCTGGGAGGGCTCCCACGGGGGAGCCAGGACCAGCCAATCAGAATTAGTTTTTCCCCACAAAAGGGCTTTATTACATATAGAAATACTCCTCAGTTTCATCAGCTTTCCGGGTGGCTGGTCTCAGACAATCCTGCAGGTGAAGAAGCCGGATGTGGATATCCTGGGCTGGCGTGGTCTGCAGTTGTGACGCCGGGTGGACGTACTGCCAAATTCTCTAAAACGACGTTGGAGGCGGCTTAAGGTAGAGAAATGAACATTACATTCTCTGGCAACAGCTCTGGTGGACATTCCTGCAGTCAGCATGCCAATTCCACGCTCCCTCAACTTGAGGCATCTGTGGCGTTGTGTTGTGTGACAAAACTGCACATTTTAGAGTGGCCTTTTATTGTCCCCAGCACAAGGTGCACCTGTGTAATGATCATGCTGTTTAATCAGCTTCTTGATATGCCACACCTGTCAGGTGGATAGATTATCTTGGTAATGGAGAAATGCTCACTAACAGGAATATAAAATGTGTGCACAAAATTTGAAAGAAATTTGCTTTTTGTGCATATGGAACATTGCTGGGATCTTTTATTTTAGCTCATGAAACATGGGACCAACACTTTACACATGGCGTTTCTATTTTTGTTCAGTATAGTTTGATAATTCAAACATATATTTTATCGAAAATACGTGTTGTAGCCTGTTTCAGTAGCATGCATCACACTGCCTTGTTGACAATATGAATCGAAGCCATAGATTACGGCTCGATTTGAGCAGGGAGCTCCGCGCACCACATTTCAGTAGCATAATTAAACCTCTTAAGTGGTGAGGGTTTAACAGCAGAGGCTTAAATATTACTGTTCTGTTCATTTGAATAGGTGACCAACTTGGAGTGACATTCCCAATAATTAGGGGTGTATTAATTACGCCAATACTGTTGCAAAACATTTATTGTCTGTTGCAAAACGTTTTGCGACAGACCGTTTACTACAAACGGTAAACGGCTGGATACACCCCTGGACTTCAAATAACACCCAATACCAAGTCATTCTATCTGTCTGAAAACATACTTTTTGCACCAGTTCATTTCTTGGCATGGATAGGATGGTCTGCACCATGTTGTTCACGGCACCAACTGATGACTCAAACCCTGTGAGCTGTTCCTCAATCTCAGTAGGGTAGTCTTCCACTGGGATGTCCTCTGCCATGTTGTCTGGGGAGATTGAGAAAGACAATTAACATTAGCTAGATAGACATAGTACATTTTATTAATTTAGCTGACACTCTTATCCAGAGGGACTTACAGTAGTGAGTGTAATGTAGACACTAGACAAGGTAGCTAGCTACCTACTAACTGTACCATGGGTCGTTCCACCTCAAAAAGCACAAGAAAGAGGATTGACACCTACCATCTCAGACTGATCTGAAATCATTTTGGTTGTTAGAAACATAAGGGGTATATATAGTATCAGTTCTCTGTGTTTGACCAGTAGTATGGAGCTGCGGATCGGAGTATTGTTTCTTCATCGTAATGTATTATCAGTGAATCCGGTGATGGTGTTCAGAGAAATTTGTCATTGAAGTTGTTAGGTTTATGACCCATCCTACAACCTGATTTTAACAGATACTGACCACTAGATGGTGAAGTTCCTGCATGCTAGCTTTGTGCAAACTGGAAACCACATATCCTGAGGCCGCATTTATTGTAGCTGGGGATTTTAACAACGCAAATTTGAGGAAAACGCTACCAAAGTCAACAAAACTCTCCGCCCACAACCACAGGGCTCTCCAGAGGGTAGTGCGGTCTGCCCAACGCATCACCGGGGGCAAACTACCTGCCCTCCAGGACACCTACAGCACCCGATGTCACAGGAAGACCAAAAAGATCATAAAGGACATCAACCACCCGAGCCATTGCCTTTTCACCCCGCTATCATCCAGAAGGCGAGGTCAGTACAGGTGCATCAAAACTTGGATCGAGAGACTGAAAAACAGCTTCCATCTCAGACTGTTAAATAGCCATGATTAGCCGGCTACCACCCGGTTACACAACCCTGGAGGCTGCTGCCCAATATACATAGACATGGAATCACTGGTCACTTGAATAATGTTTACATACAGCTTTCCTCATTTCACATCTATATACTGTATTTTAGTCAATGCCATTCCGACATTGCTCATCCTAACATTTATATATTTCTTAATTCCATTATTTTACTTTTAGATTTGTGTATATTCTTGTGAATTGTTAGATACTACTGTTGGAGCTAGGAACAAGCACTTCTGCTAAATACCAGTATGTGACCAATAACATTTGATTTGAATTAATTTGAAAAACGACGCAAAGGGGCATACGGCCTTGTGTTGTGGTTCTGGATGGCCAGATAGATAATGAATAAACTGCCATGTGGTGATTTGATTTGTGTGTCTCGTTTCAGCTAGTTCGGTCTTATTCTTAACACCATGTCTTGTTTTTAGGTGGTTTGACTGATGCTAATATGGTTCAAATTTGCTAGCTAACCAACAACTGTAACAATGTGTTTGAGAGATACGTGGTCAAACCCGTCTAAACCACCAGCTTTGGTGGAGCTAAAACAGCGAGAAAACAGACTAAGCAATATCATAGATCATTTGGATAAGATAAAAACATGCGTGATGCTAGCTAGCGAGCTAACTTATTGCTGGCTAGCTAGCGATCAAGCAAGGACTTTGAACAGCTACGGCTCAGAGAAAATGAGAGAAGCAATGAGAAAGCCCCTCGCAAAACTCCGTTAACTACTCATTGTTGAATAGTTGTATTAATTTATGTAATTACTGCAATAATGCGAAGATAGCTACCTGTTTCTTCACACGTTGTAGTTCAACCGGAAACACATCAGCGGCAAGATTCTCTTATTCTATGTTTTCTATTTCCCCTTTCGACAGAACTCTGACGCTCAATAACTCCCTCTACTGGTTGGGTTGCAGAACACAACATGTACAGTCAAGCTCTCAAGTACATATATCATGAGAGGCTGGCTATCTTGGCTATTTTAACACTAAAGTTAGAAGAATGTAGCTGGCAATGGCATAATAAACTGGACTTTTAATTGCATTAGAGCGCTGGCAAGCGCTGCACAGAGAGCAAAATGATAGTTTCCAACATAGACAGTGAGCGTCGGACGAAACCCTGTAAAATATTCTACACATATTCTACACATTCTAAACGCCATCATTTGTTCTTCATTCTCTTGCAAGTCAATGCATTTATACTGTATTTTTCAGCTGTGTGGTGATGGTTACAGCCCATCTGTAAATAGCCCACGCTACTACCTCATCCCCATATTTAGTATATATCTATTTTCACATCATCATCTGCACATCTATCATTCCAGTGTTAATGCTCATTTGTACATTTTTCGCCACTATGGCCTATTTATTGCCCTACTTTCCTAATCTTACTACATTTGCACACACTGTACATAGATTTTCTATTGTGTTAATGTTTGTTTATCCCATGTGTAACTCTGTGTTGTTGTTTTTGTCACACTGCTTTGCTTTGTCGTTGCCAGGTCGCATTTGTAAATGAGAACTTGTTCTCAACTGTCCTACCTGATTAAATAAAGGTGAAATATAAATATATACAGTATATAATTTTTATTTTTAATAAACATATATTTTTTGCTAGAATAAATTCTTTTTCTGAACACTACACAACATTAAGTACATATTAAACCTTCAAGAAAACATATTTTCCACCTCAGGCATTAAAGCCCTTTTATTATTGTCAATTTTGGTCTGATATGGACACCATTTACCTTCAACCCCATCACAGACAATATGGAAGTTGTCTGAATATGATTATAAAAGATACTTGTTATAAAATCAACATTTACCTAATGCTCATGTGTCCCCCAAACCAATTCAATTATTATAAATATAAAATGTATGTAAAATCTAAGAATTTTGCTATATTAAACCCTAAAATATACACATTATGTGTCAGCGGACTCATCATTTAAATTAAAAAAAAATGTGAGACAAGGGTGACAGGGTTGAATACTGTAACGGGGTTGAAGAGACACATCAGTTTCATATAAACTAGTTTACCACAGGGTTCAATTCTTGGGCCAACCCTTTTCTCTATATACATCAACGATGTCGCTCTTGCTGCTGGTGACTCTCTGATCCATCTCTACGCAGATGACACCGTTCTGTATACATCTGGCCCCTCTTTGGACACTGTGTTTACTAACCTTCAAACAAGCTTCAATGCCATACAACACTCCTTCCGTGGCCTCCAACTGCTCTTAAACGCTAGTAAAACTAAATGCATGCTTTTCTATCGAACGCTGCCAGCACCCGCCCACCGGACTATCATCACTACTCTCGACGGGTCCGACTTAGAATACGTTGACTCCTACAAATACCTAGGCATCTGGTTAGACTGTAAACTCAACTTCCAGACTCACATCAACCATCTCCAATCCAAAATTAAATCCAGAATTGGCTTCCTATTTCGCAACAAAGCCTCCTTCACTCATGCTGCCAAACATGCCCTTGTAAAACTGACTATCCTACCGATCCTTGATTTCGGCGATGTCATTTACAAACTAGCCTCCAACACTCTACTTAGCAAATTGGATGTAGTCTATCACAGTGCCATCCGTTTTGTTACCAAAGCTCCATATACTACCCACCACTGCGACCTGTACGCTCTCGTTGGCTGGCCCTCATTACATATTCGTCGCCAAACCCACTGGCTCCAGGTCGTCATCTATAAGTCTTTACTAGGTAAATCTCCGCCCTATCTCAGCTCACTGGTCACTATAGCAACACCCACCCGTAGCATGCGCTCCAGCAGGTATATTTCACTGGTCATCCCCAAAGCCAACACCTCCTTTGGCCGCCATTCCTTCCAGTTCGCTGCTGCCAATGACTGGAACGAATTGCAAAAATCACTGAAGCTAGAGGTTCCTATCTCCCTCACTAACTTTAAGCGTCAGCTGTCAAAGCTGCTTATCGATCACTGCACCTGTATATAGCCCTTCTGTAAATAGCCCACACTACTACCTCATCCCCATATTTATTTTTGTTATTTTTCACAAATCTTGCACTCCAGTATCTCTATTTGCACATCATAATTTGCACATCCTTCATTCCTGTGTTAATGATGATAATCTGTAATTTGTCTCACCACTATGGTCTATTTATTGTCCTACCTCTTAACCTTACTGCATTTTGCACTACATTTTGCACTCTGTATATAGACTTTCCATTGTGTTTTTGACCATGTTTGTTTACTGTGTAACTCTGTGTTGTTTTTGTCGCACTGCTTTGCTTTGTCTTGGCCAGGTCGCAGTTGCAAATGAGAACTTGTTCTCAACTGACCTACCTGGTTAAATAAAGGTGAAATAAAAAAAAAAAAAAAATAAAACTATCAAAATCCCTCCAAGATTTACACCAAAACATTGCATTTAATTGTATGCAACCATGCAATAATTAACCAAACTGCAGTAACAAATATACAAATAAAAACACATTAGGCATTAGGTTAACTAATAACATTCAACAGGTTTCATCAGAAAAGTTTAACGTGTCATCAAACTGTAGGACAATTTTCCAAGGGCATTTAGAATGCTAGAACAGCTGTGACTACAACACTAGTGTCAGCAGGACTATCCTTCTTCTCAGGAGCGCCATATTCATTCATTTATGGTTCTTCCTGAGAGTCTGGCCCACACATCTCTCTCAACCTCTACGTGGCGGGATGTCACACGCTGTCGGGGGTGGAATCATCTCAAGGACTTCATCAAACTAATACTAGTGAACGTCGTCTCGACACGATGCATACATTTCAATTTCAGACTAATTTCCTCCGTGCCGAGGATGAAGCCTAGATAAAGGTCATCATCATATTCCACTACACACCACTGCCTAAGAACACCTGGATTTCGCCACTGGATTTTGTCCACAGGTTGTGGATTTTCCTCATTGGCTGGCTGTTCTGGAGCAGCCAGGACCTTCTGCCTGAAACTGAAGTGCTGTGTGTTAAAGCAGGGACTGTTTAGGTCCTTCTCTGTTGGACAAATGCAGCTGACATCACGAGACATCATCTCACCAGGAGCAAGGGTGATGGCCTGGTGTATTCTCTCCATCGCACGTTCAACATCGGCACTCTTCACAAAGAACAGCTTCACTGACGTGTTTGTGGAGGAGTGGTCAAGTTCCTCATTGCTCCTTTCCTCTCCTCTCCTCGCTTGTATGCTGTTGTCCTCTGTTTACGCTTCTGGCTCTGGTCTCACTTAACTTTTTATTTTTCCCTGCCTCATTTCTTTTCCATCTCTGACGCTCTCTCTCAAGGTATTTTTTCGGGGTCAGTGTTTTGACGTGCTCGACACAGCCTTAGTCTTTCTGCTGCCGTGGGTGCCATCGTTCCCTAGATGTTTCAATGGATAACGTTAAATCAAAGATTCTTAGAATATATACATGCATACACTATAATCCTTGAGTAATGTAGGATCTAGAGCGACTTAAAGGAACAGCTGAAGTTAAGAGCCTTGCCCAAATCTCCTACCACTAGTCTGCCTGCCTTAAAACATATGTTTTGTTCACATGGAACACATTACAGCATGTTTCGTAAGTGAATATAAACAATATATAATGTATAATATATTGAATAATTTATTTGTTTAGATGTAAAATTCACAAATAAAGTAAATAACTCAAACCTGTCACAGGTTTACAAGCCTGTTACAATGAAACATGTGACGGGGTTGAGTGTGACGGGGTTGAGTTTTTTTGGCTCAAAATGGCCTCTGCTCCTCATGTGGTGAAGGACAGGACCATATGGTGTGCATTAAATTAATAGATTGTATATTTTTATAGGTTAAAGTATCATTTTGATAAGTGCTAGTTTTCCATTTTTATTTCATGTAACAGGGTTGAGTTGGTCAGCTCGACGATCCCCACCTGACTTTAAAATACAACAAAATACAGATATAAAATAATGTGATTACTTGCCTGTTTCTGTACCATGCAGTTGAAAATGATTGAATAATGTCACTTCCTGTTAATGATGGCACATAAAGGTGGACTGACCATTTTTATTGGCTGGCGTGACTGGTTGAGTGTAGACTGAGGTAAATTGAGCGATTTTAATCAATAAACATGAATTTATTTGATCAAAATACTTTCTCAACAAAAGAACACAAATATGTTTGCATTAATGGAAAAAGTTATTAATTATCTGCACATTTTAATATTAATTTCTCAAGTAAAAATTAAGTGAAACGCCTGGGGGACATGACTTAATGCTTAGTGTCAGTTAAAAAATAAGATTTTTTAATAATAAAGTTTAAATTAATGCTATATTTATTTCAATTCCTTATACTGGACATTTAAATTCATATTCAAAATCTTTTAACATTTCATTTTGGTGACCCAATACTTGAAATATAATATAAAAAATCTGAGGGTCTGAAATATTACCAGAGCCAAGAATGACCTCTATAAAGACCTACTCGAGTGAAAGGAGGATATCCATAACCTGAAGAAAAACTAAAGTACTATTCTATTCTAATGACTTATTCTATGACATATAATGTGCTGTTTAAAAAAAAAAACTCATTTAGGCACAGTTTCTTTCAACTGTAATTCAGTGACTGTAATACCCAAGGTTCCTGATAAAAAACATGAATGTTTCAGTTAATGGAGAAGATTATTCCCAACCTTGCCCATTGAATATTGGAGAATGAATGCTTCAGTGAATGGAGAAAGTGATGCCCAACCTTCCCCATTGAATGTTGGAGAAACTATTGTCAGTATCAAGGTTTTATCAGCAGATGGCAGCAATTCTCAGGTAATATGATTACGCATCAACGGGGGCTAAAGTATCCGTAAATGTTTAATGGAAACCTTTGGTAAATCTTTGTATTTTAGATAATGATACATTAACTATTCATTGGATCAAACCTCTTCCAGATGTACTATGTGCTGGTCACATGAGGGCAGATTCCCATGGCTGTGACTTTCAGTGATGTGAAAGAGCAGGTCTAGTATGAATGTCCTGTAACTCTGACAGCCCTCTACAGACCCATCTCCACCAACCAGAGGTAAAGTTGGTATTCTAATCCTAACCTGGAGGTCCGGAGCAGGGTCTAAATCCATCTCTGATTAGAGGTGAAGAAGAAGAAAAAAACAGAACTTCCAGGTCCAGATTTTAATTTGAGGATACTATACTGTATAATGTATGTCAACCAGTTTTTGAACCCAGGTCTCCTACTACATGTGCCTTAGACTATGTCAGCCCACTGAGCTAAAGCCAGGGCCCATAGTCACACAGAATCTCAGAGTAGGAGTGCTGATCTAGGATCAAGTCTTCCCTGTTCATATAACCTTATTCATTACGATTAAACTGATCCTAGATCAGCACTCATACTCTGAGTCACTATGAATATGGGCCCTGGTCTCTCAGTCAAGGTAATGTATCTATGTCCACTGATTCTTTCTCATCAGTTGAATCTCTGACACTGTTTTCTGCAGTGATCCACAGGACCTGTTCTCAGCCCCCTACATTGACACGCTGACAAGGTCAAAGGTCCACCCGCTAAATTAGTGTCCCCTGGGAGACAGCAGGAAGGTTCTGGAACACGACCTGTCCTCAGCCCTGGTCAAGTGTTTCTTTGCATACCAAGGTACACCGTCACTTGCAAGCTAGCAAGATGATTAATTTCTCAAATCTAATTATTTCTGATATTGAAGGAATGTTGTAATGTTAGAATTTCACTCAGCTAGACTTGGTCTTTTACCAAATAGGGCTATCTTCTGTATAACACCCCCTACCTTGTCACAACACAACTGATTGGCTCAAACGCATTAAGAAGGAAAGAAATTCCACAAATTCACTTTTAAGAAGGCACACCTGTTAATTGAAATGCATTCCAGGTGACTACCTCATGAAGCTGGTTGAGAGAATGCCAAGAGTGTGCAAAGCTGTCTTCAAGGCAATGGGTGGCTATTTGAAGAATCTCAAATATACAATTTATTTTGATTTGTTTAACTCTTTTTTGGATACTACATGATTCAATATGTGTTATGTCATAGTTTTGATGTCTTCACTATTATTATAGATAGGTACTTTATTGATCCCTGGGGGGAAATTTCTTTGTCAAGCAGCTACGAAAAACACAGGGCAGGTGCAAAATGCCAGAACGAAATACACAAAAGACAGATACACGATACATGATACATAGTGCGGCAGTATGAAAAAGTATAAAAATACAAGTCTGGAGTGCAAAAAGCTATAAAAAGGCAATGCATAGTATGAGTGAATGACTGAATATGTATACTATACATTGTTACAGAGTGTTAGGTGAAAAAATTATGCAAGTTGATATAAATACATTTTTAAAAATTGCATGGTTAACTATACAGGTCGATGGCAGAGAAAGATACTTAAATAGTTAAATATGCGTATGATATAAGTGAGGGTAATAATAGTTTACTTAATATACGGTCTAGTTAAATGTACAGGTAAGTGAATATTTGCATGGTTACATTAACTGTACAGGTAAATGACAGGAAGAGATTCTTAAATAGCTAAATGTGTGTATGATATAATTTAGGGTAATAATAATAATTCCCTTAAAATACAGGGTTTAATTACAGATAAATGCACATATTGCACATTCGATACACTAAAAGCAATGAAAAAATATATATACTACTGACAGGATACTAGTATGCAGTCCTGAGTGAATGACTACGTAAGTTCAGTCCAAGAATTACTTACAATATATTGCAGGTGATATGATATAACAACTGTACTAATACATTAATATGTATATACAGTCCTGAATGAGTGCTGAATGAATAAGTCCTGAGTGAATGAGTGATAACAGACCAGAGAGTTACTCACGGATGGATGGATGCCTAACTATTAGAATGTAGAAAATAGTAAAAATAAAGAGAAACCCTAGAATGAGTAACTTTGTCCAAACTTTTGACTGGTACTGTACATCCAGAAAATATTTATGAAATATATAACATCATAGAATATTTATGTACATTTTAAATAAATACATTTTTGCGTCACATGTATTATGCTGAATTGTAATGTTGAGTCTATTGACCTCTGGTACCTTGGCATTAGGTTCCAAAGTGGGGTTTGTATGCAAAAGTTGAAAATAAATTAAAATTAAGCTAACTGCCACTTATAAAACATAGTAAGATTAGCTATGTTTAAGTTCTTAAAGAGACACATGAACCTAGAACATACTTCTCCCGAGCTGTCAATCACAATTTTAAATGTTCCTGAGCCTTGTTCCCCAGCCCACCTCCAAATGACAGAACAGCCGAGGCCCATTAAAATTTTGACATTTTCTTCAGATGGATAATGGCATTTATCATGGATAATGGAATTGTATTTGATTATGTTTTCACCTGGCAGGTGACAGAGGAAGAAGATATTTTCTTCAGCTGCCTGCAAGAAAGAGTTTTCACTGAGCTCGCTAACACAGCAACATGCAGCGTGACTGACCAAGATAATAATTGTTTTGGATATTAAAGCTCTGAGTTAATGTAATGTAGCTATGTGTTAGATATAATTGCATTGCTAGCTAGTTAATGTTAAATGTTGCTTGCCAAGCAATGTGTTGCTAGCTAGCTTTGTAGTGAAGGATGACAGCAATATAGCTAGAACTGGCTAGCTAGCTAGCTTATTTCTAGCAAAAATATAATTTTCCCTGCAGGGGATCCTTTTGGTCTGGAGCCTCAACTGCCTATGGACAGACCCCAGCCAATGGAAATTAGTATTTTGTATAATTAAGCTAGCTAGCCAGTAGCTAGTTCCTAAACATTAACCCCTTATTCTTCATTTTGTGTGGTATTGTTTTACTGACTTCCTGTGGCTGCATTATCCACAGGGTAACTGTCAACTTGTGAATCTGAAAATGGACACCAGAGGTTAAGGAATCTGCATGGTAAGTATCAATTTCATGTTTATGGGCAAGACAAAATATTTAAGTGCCTTTGAACGGGGTATGGTAGTAGGTGCCAGGCGCACCGGTTTGAGTGTGTCAAGAACTGCATCGCTACTGGGTGTATTAGGAATGGTCCACCACCCAAAGGACATCCACTCAACGGCAGGCCAGGGGTCGAAAACGGGTCATTGATGAAAGAGGACAAAGGAGGCTGACATCAATTGTGCAGAGCAACAGACGGGGTACAGTTAGTCAACTGACAGTCCAGTGTAACACAGAGCAACAGACGGGGTACAGTTAGTCACTGACAGTCCAGTGTAACACAGAGCAACAGACGGGGTACAGTTAGTCAACTGACAGTCCAGTGTAACACAGAGCAACAGACGGGGTACAGTTAGTCAACTGACAGTCCAGTGTAACACAGAGCAACAGACGGGGTACAGTTAGTCACTGACAGTCCAGTGTAACACAGAGCAACAGACGGGCTACAGTTAGTCAACTGACAGTCCAGTATAACATTGGTGCCCAAAGACCCATAAAATAATGCACAATTCGTCATACCTTGACACGAATGGGGTACGGCAGCCGACGACCTTAGAGTTCCACTTCTTTCAGCAAAAAACAAGAAACTACGGTTGCAGTGGGCTAAGGAACAAAAACTCTGGACTCTGGAGAATTGGAAAAACATTGACTGTCTGATGAATCGCGGTTCCTGCTGTTTCACGCTGATGGGTAGACTAGGGTATGGAGAAGCACATGCATCCGTTATGTCGTGTGTCAACATAGCAGGCTGGTGGTGGTGGTGTGTTTTCATGGCACACATTGGGCCCCTCGATAAAAGTGGAGCAACGTTTGAATGTCACAGGATATCTGAACATCATCAATGCCTTCATGGCAGCAGTGTATCCATCTGCAAATTGATTTTTTCAGCAGGATAATGCCCCATGCCACAAGGTTAGGATTGTCCAGGAATGGTTCCATGAACATTACAGTGAATTCAGCAAACTGCACCATGATGCATGGCACTCAGGTTACTGACTAATCACTGAATCTGAGAAGTGACACCAGAGAAGCGTTGAATAGGACTCGTTGGTTTTCACTCTGAAATGTAATCCTTAACTCACAAATTGGAGTCGGGAGCGGTGATGTCAGCTGTTTAAAAACAGTGCAGACTCTCTGACAGAGGTAAGGTTAGGTGATCTGTTTAAACAGTGCAGACTCTCTGACAGAGGGTAAGGTTAGGTGATCTGTTTAAACAGTGCAGACTGGACAGGACACTAGTCTATCTCCTGTTACTGTAGTGAGACAGCTTGCTGTACAGTACACCTCCTGGACAGGACACTAGTCTATCTCCTGTTACTGTAAGTGAGACAGCTTGATGTACAGGACACCTCCTGGACAGGACACTAGTCTATCTCCTGTTACTGTAGTGAGACAGCTTGATGTACAGGACACCTCCTGGACAGGACACTAGTCTATCTCCTGTTACTGTAGTGAGACAGCTTGATGTACAGGACACCTCCTGGACAGGACACTAGTCTATCTCCTGTTACTCTAGTGAGACAGCTTGATGTACAGAACACCTCCTGGACAGGACACTAGTCTATGTCCTGTTACTGTAGTGAGACAGCTTGATGTACAGGACACCTCCTGGACAGGACACTAGTCTATCTTGTTACTGTAGTGAGACAGCTTGATGTACAGGACACCTCCTGGACAGGACACTAGTCTATCAGAGGAACAGAGGAGAGATGTGTCCACAGTCAGTCAGTCATTCAGTCAGTTAGTTAGGCAGACACAGACTCTGGGTTGATGTTCCTCCCCTTGTTTCCCTGGATGGCGATGCGGGCGAGGAGAGCTGTATCTAACAGGCCCTGTTGAAGTACCTGGATGCCTGGTCACTGAGCCAGGACTTCTGGGACTACAACCTCCATGTGGGGCAGCTGCTACTGCTACAGAAGAGGCGTAGGGAGGTACTGCAGCACCTGTAGACCAGACTGGCCCTGCAGCCCTCACTCAGGTCAGCACACACTGTGGTACACCCATACTCCCCAGAACAGGGTCAATACGGCCCGCTGGTCCCAACAAAATAAAAAATAAAAAAATATAAAAACAATATTTTATTTAGGAACTATACTGAACAAAAATATAAACACCACAACTTCAACAATTTGACTGAGTTACAGTTCATATAAAGGAAATCAGTCAATTGAAATAAATAAATTAAGCCCTAATATATGGATTTCACATGACTGGGCAGGGGTGCAGCCATGGGTGAGTTTCCCCCACAAAAGGGCTTTATAACAAACAGAAATACTCCAGTTTCATCAGCTGATACTGCAGACGGCGGATGTGGAGGTCCTGGGTTGACGTGGTTACACGTGGTCTGCAGTTGTGAGGCCGGTCGAACGTACAGCCAAATTCTCTAAAACAACGGAGTCGGCTAATGGTCGTGAAATGAACATTAAATTCTCTGGCAACAGCTCTGGTGGACATTCCTGCAATCAGCATGTCAATTGCACACTCATTCAAAATCTAATCTGTGGCATTGTGTTATAATGTGGCATTTTATTGTCCCCAGCACAAGTTGCACCTGTGTAATGATCAAGCTATTTAATCAGCTTCTTGATATGCCACACCTGTCAGGTGGATGGATTATTTTGGCAAAAGAGAAATGCTCACTAACAAGGATGTAAACGAATTTGTGCACACATTGTTTGAGAAAAACTTTTTGTGCATCTGGAAAATGATGGGTATTTCCCAAGCAATAAGACAATACAATACAATACAATACTCTCAAAAAGGCCATTTAATCTGGAACGCTTCATCCCCAGTAGGGTGTTTTATAACAAAGTCACAGTAAGAACATCAGTAGGCATGTGTCAATTAAACACATCCTTCCTAGTAAAAGATACAAAGCCCACAAGCATTTGTCTCAAGCAGCAAAATATGCTAACTTCAGTTAGCAAAGCATTTTGTTCAGAGTATTAACCTTCTGCCATTAGAAACATAGGCTACACACATTTTGAACAGGAGAAAGGATGGAAGAGGGAGATACAGATGAGAGAGGGAGAGCGAGAGAGGGAGACTGGAGATAGAAAGAGAGAGAGAGAGAAGAAAGAGAAAGCTGCTACTGAATCACAAGGAGGAGGGTTTCTCACTGCCATCAGTAGAGTGTGTTAGTCATTTTAACTTGGACTAGCAGGCCTTGTAGGTAGCTAGTTGGGTCACACTCCTGTTGGTGTTCACCTCTTCCTCACTGACTACTAATTAGGTACATTGAATATTACTTTGCTAATTAGGTACATTGAATGGCCACAGCTTTCATACACCTGCTTCTGATGTACACCCTCCTCCCTCCCCCATCTGGTGGTGTCCTGGTCGCTCTGGGCCAGAGTGAGAGTTTCCCCTAACCATACCCATTAGTGGGGGTGGGAATGCAAAACTGACCCAAGATCAGTGTCTAGGGGTACTTCACCGTACACCTCACACACGGTTGAGCTTGGTCACGATGAGGACGCGGACGGACTGGTCGAAGGCGGAGCAGACACACAGGCCCTGCTTGTCGGGGCTCCAGTCCAGGCTGGCGATTGGCTGGGTGGACAGAGTGACGTTCTGCAGCAGGTTGACAGTGCCGGCCACGCCCATGTCCACCTCATCTGAGTCCTTCTTACTCCTCTGAGCAGGGTATTCACTGTTAACAGGACAAAGACCGTGAATCCTCTGAGCAGGGTATTCACTGTTAACAGGACAAAGACTGTGAATCCTCTGAGCAGGGTATTCACTGTTAACATGACAAAGACCGTGAATCCTCTGAGCAGGGTATTCACTGTTAACAGGACAAAGACCGTGAATCCTCTGAGCAGGGTATTCACTGTTAACAGGACAAAGACCGTGAATCCTCTGAGCAGGGTATTCACTGTTAACAGGACAAAGACCGTGAATCCTCTGAGCAGGGTATTCACTGTTAACAGGACAAAGACCGTGAATCCTCTGAGCAGGGTATTCACTGTTAACAGGACAAAGACCGTGAATCCTCTGAGCAGGGTATTCACTGTTAACAGGACAAAGACCGTGAATTCTCTGAGCAGGGTATTCACTGTTAACAGAACAAAGACTGAATCCTCTGAGCAGGGTATTCACTGTTAACAGAACAAAGACTGTGAATCCTCTGAGCAGGGTATTCACTGTTAACAGGACAAAGACCGTGAATCCTCTGAGCAGGGTATTCACTGTTAACAGGACAAAGACAACAGTAATCAAGGATGCAGCTACACACTAGTCTAAATCCTACATGCAACTTGAGATATAAGCGCGTAACTCAGACTTTCACGTACAGTACCTCATGCACCGATGCTAATTATGTATGTTTATCTCAAGAGAGGATTCAGACCAAGCGCTGTACCAGCAGTGTCCCTCCAGAACCAGGAGTGAAGAGCATGGATTTAGAGTCTTAACTATCCATGTTTGATGTTAGTTTACCATTATAGAGACATGTTTCTGAGGTTATGGACTGAAATCCAAGTTCGTGAAGAAACGATTAAGTTACTTACTATTTCCAAAGATGAAGGTTTCCAGCTCCTCCTGCTGTCATAAAGATGTCTCTGTTCTGGGGCAGATGTCTCACTTGCCAGATAGTCGATTTATGGGCCTGGAATGAAATGGAAAGAATCCATTACATACAAAACGATATTGCAAGCATAGAAATACAATTCATAGAATGGGATCCACATTCAAGTTAATGGGTGGTCAATCTATTTCTGTGATTGCCAGTTCACAAGGGTATCGCACAATGAGTAGCTGACTGGACAGCATGCTCCCTAGTATAGTAGTATATTCACTCAACAGTTAGTAATATCCCATGTCAGTGGCAGATGTACAACAACAACTTTGGGGCATGAAAGTAGAAACAACACAATCTAAGAAACACAGAACAATCTAAGTGGATTGAAACCCAAAATCAGATTGGACTTATTTATGTGACGACTGTTGATTGCTCAATGAACTACACAAATATTTGATGAGGTATGGCGGCAAAGTCCTCTCTGATCTCCCCACACCTCCAAACACCAGACGAACAGAGCCAGGGTTGTGTTCCAAATGGTACCCTAATCCCTATAAAGTGCACTACTTTTGACCAGGGTCCATAGGGCTCTTATAAAAACAATAATCATTTGGTGGGTGTTTATATTATATTTATATTAATATGTGTGAGAATTTGAAATTATTTTTTATTTTTTTTGCACATCCCAACTCTCCCTGTGACACCCTTGGAGAGTGGGGTCATGGCAATTAGGGGTTAAGTGCCTTGCTCAAAGGCACATCCACCGATTATTCACCTTGGCGGGTCCTGGATTCAAACTAGCAACCTTTCGGTTACAGGACCAACGCTCTAACCTCTAGCCTACCCATAGGGCTCTGGTCAAAAGTAGTGCACTACATAAGGGAAAGGCATTTGGGACAGACACCAGGGCTTTAAAGTTAGTCTAGTGTGTTTTCATTTCAAGGAGGAATGAAAAAGCCACCCTCTCTCTCCACCAGCCCTATGTGGTCTTTGGCAGGCACCTTCATGGCATGTAAGAAAAACATGGCCGCCACACAGATCCAGTTGTGAAAACATTTAAAACAACCTTCTCTCTCTCCGTAACCACAATGGACTCACCGACACTGGAAGATGTAAAATTACCGTCAATGGGGAACCTTCAATTCAGCTAATTACCTTTTCGGAAACGGAGTCGAAGCCCTTGGTGGGGTGCTGGGTCCTCATGTCAAAGACGTGGAATTTCCCCTCCAACGAAGTGGCCACTAGCTTGTTCATGTTGATATCCTTCCTGTCAAACTCCACGTGGCATACCTGCCGGACAGTTATAAAAGAAAATAACAATTAGGCACCGAGTCCCTGGAGTGGACAGCTGGACAGCCGAGCCATCTCTCTAACTAACTTCAGCTCCTAACAGAGAAATTACCTCAGTAGAACTAACTTCAGCTCCTAGCAGAGAAATGACCTAAGTAGAACTAACTTCAGCTCCTAACAGAGAAATGACCTCAGTAGAACTAACTTCAGCTCCTAGCACTGAGAAATTACCTCAGTAGAACTAACTTCAGCTCCTAACAGAGAAATTACCTCAGTAGAACTAACTTCAGCTCCTAGCACTGAGAAATTACCTCAGTAGAACTAACTTCAGCTCCTAACAGAGAAATGACCTCAGTAGAACTAACTTCAGCTCCTAACAGAGACATTACCTCAATAGAACTAACTTCAGCTCCTAACAGAGACATGACCTCAGTAGAACTAACTTCAGCTCCTAACAGAGAAATGACCTCAGTAGAACTAACTTCAGCTCCTAACAGAGAAATGACCTCAGTAGAACTAACTTCAGCTCCTAACAGAGACATGACCTCAGTAGAACTAACTTCAGCTCCTAACAGAGAAATGACCTCAGTAGAACTAACTTCAGCTCCTAACAGAGACATGACCTCAGTAGAACTAACTTCAGCTCCTAACAGAGACATGACCTCAGTAGAACTAACTTCAGGGTAATGCTAGTGAACATATAGTATACTAAAAGAAAAACTATTTATTTAAAGTACACTTTTAATAAGTGTATTGAAGTGAAATGATAGTATGTGTAAAGCATACTTAAAGATATACTAGAAAGGTACGTCTCATATTTGAAGTATGTTCTATTAATTTGTAATATATTTAAGTATACATGTAATATATTAAAATGTACTTTTTTCCCCAATTGGGTCTCAGTGTTGAAAGGGAAACAAATGGACCCTTGCAGAATACTTGGATTAGAGCATGAAACACTACATACACAACACCAATTATCCAGGAAAAACATTTCAAAATGTCCACTGTCAAGAGGTAAAGAATAGGCTTGGGCGATATACCTGGAAAAATGGCTACCCTGACTATTTGCATTGTGCTCCCCCCCTCTTTTAAGCTGCTGTTACTCTGTTTATCATCTATACATAGTCACTTTATCTATACCTACATGTACATATTATCTCAATTAGCCCGACTAACCGGTGCCCCTGCACATTGACTCTGTACCAGTACCACCTGTATATACAGTTGAAGTAAGAAGTTTACATACACCTTAGCCAAATACATTTAAACTCTGTTTTTCACAATTCCTGACATTTAATCCTAGTAAAAATTCTCTGTTTTAGGTCAGTTAGGATCACCACTTTATTTTAAAAATGTGAAATGTCAGAATAATAGTAGAGAGAATGATTTATTTCAGCTTTTATTTACTTTCATCACATTCCCAGTGGGTCAAAGGTTTCCATACATTCAATTAGTATTTGGTAGCATTGCCTTTAAATAGTTTAACTTGGGTCAAACGTTTCGGGTAGCCTTCCACAAGCTTCCCACAATAAGTTGGGTAAATTTTGGCCCATTCCTCCTGACAGAACTGGTGTAACTGGGTCAGGTTTGTAGGCCTCCTTGCTCGCACATGCTTTTTCAGTTCTGCCCACAAATGTTCAATAGGATTGAGGTCAGGGCTTTGCCACAACTTTGGAAGTATGCTTGGGGTCATTGTCCATTTGGAAGACCCATTTGCGACCAAGCTTTAACTTCCTGACTGATGTCTTGAGATGTTGCTTCAATATATCCACATCATTTTCCTTCCTCATGATGCCATCTATTTTGTGAAGTGCACCAGTCCCTCCTGCAGCAAAGCACCCCCACAACATGATGCTGCCCCCCCCGTGCTTCACGGTTGGGATGGTGTTCTTCGGCTTGCAAGCCTCCCCCTTTTTCCTCCAAACATAACGATGGTCATTATGGCCAAACAGTTCTATTTTTGTTTCATCAGACCAGAGGACATTTCTCTAAAAAGTGTATGTAAACTTCTGACCCACTGGAATTGTGATATAGTGAATTATAAGTGAAATAATCTGTCTGTAAACAATTGTTGGAAGAATTACTTGTGTCATGCACAAAGTAGATGTCCTAACCGACTTGCCAAAACTATAGTTTGTTAACATGAAATCTGTGGAGTGGTTGAAAAATGAGTTTGAATGACTTCAACCTATGTAAACTTGTGACTTCAACTGTACATATATAATGTTTCATGTAATTTTACTGTTTTTTTATTTCTTTACTTATCTATTGTTTACCTAATACTCTTTTTTTTTTTTTTTACTTAAAACTGCACTGTTTGCTAGGGCTTGTAAGTAAGCATTTCACTGTAAGGTCTACAACGGTTGTATTCAGCGCACGTGACAAATACACTGATTTGATTTGATACTGTATACTGGGGTATTTTGAAATACCAATGGTATGATTTTCAATAGCATTAAAACAATTTCTCTTAATATTTACTTTGACTTTTTAAGTCAATACCTGCAGTCAGCTTGTGCACTAGGTTACGAGTTCAAGCAGATCACCTTCTTCATTTGACCTGTTACATTATTTTTCATTATGAAATTTACCGGTAGTCCCCAGTCACGTTGTTGGTTTACAACGATGAGAGACCGGAGCCTCGTGAGTCACTCAATGTTGTGCAGAACGCACCAGGTGACCGAGTTACAGTATGGAATTCACAACTAAATGTTTGCCAGCTAGATACAGTGGGGAGAACAAGTATTTGATACACTGCCGATTTTGCAGGTTTTCCTACTTGCAAAGCATGTAGAAGTCTGTAATTTTTATCATAGGTACACTTCAACTGTGAGAGACGGAATCTAAAAAAATCCAGAAAATCACATTGTATGATTTTTAAATAATTAATTAGCATTTTATTGCATGACATAAGTATTTGATCACCTACCAACCAGTAAGACTTCCGGCTCTCACAGACCTGTTAGTTTTTCTTTAAGAAGCCCTCCTGTTCTCCACTCATTACCTGTATTAACTGCACCTGTTTGAACTCGTTACCTGTATAAAAGACACCTGTCCACACACTCAATCAAACAGACTCCAACCTCTCCACAATGGCCAAGACCAGAGAGCTGTGTAAGGACATCAGGGATAAAATTGTAGACCCGCACAAGGCTGGGATGGGCTACAGGACAATAGGCAAGCAGCTTGGTGAGAAGGCAACAACTGATTGGCGCAATTATTCGAAAATAGAAGAAGTTCAAGATGACGGTCAATCTCCCTCGGTCTGGGGCACCATGCAAGATCTCACCTCGTGGGGCATCAATGATCATGAGGAAGGTGAGGGATCAGCCCAGAACTACACGGCAGGACCTGGTCAATGACCTGAAGAGAGCTGGGACCACAGTCTCAAAGAAAACCATTAGTAACACACTACGCAAAAATAGAGCTTTTTGGTCTAAACTCCACTCGCCGTGTTTGGAGGAAGAAGAAGGATGAGTACAACCCCAAGAACACCATCTCAACCCTGAAGCATGGAGGTGGAAACATCATTCTTTGGGGATGCTTTTCTGCAAAGGGGACAGGATGACTGCACTGTATTGAGGGGAGGATGGATGGGGCCATGTATCGCAAGATCTTGGCCAACAACCTCCTTCCCTCAGTAAGAGCATTGAAGATGGGTCGTGGCTGGGTCTTCCAGCATGACAACGACCCGAAACACACAGCCAGGGCAACTAAGGAGTGGCTCCGTAAGAAGCATCTCAAGGTCCTGGAGTGGCCTAGCCAGTCTCCAGACCTGAACCCAATAGAAAATCTTTGGAGGGAGCTGAAAGTCCATATGGCCCATCGACAGCCCCGAAACCTGAAGGATCTGGATGGAGGAGTGGGCCAAAATCCCTGCTGCAGTGTGTGCAAACCTGGTCAAGACCTACAGGAACCGTATGATCTCTGTAATTGCAAACAAAGGTTTCTGTACCAAATATTAAGTTCTGCTTTTCTGATGTATCAAATACTTATGTCATGCAATAAAATGCAAATTAATTATTTAAAAATCATACAATGTGATTTTCTGGATTTTTGTTTTAGATTCCGTCACTCACAGTTGAAGAGTACCTATGATAAAAATTACAGACTTCTACATGCTTTGTAAGTGGGAAAACCTGCAAAATCGGCAGAGTATCAAATACTTGTTCTCCCCACTGTATCTCATAACTATTAAGATAACTGTCTAAAATGTGCTAAATGTCTGAGAATGATCTGAGTGCGGAGGTGAAAACTTAAAACTAGCTGTTGCTAACTAGCGCAATGACTGGAGATCAACAGGTACAGCTAATACACCACGCAGAGACATACAAATGCTACCCAGTTAACCTGACTCTGGGTAAGTAGAAAAAGAGCTTAATTGACAAAATCTTGCACTCTCTCTTTAATCTCGGTGCAGGAAACCGGCCCTTGGTATCTTCAGTTGGCCTCACCCCATTTTTTATGTTGGTTTCCCACCGGAGAGACATGTTCCTGAGGTCGAAGAGCTTGATGTCTCCGTTGTCATATCCAGCACACACACAGCGGTCCTGGTCATTGAAGGCGTGGCCTGGGGAAGAAATGGTCAAACGGACCTTACTCAAGAGGGGTTAAATTGTCATTATGACTTTAAATGCAGTAAGTAATTTAGGACCTATGCTTTGCTAAATTCTGCAAGCGAAGGACAACATGAGATCTATTAATTATGCATCCCAATGCAAATTTGAGATGAGCGCAGATAAGAAACCATGGGTTTCTATTATGCTAGTACTTTTCCTCATACGTACCAAAAGCTACGGTCCAGCAGTCTCTCTTGGCCTCCCCCACCCCTGGCTCCATGTTAGCCACAGGTGTGTCCTTCTGTCTGGGGTCCCATACCTTCACTGTCCCTGGAAGACAGAACACAGACAGCAGCGATAACAAACACATATTATGATGCCTCAGGTAAGATGGCGGCACTGCAGGACTGATTTGAGAATACTGATTGGAATATGTTGAAAGATTAATCCATCCAGGACTCGTCCCTCAACATTGAGGAATATACAGGCAACTGACAGATTATAGGAAACTATTGAGGAAATGAGAGATACAAGTATATTGAAAGCAGGTGCTTCCACACAGGTGTGGTTCCTGAGTTAATTAAGCAATTAACATCCCATCATGCTTAGGGTCATGCATAACAATGTCCAGTTGGCCATTATTTTGGTTTTATAAAATATTTAAAAACTGTGCCTAAATAAATTACATGAGCTAAAATTCATTTCCATGACTTTTCAGGTTTTTTATCATTTTCCAAAACTTTTCCAGGCCTGGAAAACACCATTACTTTTCCAGGATTTTCATGACAGTACGAACCCTGCTGGTCGCATCCTCAGAGTCTTCTCGGACATCTTTAACCTGTCCCAGGCTGTAGTCCACCACCAAGGTGACATGCCAAATGACTATCGCCTCATCACACTAACCCCTGTCATCATGAAGTGCTTCAAGCGGCTGTTTTTTTTTAATTCTCTGATTCTACTGCTTGCATCAGTTATTTAAAAACCCTGTGTTTTTGCTTTGTCGTTATGGGATATTGTTTGTAGATTGATTAGTGGGAAAAAAACGATTTAATCCATTTTAGAATAAAGCTGCAACGTAACAAATTATGGAAAAAGTCAAGGGGTCTGAATACTTTCCGAATGCACTGTATGTGAGAATTCTGTTCATTGACTACAGTTCAGCATTCAACCCTATTGTTCCCTCCAAGCTCGGCACCAAGATCATAGCCCTGGGTCTGGACACCACCCTCTGCAACTGAATCCTGGACTTCCTGACAGGCAGACCACAGGCTAGGCTGTGAGGATTGGCAACAACACCTCCTCCACACTGACTCTTAACACAGGGCCCCCCAGGGGTGTGTCCTCAGCCCTCTGCTGTGCTCCCTATTCACCAATGACTGTGCGGCTTTGCACGACACCAACTTCATCATCAAGTTTGCTGACGACACCACAGTTGGCCTGATAAGCAACAACAACGACGAGTCAGCCTATAGGGAGGAGGTAAGTGAACTGGCATTGGGGTGCCATGACAACAACCTCTCCCTCAACGTCAGCAAAACAAAGGAGCTGTTGGTTGGCTTCAGGAAGCAGAGGGAACATGCTCAGATTCACATCAACGGGACTGCAGTAGAGAGAATCAGCAGTTTTAAGTTCCTCATCATCCACATCACAGAGGACTTGACATGGACCAACACCACCACCACTCTTGTCAACAGGGTGCAACAGCGTCTCTACTTCCTAAGCTGGCTGGGTCCTCTCCAACTACTTCCACTGCACCATAAAGAGCGTCCTGACCGGTTGCATTATGGCCTGGTACGGGAATTACTCCATCCACGACCGCAAGGCCCTCCAGTGGGTGGTGAAGACCATGCTCCCACTCATCCAGGACATCTACTCAAAACTACATCACAACTGCTGCTACCAGACTCTTATTTATTATTGCAAAATACTGCACAACGTAAACATTGCGCAACACTTGGCCCCCATTCCCCCTTTCTCCAAACGTATACAGTTCCTTCGGAAAGTATTCACACGCCTTGAATTACATGTAATATTTGTTCAATGGCCGACACACAATACCCAATAATATTAAAGTGGAATTCTGTCTTTTCTAAACATTTTACAAAGGAATCACAAATGAAAAGCTGAAATGTTTTGAGTCAATAAGTATTCAACCCCTTTGTTATGGCATGGCGAGCCTAAATAAGTTCAGGAGTAAAACTCTGCTTAACAAGTCACATAAATAGTTTCATGGACTCACTCTGTGTGCAATAATTGTGTTTAACATGATTTTTGAATGACTCATCTCTGTACCCCACACATACTAATTATGTAAGATCCCTCAGTCGAGCAGTGAATTTCAAACACAGATTCAACCTCGTAGCCCTGGGAGGTTTTCCAATGCCTCACTAAGAAGGGCACCTATTGGTAAATGGGTCAAAATAAAAAATAAACAGACATTGAATATCCCTTTGAGCATGGTGAAGTTCTTAATTACACTTTGGATGGTGTATCAATACACCCAGTCACTAGAAAGATACAGGTGTCCATCCTAACTCAGTTGCCAGAGAGGAAAGAAACCGCTCAGGGATTTCACCAAGAGGCCAATGGTGACTTTAAAACAGTTACAGAGTTTAATGGCTGTGATAGGAGAAAACTGAGGATGGTTCAACAACTTTATAGTTACTCCACAATACTAACCTAATTGACAGAGTGAAAAGAAGAATAAAAATATTCCAAAACATACATCCTGTTTGCAACAAGGCACTAAAGTAAAACTGCATAAAATGTGGCAAAGAAATAGAATTTGTCCTGAATACAAAGCATTATGTTTGGGGCAAATCCAACACAACACATCACTGAGTACCACTCTTCATATTTTCCAGCATGGTGGTGGCTGCATCATGTTATGGGTATGTTTGTCATCGGCAAGGACTAGGGAGTTTTTTATGATAAAAAGAAACTAAGCACAGGCAAAATCCTAAAGAAAAACATGGTTCAGTCTGCTTTCCAACAGACAATGGGAGACAAATTCACCTTTCAGAAGGAAAATAACCTGAAACACAAGGCCAAATATACACTGGAGTTGCTTACCAAGTGACCTAGTTACAGTTTTGACTTAAATCGCCTTGAAAATATATGGCAAGTCCTGAAAATGTCTGTCTATCAATGATCAACAACCAAGTTGACAGAACTTGAAGACTTAAAACGAATAATGTGCAAATATTTTACAATCCAGGTGTGCAAAGCTCTTAGAGACTTAAACAGAAAGACTTACAGCTGTAATCACTGCCAAAGGTGATTCTAACACAAACAGGCATTCTATTTTTGCTCTATTATATTGGCCACTATTATCGATCAAGTGCACAAGGCTACATGCTAAAATAATGTTCACTGAGCAAGTTCACTCACACACAAGTGTTACTGTCAAGTTCAACACAACAAAAGCAATATCTTTGGGCTACACTGCACATTATTACATTGTACACTTTCTGCCTGTGAACATCTGTTCTACAATGTGCCAGTAGAGAATGATGTGGTGTTCCTTTGACCTCTATACTGGCATCCAGCTTAAGCCAGGCCCAGCTCCAGCTACACTTGATCCCTGAATCCACCTGTTTAACAAGCTACGCCTCATTTTCACCTAATTATCTAATTCAAAAAATGTAACACATACTGTAGAGGGAAAACATTAGTTCACAGATAGTAGTTTGTTTGTTAGCTAGTTAACATTTCAGACAGATTGTCAGGGTCCATTAAGCAACTAACGCGTTATAACTTGAGGAACGGCAAGGAGTCGTATAACGTTACCAGTTAATACTATAGTGAATTGGTTAGGTTACTAACGTTAGCTCATCTGATGTTGTAGCGTTAGCTAGCTAACATTAGCTCTCTGACTTTATTTGCCAGCAAATGTTCACACCATAAACTCAATGAAGTTGGCTAATGATGCTCAACATTTCTCTGGCTAGCTAACGGAGAATTCGATCCAGCTAGCAAGATACTTAACAATGCTAATAACACTTGTTCCACCACACTTTCTCCCTCAGCTCAAACTTTCCAAATGCCAGTTGTTTTTTGGTTACAGCTCGTTAAGTACGCTTCATCACCTTCTCACCCCGACTCCGTGGTCAGGTTTCTCACCTACCTCTTCATTATCGTTCCGGGGACACGTTGCTGTAACTGGCAAACTGCCTTTCTACTCTCTGCTGTCCAGAGCGCGCGCTCTTTCCAGAGAGAAAGCTGTATGCTAAAACTAGCAAATTGGTAATAACTTCTCTCTTCAGTTGTGTGCTGCATTCTGTTGTTATGTGAACGATTGGCTGAGCCTTGGATACAGACGATATTGCTCCAAACGCGCATCACTCGTTCGCTTACAGACAGTAGTGATCCAAAGCCAAACTTTTCTCATCGGATCGACACAAATCGCGTAGGTCACATATTTTGGAATTTCGCCAAAAGGGGAGTAGTTTGCATCCCTGACTACAGCATCATATAAGTGCTTGCCTAAGAATCCTAGCCACACCCTCAGGATTAAAGTAATCTTTAAAAAATATATAATAATTACCATCTCTGCTCCCAGTCACGATCTCAGGGGCCCCGTCACCTATCCCCAGGCCCCCGACACCATCTATGCTGTTCACGATCTCCTTGTGGGCCTTCACTGAGTACACAGACACATCAGGCATCTCCAGGTTCCTACAGACAGACAGACACATCAGGCTCCTCCAAGTTCCTACAGACAGGGGATATCACAGGATCAGATGACTACTGCACGGCAAGTGGTACCAAAGCACCAAGTCTGGAACCAACAGGAACTGGAACAACTTCTTCCCCCAAGCCACAAGACTTTTAAACAAGATTGCTAAATAGCTAACTAGACTACCTGCTTTTACACTTTTTTGCACCATCTCCCTTGCACTGACTCCATGAACACATACTGGACTCTACCCACACACTCACATATACTGCCCAGTCACTTTACCCCTACCTACACTACTGTTCAAAAGTTTGGGGTCACTTAGAAATGTCCTTGTTTTCCATGAAAACATACATGAAATGAGTTGCAAAATGAATAGGAAATATAGTGAAGATGTTGGTGTAGGTTATAAATAATGATTTTTAATTGAAATTATAATTGTGTCCTTCAAACTTTGCTTTCGTCAAAGAATCCTCCATTTGCAGCAATTACAGCCCTGCAGATCTTTGGCATTCTAGTTGTCAATTTGTTGAGGTAATCTGAAGAGATTTCACCCCATGCTTCCTGAAGCACCTCCCACAAATTGGATTGGCTTTATGGGCACTTCTTACGTACCATACGGTCAAGCTGCTCCCACAACAGCTCAATAGGGTTAAGATCCGGTGACTGTGCTAGCCACTACATTATAGACAGAATACCAGCTGACTGCTTCTTCCCTAAATAGTTATTGCATAGTTTGGAGCTGTGCTTTGGGTCATTGTCCTGTTGTAGGAGGAAATTGGCTCCAATTAAGCGCATGGCATGGCTTTGCAAAATGGAGTGATAGCCTTCCTTCTTCAAGATCCCTTTTACCCTGTACAAACCTCCCACTTGACCACCACCTAAGCACCCCCAGACCATCACATTGCCTCCACCATGCTTGACAGATGGCGTCAAGCACTCCTCCAGCATCTTTTCATTTGGTCTGCGTCTCACAAATGTTCTTCTTTGTGATCCGAACACCTCAAACTTAGATTAGTCTGTCCATAACACTTTTTTCCAATCTTCCTCTGTCCAGTGTCTGTGTTCTTTTGCCCATCTTAATCTTTTATTTTTATTGGCCAGTCTGAGATATGGCTTTTTCTTTGCAACTCTGCCTAGAAGGCCAGCATCCCAGAGTCACCTCTTCACTGTTGAGACTGGTGTTTTGCGGGTACTATTTAATGAAGCTGCCAGTTGAGGATTTGTTTCTGTTTCTCAAACTAGACAATCTAATGTACTTGTCGTCTTGCTCAGTTGTGCACCGGGGCCTCCCACTCCTCTTTCTATTCTGGTTAGAGACAGTTTGCGCTGTTCTGTGAAGGGAGTAGTACACAGCGTTGTATGAGATCTTCAGTTTCTTGGCAATTTCTCGCATGGAATAGCCTTCATTTCTCAGAACAAGAATAGACTGACGAGTTTCTGGCCATTTTGAGCCTGTAATCGAACCCACAAATGCTGATGCTCCAAATACTCAACTGGTCTAAAGAAGGCCAGTTCTATTGCTTTGTTTTATTACTTCTATTACTTCTGTTTTTAGCTGTGCTAACATAATTGCAAAAGGGTTTTCTAATGATCAATTAGCCTTTTAAAATGATAAACTTGGATTAGCTAACACAACGTGCCATTGGAACACAGGAGTGATGGTTGCTGATAATGGGCCTCTGTACGCCTATGTAGATATTCCATAAAACAATCAGCCATTTCCAGATACAATAGTCATTTACAACATTAACAAACTCTACACTGTATTTCTGATCAATTTGATGTTATTTTAATGGACAAAATTTTTTGATTTTCTTTCAAAAACAAGGACATTTCTAAATGACCCCAAACTTTTGAACGGTAGTATATATGTACAGTACCCCTGCACATCGACTCGGTACTGGTACTCCCTGTATATAGCCATGTTATTGTCTACTCCCTGTGTATAGGGCGGCAGGTAGCCTAGCGGTTACAGCGTTGGGCAAGTAACCAAAAGGTTGCTGGTTCGAATACCCAAGGTGAAAAACCTATGGCTGACCCTGTAGGTAGGCCCTCATTGTAAATAAGAATTTGTTCTTAACTGACTTACCTAGTTAAATAAAGGTCAAATAAAAAATATTGCCATTATTGCCTGCTCCCTGTATTTAGAGATAAGTTTTTATTCGGTTTTCACTGTGTATTTATTCCTTGTGTCACTATTTCTATTTTTATCTCATCATTGCTTGAAAAGGACCTGTAAATGTTTCCATGTTAGTCTACACATGTAGATACGAAGCATGTGACAAATAACATCTGATTTGTCTGGACAGACACATAGCCTGATCCCAGATCTGTTAGTGCTGTATAGCCACCATCTCCTATATGGTCGCAAAGGAGTTGGCTAGTAAAAACAGACCTGGGACCAGGCGTCTAGACACCCTGTCCAATTGTCCTTATTAGAGCTTCTATGATGTATAGCAACACATGCTGGTGGTAGGGTAAATCTATTTGACAAGACATGTGATACATCTTGTCAAATAGTTGATAAATAAATAGGCTACCATATATTGAGATTTCCGTCAAAGTCCCCAGTTGCTATATGTCTATGTTGTAGAGAGCTGGCCCCGAATGTCCCACACTTGATGGGCTTTGCTTTCTCGATCTGTGAAAGATAAAAAAGGACATTGTTATGCATGTGATCTTGTCCTTTACTGATTATGTGTCTACATTACTGAAATTCTTTAGATGGATTGCCTCAAAACGAGTACTCTCATGTCTTTGGGAAACATAGTTCCCGCTAGGGTCCAAACGACTGCAACAGATAACGACATGAACATGCATGGTTGCTATTCGTGTATGTGTGTTTTTGACATTGCACTGTTAACAACAGTCAAGTGATCGTGGGAACCAATCTAGCTACAATCGCTGCTGAATTATCAGACGAACAGGGGTCCTTGTGTTACTAGTTGCTATGGTAACAACGGTATCCCGAACGAGTTTTCTAGAACAAACTATAACGCTAGCTTACCTAGCTAGCTAAAAACACGAGATCACTAGCTAGAAAACAAAATACAAATAATACAAAATTAACTACCTCTTTTACGAGTTTAACCTCTCCGTGTTGCACCTCGTATATCTGCATCACTCCAGTGCCCCTCGCATAGTTTCCCAGACAGACAAACTTTGCACTACACGGAATCCATTTGCTGTCAAACACTGTGTAGTTCAAACTTTTCTGAACGTGAGCTATAATTTGTGGCTTCTCAAATGGCGTCGACATTTCTTCCCTGGTATGAAAATAACGACGATGTCAATGTTATAAAGACCTCTAATAATGAATGATATCACGATTTTTCTGACACTAATATAATAACAAGCTTCTTTTAAAAAAAAAAAGCTTAGCTCGGCAACTTGTCAACACGACTTTTTATCCAAAACAAACGACATGGAAGGCCCCATAAAATGCTGCCTGCATTTTCGCCTGATGAAAAATATAAAATACAATATATTTGTTGTATACTTGTGAAAGATGCCGTTTTATTTTTCAAATAATGACATAATATTCCCTAACATACATTAATATATATAATACCATATTCACATGTATGGTTTTTTTTATCCATGCAGAATTATACACTGCACTCAGGCGCGTGTTGAACAGGCTGTGGGTCCTTTCCAAAACACGGGAACAACCTCGTGTCTAACTTAATGTACCTCTCCTAACATTTAGGCTTTAATTTATTGTTAACAAACGGAATTCGTTATGGACACTGATAATAATCCAACAACGGAGGTAGTTGCTGCTACTATGGACAGTGAAGACACAACAGAAGCGTTCGTAAAGGTGAAATCAAAGAAGACATCGAAGCGAAAACGCGAGATGGATGGAGTCGATATGGAGGCTGAGGACTCTGTCGCATGCAAGCGGCCTCAGTTCCCACCAATTTCAGGCGACAAACTTAAGGTAAAGTAAATCCAAACATTGTATATCAGAGTACATATTTCGTACGGAGCTATTACACTTAACGTGAACTTTGGCTGTTAGGGTAGCACATTTTGCTCGTCACGTGTAACGTCTGGGTCTTGCACATGCGCAATGACACCCAATTGCGATCAATATCAATCAATCAAATGTATTTATAAAGCCATTTTTACATCAGCAGATGACAGTCCCTAAAATGGAAGCCTTTACGCCGCACTAAAATTAATTGTCACTGTCTCTCAAGAATACATTTTTGTCAGCCAGTGCGGGTTTCTTCTAGTGTAGAACGGTGTAGGCTACACAACAATGTCAAGAAACTGTTGAAGCTACCAATGGGCACAATCTGCGCATACCACTGTGAGATGTTGCGATGACAATTCTAACATTTCCACTGTGTCCTCTTCTTTTGTCTCCTTGTTTCAGGGTGGTTCTGATGAGATGCGTAAAGTGGCTGTCCCGGCACACAGGTATACTCCTCTGAAGGAGAATTGGCTTAAGATATTCACACCTATCGTCGAGAACCTACAACTACAAGTCAGATTCAACCTCAAAACCAGAAATGTGGAAATTAAAGTAAGTGGAATGAGATTACCTGAAAGACGATATTGTCCCTGATAGTCCGGAGTGTCTTGGGAAGCTCATAGATAAGTGTCATTTGTTTTTATTTAACTAGTCAAGTCAGTGAAGAACAAATTCTTATTTGCAAAGACGGCCAAACCCTCCCCTAACCCGGAGGACGCTGGGCCAATTGTGCGCCGCCCCCTATGGGACTCCCGATCACGGCTGGTTGTGATACACCATTTTCGTAGCTGCTTGACAAAGAAATTTCCCCTCGGGGATCAATAAAGTATCTATCTATCTATCTATCGAACCAGGGTCTGTAGTGACACCTCTAGCACTGAGATGCAGTGCCTTAGAACGCTGCGCCACTCGGGAGCCCCAAAATGATGCATGAACTCTTTCAATGACTTTTCAGTGAATTGGTTAAATGTTTATTATTACATTTTGTGGAATGGACTGCACTTGCACTATTATTTATTTTTAAATTATTGGTGTCTAGAAAGTGGGCCTTAATAAGAACTTGTTTTTCATTTCAGACATGTAAAGACACACAGGACATTGGCTCTCTCACGAGAGCTGCAGACTTCGTCCGAGCCTTCGTTTTAGGATTCCAGGTTGAGGTAAGCAGCAGCACCTTCTGGGAAAGGATGGCATTCTCTTGTTGGGGTGATGAAATGAGAAGGATCCAGTCATCCAGCAGCTCTCTGCTCTGTATTGACATAGTGAGAATTACAGGCCATCTCCCTTCTTTCAAGTCAAATATGTTTAAAGGGAGTGCAATTTGAAGGCAGTTTCATGAGCCATTGCTAACTAGCGTTAGCCACAATGACTGGTAGTCTACCGGAACCGGTGGCATGCAGTAGTCTTTACTGTAAACATGCTAACTAGGCCTAAAGCCTCATTTCTATTGAGAATACAACCCCACTGTTTATCATGTAAAAGGAATCTGACACCTTGTCCATTGAGAATATAACTCCTTATTCTGTCGAATCTAAAGAACACCTTGTCTGTCTCCCCAGGATGCCCTTGCTCTCATCAGATTGGATGAACTTTTCCTAGAAACTTTTGATGTCACAGATGGTAACTAAGGGCCTGCCCAGCAGTACTGTTATTCTCTATCTTTACAACCTACAATATTTGTAGTCAGGAATGGAACTTAATAGATTTTGGGCACTGGCTAGCCAGGCTTGTAAACCACAATGTGTACTTGTCCCGGTGACATTCTGTGCCATGCGATATTTGTAAAGACAACATTTCACTAGTCATCGGGCTAGTTAGGCACACTTTCTACTAGCCCGGTCTGAAAAGTACTAGCCTTGGGCTAGCGTGCTAGCTTAATTTCTATCCCTGTTTGTAGGATGCAAGCTCTCTTTGCTACTAAGTGCACTCCTTCAGAATCACATCTTTCACTGACGGTTTTGGTGTTTTCTTTCAATGAATCGGTTTTGTTGGCAGTAAAACCAGTCTTATCGTCTAACTTTAAAACCTTTTTTAATATTTTGGACCCCGGGACTACAGATGAAAACTAGCCAGCTGGCTAAATATGGCACATTTCCAGAACTGTTAATTGATATGCATTGTCACTATCAAATAAATAATTATGCATGTTCTCTACCAATACTAAGTGCATTTAAGGCACAACCTTTTCTCTCTGCTAATATGTTCTGTTTGGTTGGCAGTGAAACCACTGAAAGGAGACCATTTATCCAGAGCTATCGGGAGGATAGCAGGGAAAGGAGGCAAAACTAAATTCACCATTGAAAATGTGACCAAGACCAGGATTGTTCTTGCAGACTCGTGAGTAATGCTGTGGCCCTATAGTATGACGGCATAGTTCGAATTCTAGGTCTACATTCAAATACTATTATTTATGGTTTACTCATGGCATTTTTTGTTGGTGTCCTTACTATTTTACAGAAAAGTACACATATTAGGATCTTTCCAGAACATTAAGATGGCACGGACAGCGATATGCAACCTCATCTTAGGTAAGACTGAAAGAGATGTGGTGAGGAGGAGTGTACTGTGTCCGGGAAGCGGCAACACCACTTTCTGTATTCATGTTTCACTCAAACGGATTTAAGCTTTTTTTACTATTGACAGTTACAGCTGATTTCGGGATTGAATATTGATTCGATCACCTTAAATATACTTAATTAGGTACACCTTGTCAACGGCTCGTTAACGCAAATATCTAATAAACCAATCACGTGGCAGCAACTCAATGCATTTAGCCATGTAGACATGGTCAAGACGATCTGCTGAAGTTCAAACCAAGCATCAGAACGGGGAAGAAAGGTGATTTAAGTGACTTTGAACGTGGCATGGTTGTTGGTGCCAGACGGGCTGGTTTGAGTATTTCAGAAAGTGCTGATCTACTGGGATTTTCCTGTACAACCATCTCTAGGGTTTACAGAGAATGGTCTGAAAATGAGAAAATATCCAGTGAGCGGCAGTAAAATGCCTTGTTGATAGCAGAGGTCACGGGAGAATGGCCAGACTGGTTCGAGCTGATAGAAGGGTAACTCAAATCACCACTCGTTACAACCAAGGTATGCAGAAGAGCATCTCTGAACGCACAACACGTTGAACCTTGAAACAGATGGCCTACAGCAGCAGAAGACCACACCGGGTGCCACGCCTGTCAGCTAAGAACAAGAAACTGAGGCTACAATTTACACGGGCCCACCAAAATTGGACAATAGAAGATTGGAAAAACGTTGCCTGGTCTGATGAGTCCCGATTTCTGCTGCGACATTCAGATGGTAGGGTCAGAATTTGGCGTAAACAACATGAAAGCATGTATCCATCCTGCCTGGTGGTGTAATGGTGTGGGGGATATTTTCACAGCCTACCTGAGTATTGTTGCTGACCATGTCCATCCCGGTCACAAAGCTCACATAATCTCAAACTGGTTTCTTGAACATGACAATGAGTTCACTGTACTCAAATGGCCTCCACAGTCACCAGATCTCAATCCATTAGAGCACCTTTGGGATGTGGTGGAACGGGAGATTCACATCATGGATGTGGTGGAACGGGAGATTCACATCATTGATGTGGTGGAACGGGAGATTCACATCATGGATGTGGTGGAACGGGAGATTCACATCATTGATGTGGTGGAACGGGAGATTCACATCATGGATGTGGTGGAACGGGAGATTCACATCATGGATGTGGTGGAACGGGAGATTCACATCATTGATGTGGTGGAACGGGAGATTCACATCATGGATGTGCAGCCGACAAATCTGCAGCAAGTGATGCTATAATGTCAATATGGACCAACATCTCTGAGGAATGTTTCCAGGACCTTGTTGAATCTATGACACAAAGAATTAAGGCAGTTTTAAGGCAAAAGGGGGTCCAACCCGGTACTAGCAAGGTGTACCTAATGAAGTGGCCGGTAAGTGTAAGTCATCTGATTTATTGTTTGTCTCTGAATTGTTTCATCGAACTTTTCACCGCCAGCTCCTGATATCAAGGCATACACACTACAATCTGTCTCCTGAATTAGCTTAGTGAGCATTTGCACTAGCTGGGCTCAGATGCGAACTAGGCCTGCTCTCATTTGCCCTGGCTAAACTAGCTGGATAGCTAAACTAGCTGGATAGCTAAACTAGCTGGATAGCTAAACTATGCTAGTTTTGTCCTCATTACCAAACGTAATAACAACTGCATCCTCAACTTAAACTCCTTTACTAGTCATACAATTATGTGACTAAGAAATTAGCTGGAAAGAAACTTGAAAATGTTTTGTTGTATTAGTCATGAATGGTTTGAGATATGTCGTAAGACAACGGTGGTGGCGAAGGATCTCATTGCTACTTAATGCAAATCCAAGTTGAATTTTGAAATCCACCGGCGTAGGATTAGCTGGATGTTTCTGACTGGTCTTGGAACTGATAACGGGCAGCCTTTCCCTGCTTGGCTTGATGGGATATGTAGTGATTTTGCCAACACATCCAGATATGTACACAGGCTTGTACCCTTAAACTTTTTTTAAACTGACTATCGTATTTGTTTATATAATGAGTATTCCAGGAATGTCATGAGTTAATTGACAAAAGAAAACTAAAGAAAATAGCAACTCTACAGAGCACCAATGACTACAATAAATGACTTCCAGACACAAAGGATTGGTGGAGCTTGTCTTCCACACAAACACCCTATTGGCCATGTGAATTAGTCATAATCATGTCTCACCATTGCCTAAGTATTCTACAACTCCTGTATATTAAAATGGGGGAGTGTTTATAATTTTGTTAGAGCATGATGCTTGTAACACCAGGATTGTGGGTTCGATTCCCGGGTCACCCATACGAATAATGTATGCCCATAACTGGCTTTGGATAAAAAACATCTGTTCAATGGCATAATTTATTGATATATTATACATGTCTCTTTCCCCCGTACAGGAAGTCCCCCTTCTAAGGTGTACGGTAACATCAGGGTCGTGGCCAGCAGGACAGCAGAGAGGTTCTAACGTCACATGTGGATTTATCTTCTCTTCGCCTGATGAAAGTCACGTATTCACCAAGAGTCTCAGTATGATCTGATCTAGGATCGGTTTCACCTTTTTAAAACATCATAAGGTAATATGGATGGGTGGAACAGGTCCTAGATCAGCACTCCTCTCTGAGATGCTTTTGGATATGGGCCCTTGCCTGACCTCTTCTGGGACTTTTGTTGTTGATCTGGGGAGTGCCTACCTGGCTTAGACATCTGGACTGGCCAGTCTCATCCCACAGGGGATATTTGCATGTAAATGATTTGTCCCTTTTCCAAATTGTCCTTTTGGTTTTCAGTTGTTTGATTTGATATAAAATCTTAACTAATGATGATTATTTGGATCTGAACCTAACAAAGTATTTTGAGGCCAACGATTAATTCTTAGACATATCAAAGTGAAAATACAAGTTCATGTAAATAAAAACCCCAATGTGAAACTGTTTTCTGTTTTTGTGTGAGACTAACGTGCTAGCCAGATTGGCCCAGAAACTAGATAAACAAAGTGATCACACAAAACCCATACTTAAAATGTTTCAATGTATTTATTTGTATTTTCATATAGTATCAAGTTTCCAACAGTCCCACGGCATCAGATGCAGCATGCAGAGAAGGGGGGAATAATAATTTCCATTTCCACACAAACTAAAAAAAGCAAGAGTCCCCTTCAAAGAAAAGAGAAAGTAGTACTTACAGAACTAAAGTGAAGTCTGAACTATACAGATGACGGAATAGAATGCTTACTAAACAAAAAACATAATTTCCCCTTTGAAAGCGGAGTACAGTGCGTGGCAGTTGACTTGGGACCAGATATGCACCTTTTTACTGGAATAGAAGCATCCTCTTGCTTATCCGGGGAACATGTAGTTCCGCAAGTTTGGATAAGTTCTCATAATGTGTACATTTACCAAAGTTTGGCAACATCCATATTGTATCCCGGTAGATTATTACGGACCTCACCATTCATGTGTTAACGGGACTCATTTAAATGAATCATCTACATGCACAACAAAAATCATGCACACCCAGTGGTGACCCAAGCAAAGCCGCTGGTACAGTGCTATATGAAGAGAGACGGGCTGCGTCCCAAATGGCATCCTAGTCCCCTATATGCTGCACTCATTTTGACCAGAGCTATGGGCCCTGGTTATAAGTAGTGTGCTACAATTTGGAAAAGGGTTCCATTTGAGACATCAAATGACTCTACAACTCAATGTCTCGCTAAAAACATTGGTTTCCAAACCAGCTATAGAGTCATTAAAATGCAACCTGGCACCATTTTTTTTTTTCTTTTTTTTTTTTTACAATTATTTTCTAGGGACGCCCATTTCACCTTAAATGGTGGTTTGATTAAGCTTGTGTCAATCTCCCCACTGAATTCCACTGGGTGGGAGAGGACCAATGAGGAGATCGTGAAAGAAATTGGTGAAGAACTCAATGTACATAAAACGCTCAAAATGTACAGTATCCCATTGATCATGTCAAAAGTAACCCCGTACTGTAACCACTTCAGGAGGGCTTTGACATCTAGCTGCTGCAGCGTCTCCACTAAGGATGAGCAAACATTGACCTATTATACAGTAACTATGCTGCCTGCAGTTGACTCAATAAGATGCCATAAAGTTATATATTCTCTCAATAACTCATTATCTTTCATCTCGATCTTAGGATATTCCTCACTTCAAAATGTAATGAAATACAAATACATAGATGCTCCATGTTTGAGATTTTTCACCTTGAGTGATTAAGCTATAAAAGATCTCTTTATTCATCTGACTTTACACAGGGTGCAACAGAACATTTGACTTTATCCCAACCCTCCAAAAGAGACACAGAGAGGTTGGAGCAGGGGCCTGCCATACTACGTTGCCCGTGGAGCAGTTGCTGTGGGGGGGGGGGGTTAAGGGCCTTGCTCAAGGGTACAAAGATGGCATCTAGGATTTGATACCAGCAGCAACCCTACAGTTGCCAGCTCACTTCCTTCTAGATTTTTCCTGTCAGACCCAGGATTCAAACTGGCAACCCTCCAGTTGCTGGCTCGCCTCTAACTGCTAGGCTTCCTGCCACCCATTTACTTTGCATTGGGGGATTGTCATATGGATCAACGTAAAAACGTGTCGTTAAAGTAAATTACAAATCAGTATGCAAAGACATCACTGTCTACGTTTAGAATAATAATCTCCAACAATATAAATTAAACATCCTTTCTCTTGTTACAAAGAACAACAGGTATTGTATGTTTAATGTGATCAGGCAAGTCAGTTAAGAACAAATTCTTATTTACAATGACAGCCTACCTACAGGGTCAGACCCTGGATCAAATTAGGGTTAAGTGCCTTGCTCAAGGACACAGACAGGTTTTTCACCTTGTCGGCTCGGGTATTCGAACCAGCGACCTTTCGGTTACTGGCCCAACGCTCTAACCGCTAGGCTACCAGCCACCCACAAAATCTAATCCAACCTGATCGGAAGTTTAACTGATCTAATCCAACCTGCTCGAGAGTCAAATGGAGCGAAATAAACTACATTTTTTAAAATGAAATTAGCATTTAACCATTAGTGATCATACAGTGAGCGTTTGACGCATCACAGACCAGTCCATCACTGACCGCAATGGTGGAGTTTATAATAATACGATATGTCCTGGTTGGCACTGCACACCCTAAATTTAGAATTGTAACTGAAATCAAGTATATTATTTTACGTAACACCTCAGCTAACGGTACGAAAGAGACATTATTGATATACTTGTCTATAAAAAAAAAACAAAAAAACAACGAAAATAAATATAAAAAAAAAGAACATTACCAAAAGAAATGAACTATATATAAACAAGCCAACCTTTCTCCCCCTCCTTCCTCCATTGAACTGGGATGCTCTTACAAACGAGAATAGCTGTCTTTCAGGTTATTGAGAGGATCGGAGTTCAATAACACTAAGTTGGCTTCCTTGAGGCTCGTGGCTTGTTTAGAAAAAAAAGTGGCTCCACAGGGAGAGAGAATACTTCCATTGAAATACACAGCGTTTGCCAGACGTCTTGAGCAGATCTTCAGAGACCGATGGAGAAGAAAGCGAGGGGGAGAGCAGCGGAGGGACGGACTCACACGTCCACCACCATCTTTTTGTGTATGTCAAGACCACCCACCACCTAGGGGAAGAGATTAGGAACAGAACCAAAGAGTTCTAATTCTAGTTCTAATTCTAGAGCAAAAGCAGACGGGAACAGATTGATTCCTAATGACATTGGGCTAAATTAGCAGACTTCAAAATCATGCAACATGGTTCTGAGGCAACTTAAAACTAGTATAACTACTGTATCCTGTTAACCCCTGTATACTAGTATAACTACTGTATCCTGTTAACCCCTGTATACTAGTATAACTACTGTATCCTGTTAACCCCTGTATACTAGTATAACTACTGTATCCTGTTAACCCCTGTATACTAGTATAACTACTGTATCCTGTTAACCCCTGTATACTAGTATAACTACTGTATCCTGTTAACCCCTTAATACTAGTATAACTACTGTATCCTGTTAACCCCTGTATACTAGTATAACTACTGTATCCTGTTAACCCCTTAATACTAGTATAACTACTGTATCCTGTTAACCCCTGTAATACTAGTATAACTACTGTATCCTGTTAACCCCTGTAATACTAGTATAACTACTGTATCCTGTTAACCCCTGTAATACTAGTATAACTACTGTATCCTGTTAACCCATGTAATACTAGTATAACTACTGTATCCTGTTAACCCCTGTAATACTAGTATAACTACTGTATCCTGTTAACCCATGTAATACTAGTATAACTACTGTATCCTGTTAACCCCTGTAATACTAGTATAACTACTGTATCCTGTTAACCCCTGTATACTAGTATAACTACTGTATCCTGTTAACCCCTGTAATACTAGTATAACTACTGTATCCTGTTAACCCCTGTAATACTAGTATAACTACTGTATCCTGTTAACCCCTGTAATACTAGTATAACTACTGTATCCTGTTAACCCATGTAATACTAGTATAACTACTGTATCCTGTTAACCCCTGTAATACTAGTATAACTACTGTATCCTGTTAACCCATGTAATACTAGTATAACTACTGTATCCTGTTAACCCCTGTAATACTAGTATAACTACTGTATCCTGTTAACCCCTGTAATACTAGTATAACTACTGTATCCTGTTAACCCATGTAATACTAGTATAACTACTGTATCCTGTTAACCCCTGTAATACTAGTATAACTACTGTATCCTGTTAACCCCTGTATACTAGTATAACTACTGTATCCTGTTAACCCCTGTATACCAGTATAACTACTGTATCCTGTTAACCCCTGTAATACTAGTATAACTACTGTATCCTGTTAACCCCTGTAATACTAGTATAACTACTGTATCCTGTTAACCCCTGTAATACTAGTATAACTACTGTATCCTGTTAACCCCTGTAATACTAGTATAACTACTGTATCCTGTTAACCCCTGTAATACTAGTATAACTACTGTATCCTGTTAACCCCTTGTCTTGTCTGTAACACTGTCCTGCACTCTCAGCTATTTTAATGAATGAGTCTCTTCAAATGAAGTCACACAATCCCTTCACGGTAGCCTTGGGCTGCTCCACCACAAACCAATTATAACCATGTTCCAACATTCTGAGTTGTCCTGAAAATAATACTCCCACAAGAACAGCGTGGTTTCCAACCTGTGTGCCGACAATTATTTTTGATAGAAATTTAGATAATACAAATAGATGTTTTTCTTCCAAAGATAACAGTTGGGAGTATTACTGGTATTATAAGCAATTTATCATTACTTTTCACAATTCAAATAGTTTAGTATAATAATAATAATAATAATAAGCCTTTCATTTGTTACATTCACTGCTAATATTTACTACGTTTTACCATCAATGGTCCTCAAGAGCTTTTGACAGTGATTTAGTTTGGGAACCGCCGCCTCAGAGAAATATGTGCCAAATATGGCTTATTCAAAAGAGTGAATCAGAATACAGAACTTTCATAGTGAAATGGGCTAGAATCATGTCAGCTCTATACATAACATTTCAACCTGCAACATTACAAAAATGTTACACTACATTGAATAAGCCCTCTGGTGTGTTAGAGCTGGGCAGGAGAAGCCATCAACCATAGCAGCCCTCCAGAACTGGAGTTACCCCCAATAGGTGTCCACAATTCTGGAAAACGTCCTCAAGCTCTGCTTGTTCCTTCCTGATACTGGGAATACTCCAACCAGAATAATAAAAAAACAGGGACATTTGGAGAACCTTTCGAGATGCAGTTGAATTCGGAAGTCTACATACACTTAGGTTGAAATAATTCTTCCAACAATTGTTTACAGACAGATTATTTCACTTATAATTAATTCACTATATCACAATTCCAGTGGGTCAGACGTTTACATACACTAAGTTGACTGTGCCTTTAAACAGCTTGGAAAATTTCAGAAAATGTCATGGCTTTAGAGTCAATTGGAGGTGTACCTGTGGATGTATTTCAAGGCCTACCTTCAAACTCAGTGCCTCTTTTTCGACATCATGGGAAACTCAAAAGAAATCAGCCAAGAACGCGTTCTGTCTCCTAAAGATGAACGTATTTTGGTGCGAAAAGTGCAAATCAATCCCAGAACAACAGCAAAGGACCTTGTGAAGATGCTGGAGGAAACAGGTACAAAAGTATCTATATCCACAGTAAAACGAGTCCTATATCGACATAACCTGAAATGCCGCTCAGCAAGGAAGAAGCCACTGCTCCAAAACCGCCATAAAAAAGCCAGACTACGGTTTGCAACTGCACATGTGGACAAAGATCGTACTTTTTGGAGAAATGTCCTCCGGTCTGATGAAACAAAAATAGAACTGTTTGGCCATAATGACCATCGTTATGTTTGGAGGAAAAAGGGGGAGGCTTGCGAGCCGAAGAACACCATCCCAACCGTGAAGCACGGGGGGATTGATCATGTTGTGGGAGTGCTTTGCTGCAGGAGGGACTGGTGCACTTCACAAAATAGATGGCATCATGAGGAAGGAAAATTATGTGGATATATTGAAGCAACATCTCAAGACATCAGTCAGGAAGTTAGAAGTTTGATCACAAATGGGTCTTCCAAATGGACAATGACCCCAAGCATGCTTCCAAAGTTGTGGCAAAATGACTTAAGGACAACAAAGTCAAGGTATTGGAGTGGCCATCACAAAGCCCTGACCTCAATCCTATAGAAAATGTGTGGGCAGAACTGAAAAAGTGTGTGCGAGCAAGGAGGCCTACAAACCTGACTCAGTTACACCAGTTCTGTCAGGAGGAATGGGACAAAATTCACCCAACTTATTGTGGGAAGCTTGTGGAAGGCTACCTGAAACGTTTCACCAAAGTTAAACTATTTAAAGGCAATGCTACCAAATACTAATTGAGTGTATGTAAACTTCTGACCCACTGGGAATGTGATAAATAAATAAAAGATGAAATAAATAATTCTCTCTACTATTATTCTGACATTTCACATTCTTAAAATAAAGTGGTGATCCTAAGACAGGGAATTTTTACTAGGATTAAATGTCAGGAATTGTGAAACACTGAGTTTAAATGTATTTGGCTAAGGTGTATGTAAACATCCGACTTCAACTGTATACTGCGAGATTCTGGCAGTTCTTCTACTTCGCCAGAGTCAGATGAACTCGTCGATACTATTTGTATGTCTCTGCGTGCAGTATGAAGGAAGTTCGAGGTAGTTTCGCAAGCCAATGCTAACTGGCTAAAGTCTACAATTACAGTAGAATCTCGCAGTATCCCTTTAACCACGACCCCAGACTTACTAAGCAGAACTCTTCGAAGGATATCCTGCCGTCTCCATCCTTGTCTGCGTTGATGATGGTCTTGTCCACGATCTGCTGGAGCTGAGTATCCTTCAGGTTGTTTCCTACCATCATCTTCAGCACCTGGAAGAGCTCCCCGTTGGAGATGTAGCCATCCTTGTCCATGTCGTAGATCCGGAAGGCGACTAGAGGGGAGGAGTCAGGGATGGAGAGAAAGGGGTCGGGGATGGAGAGAAAGGGGCCAGGGATGGAGAGTGAGGTGGAGGGTGAAGGATGCAGGAATGTGTGGGTAAGTCAACAATCCTGAACATAGACCTTTTGGTTTTGTGTTTTGGAGAAAGCCTCTTCATTGATGCTTTCAGGCATTCTGTTTCTACTTTGGGGGACGGGTTTTGTCTTTGTAGAACAGATAATTTAACTTTGTGTGGCGAGAGGTGTATAGATGTAGGATGTAGAGGAGATAGATTTGCAGTAGATTTGTCTACTTACACCGAAGCTTTGACTCCTTGTCCCCCTTGACACTGAACTGTGAGACTCCCTCAATGAATTCTGATGGGGGGGAGAGAGATGGTTTAGAGTTAGACTTTATTTGACTCCTTTTACTGTACATGTATGTAGCGATACTTTCATACAGAGTGATCAAATGCACAACTTATGCATTCGTAAGTCCAATCAAAATCTCACTTTCGCGGAGACCGCATTCACGGTAAACTATACATATGTCGGCTCAATCGAAAATGAAATGTCAATATTGCTAATATCCGGATGGACTCTAGGCGATCCAGTTCTGACTGTCCTGTATTATTAAGTGTTACTACTGTCCCTGTAGGTACTGTTAGGCCGAGAGAAACACAAAGTCTAAACCAGTCCAGGACAAAGTCCCAACCTCTCTCCCTGGTCATCAAGATTCTTTTGTTAATCATGCAATGTGATTAAAGGCACAATGCAGCCGTTTTATATCAATATCAAATAATTTCTGGCTAACAATTAAGTACCTTACTGTAATATTTATTTAAATGAGCTTTTCAGCAAAAACCTATTTCTCAAGTAAGATTCTTGCTAGAACTGTCTTGGAGTGGTTTGATTGGGCAGGAGAAAACTGAAACTAGCTGTTATGATGACGCTGGGCCAATTGTGCACCGCCCTATGTGACTCCCAATCACGGCCGGTTGTGATACAGTCTGGATTCGAACCACGTTGTCTGTAGTGACGCCTCTAGCACTGAGATGCAGTGTCTTAGACCACTGCGCCACTTGGGAGCCCAAGTGATGTCACCATGGAAAGCTGAAACTTGCAAACCTATGATTAGGAGGTTCTGTGTAAAAGTATGAACATGTCTGCACTAACTAACTGTAAGATTGTATTTTCAACCAGCAACTATAAGGAAGCATGATCAATGAGTTAGCCAGCTAACTATAAGGAAGCATGATCAATGAGTTAGCCAGCTAACTATAAGGAAGCATGATCAATGAGTTAGCCAGCTAACTTTGATGAACAACCAGAGATAAATATAGATTTTCTGGTTAATTAAGAAAGCTAAACCTAGATGTGTGTGTTTGGTTGTTGAGCTTATCTCTAAAAAATTAAATGTTATTTCAAACAATTTAGGCAAGTTTTCTGGACAGCTCATTGATCCTGGTTTGTAGTGTACCCCTCTAGTGTAGGCCACTGTGCAGGGACATTCTCAGACAGGAGGACAATAGACCTGTTTACCAACACCGACGACCCTGATATTATTGGCCTTGATTTCAGAAAAGGAGCTTAAATCCAAAGACATTGTTGGGCCCAAGCATTTATTCACCAGTAGAAATTGTCATGCACAATGGAGTAGGCAAAAGCATGAACGGATCTGGGACCAGGCTACTCTTGCGCTCTGGCTTACCCTTGAAGTCCACCTCTCCGTTTCCATCGGTGTCGAAGATGTCGATGACCCTCTGGACCAGCGGGTTCTGCTGGAGTTCAGGCAGGGACATGAACTCCTCCACGCTGAGAGACCCAGAGTTATCTAGGTCCAGTTTCTTAAACCTCTTCCCCAGCCGCTTAATCTCATCAGCATCGACTGGAGTGGGGAGGGGGGGGGGGGGGAGAAAAGTAAAGAAAATAAATGAAAAGAAGAGAGAGGAGAAAATAGAGAGATGGATAATGAAGAAACACACAGGAGTAGAGGTTACATTTTGACGCTCTTCTCCAGAGCGGCTTCCAGTCAGTGTATTCAACCTATGTAGGCAAGACAACCACATACAGTATCACAGTCATTGCAAGTAAAAACCTTCCTCAATAAAGCAGCTGTCAGCTTACCTAGATATCCTGGAATATACTGTAGACATGCAACACATTAACACATACATGGGTAAATCTATGCAGGTAGGCACCCAGCAAACCCAGTACCCACACAATGCGGTCTAATACCGGTATGTAGGCGAGGACTACTCTCTTACTCACTACCTACACAGACTTGATACAACAACAGTGCCTTTAAAACACAGGCGGGGAAAAAATCCCAAAGATCTAGTTAACTACACAAACATTGCCTGAAATCTTCCAGTTCAGTGAACTTACATCTGTTGTTGGCCATGTTGATGTTATTAGTACAAACAGCCCTACCTGTCCCTGTCCCAGAGGAGAGCTTGTTGCCCTGTGCCTTGTGAGCTCCTGCCATTACAGAGAGTACTGTTCCCACCTAGTTTCTGTGGTACCCGCTCTCTCACAATAGCATGGAGTAAGCCCGGGAATAACATAGATACCAACTACAGTATAAGCTTATTCAGACACGTAATGATTACGTGAACTGATCTACTGCCTCCCTCCCCCGCAATACTACTCTGATCTGTGCTACGGATAGTCAGATATAACTATTAATCTTTAGACCAACCTAACAGAATGGAGAGAGAGAGAGGAGGGGGGGGTTTAAGTAGAGAGGAGAGAACAGAGAGACTTAGCTGTTGCAGAAAGATATGAGCCAGAGAGAAATGGAATGAGTGTGAGAGGGAGAGGAAGAGAGAGGTGTGTGTGCGCACGTTTTGGGTTGGATGATGCCAACACGCATTAGCCTGATGACCAAACAGAAGACAGATGGATGACTGTGTGAATGGTAGACAGGTTTAGAGGTTGCAGTTCCTGCAGGCGCTCCAGACAGATTTCTGGGGAACAAATCTGCCTCGTGCCATGTCTCTCACTTACTTTTTCTTAGAGAAGGAAATATTGACACAATGTCCTAACTTACATTTGTTTAGGCCTAATGAAAGTGGTTAACTACTGTAGATTACAGTACACAGATACAGTAGATTATTCTATGATATTTCTGTGTGTGGGACTGAACCACAGATTATCCCTTAAACTAGGGGTATTCACATATTTCTGTACAAGGTCTTTTTTTTTTTGAGCACAGTGTTTTTTTTTACTCATCATGAGGGCCGCAGTTGCTTGGGGGTCTGCATACCCACATCCATAACCCACATCCATAACCCACATCCATAACCCACCCAAACATTGCGAGCAAAACATCTTAGTGGCCCCCCTATTAGCCTGTCAACTATGTGTCTGTCTGTCTATGCCTGTTCTCACCTCTCTGTACATCATGTGTTTGAGTCTGGCTGACACCACTATTAGGTGACACCATGTGTCGGAGTCTGGCTGACACCACTATTAGGTGGTGACTCCTGAGCTATCAGAGCAGACACTGCTGGGTTGTACACACAACACATCCTTATCACTTATTCTTACCGAATTCTGATGCGCAATTTTTTTCCATAAACAGCAAAATCACTAGCCTGTCAATCTACTGTCCCCCATAGTAGAAAAGTTGACCAATTATATTAGTCAGGGGCGGCAGCTAGCCTAGGGGTTAAGTATTAGGCCAGTAACTTAAAAGGTTGCTGGTTCAAATCCCAGAGCCGACTAGGAGAGAAATTGGCCGATGTGCCCTTGAGCAAGGCACTTAATCCTAATTGCTCTGGATAAGAGCGTCTGCTAAACGACTAAAATGTCAGTTTGTAGAGAAAAATATTTCTAAACAAACTGTGGGATGATCGATCCCACATTCATTGGTATTTATTTCTTCTTGTCCCGGACAATTGGAAGGGAGACTAAAGCCGGCTATTACTGGCTAACAGAAACCCTGGTGTGTGTACACACACACACACACACACACACACACACACACACACACACACACACACACACACACACACACACACACACACACACACACACACACACACACACACACACACACACACACACACACACACACACACACACACACACACACACACACACACACACACACACACACACACACACACACACACAGCTCCTGGCTTTCAGTGGGAAATCAAATAAGCTTTGTAGCAGTACATTAATCTCACCAAACAGAAACATTACATCATCGTTTTGTCGATTAGACTCGTGTGTGTGTGTGTGTGCGGGTGTGTGTGTGTGTGTGTGTGTGTCTGTGTGTATGTGCGTGCGCTGAGTGAGTGAGTGTTCTTTTAAACAAGATGAAGTCTTTCTGCACAGCCTTGTAATTATGCTGCCAGGCCAACACATGACACCAGCATAATGGCTTTTTATTGAGCCAATGAGGTTGTGTGTGTGTGTGTGTGTGTGTGTGTGTGTGTCTCTGTGTGTGTGTGTGTGTGTGTGGTCTGGAGGGATTCTAGTGCAACAGACAGAATGGAGGACGGTGAATGGATAATGGCTAGGACAGCAGCATGTAATGCTCCCTACAGGGATTCTGTTGTTCAGCAAACTGTACATTCAATCTTTATGGAAGGATTTGACCATTCATACTGCTACCAGACTGCTAGTAATGTCTCCAAATTCATTGGACTGTAGGCTACATCATTTAGTAGAACAGTTCTAATACAACAGTTTTATGCTCATACCTCAAAAAAGAGGTCTTGCTATGCAGGGGCGGCCCTGGACGTCCTGCCGCCCTAGGCAGCACAAAAATCTAGAGAGAGAGCGAGAAATTCAAGTGCCGCCCTAAGCGATCGCCGAATCTTGCCTAATGGGCGGGCCGGCCCTGTTGCTATGGGAGTGGGTGTTCTGTCCTCCTTATAAACCATTGTAATTCTCTCTCTCTCACCCAGGCCCCGCACCTCTCTGTTTCAGAGGGGTTGGGTTAAATGTGGAAGACACATTACAGTTGAATGCATTCAGTTGTACAACTGACTAGTATCCCCCCTTTCCAGTGTGTGGAGGGGTTAGGGGTGAATCTGGCCTCTGTGCATTAGGTTTCTCTGCTAACTGACCGCTCAGGTTCACACTGAAAGCATCTGGTTTAATGAACCGCGCTTGTGTGTGTGTGTGTGTGTGTGTGTGTGTGTGTGTATTGCAGGCTGAGAGATGGAGACATGGTTCAGTATTTATAGCAGAGTGGTCATGAGAAAACCCCTCCTCCCCTCTCTATCCCTCCCCTCGACAACCGTTGCTCTGGCTCAGGGAAACCCCTAGCAACAAGGAACTCCAACAAGCAGACCTTGGTTATTTTGGGAGGTAGCAGACAGGCACTGTGGGGAGGGGGCAGGTCTTTGCGAAGCTGGAAATATCCCAGACTGGTGAAGTCCTCCCTGGGGCTCGGCTCGCCACGAGTCAGGGTCACACACACCTGTTTATCCTTGGTCTCCCGCGCCAACTACTGTGTCGTGTTAGTCTAATCTATATATGCTGTCTTTTCATTGGGTTGAATTTGAGCATATGAAGCTGTTGGATAGTCAGGAAATAGGTACCGAAAGCAAGCTCAGCCAAGCCAAAGCAGGAGAGGGCAGGTGAGTGAGAAGGGATTATTTTTCTGATGTTGAAGCCTGACTAAGAACGGCAGTTAATTAGTAAATCAAAGATACTTACAATGCGAGCACATTTCCAGGGGGTAACTTGCCTCATTTCCCTGAAGAGGAGAAACAGGAAACAATAGGTGAGAAATACAGGAGACAGAGGTGAGACATACAGGAGCCAAGAGGTGAGACATACAGGAGCCAATAGGTGAGACATACAGGAGCCAATAGGTGAGACATACAGGAGCCAATAGGTGAGACATGCAGGAGCCAATAGGTGAGACATACAGGAGACAATAGGTGAGACATACAGGAGACAATAGGTGAGAAATACAGGAGACAATAGGTGAGACATACAGGAGACAATAGGTGAGACATACAGGAGACAGAGGTGAGACATACAGGAGACAGAGGTGAGACGTTTGCATTATGAAACAGAAATACTGGTCAAACATGGGAAACCTATATGCTACATTCTTCATGATGTATTATTTTCAGGTCTTTCAGACTGTACTGCAAAGGCTCTACTGCTAGCTTTTTCCAGTGCTACTATCTCAAAATGGAGGTTAATACACATACTTGTAGTTGTAGGTCAACCCTCCCAGGGACTAGAGCTACAACATGGGGGGTTGTGTTGGTAAGGGCACACGGTAGCAAGAAGTTTTACAACAGAAAACAAAAATGTTTTAGCATTTCCACAAAGCTCGCTTCACACACACATCAATATGCAACCGCTACAACTCAGTGACATCCGTTAACCAAACCCAACTGACACACGACGTGGCCCTCATTTACATATCATACGGCCTGTCTCGTTACTATGGGGATGACTCAGGCAGATAGATGCGATCATGATGAACTAATCTCTCATGGTTGTGTTAGTAGGTTGAAAGTGGGCTAAAGACAACAGGCAAGCATTTTACAAATGGGTGGTCCCAGGAATTGAATCCAAAATACTGGCATTGCAAGCGCCATACTCTACAAACTGAGACATCAAATCAACGTTTATTGGTAGCGTACACAGTTTTACAGATGTTCCTAGCTCCAACAGTGCAGTAATATCTAGCAATACAATAACAACACAAACTTAATCCCCCCATATCAGAATAAGAATAATACGGAATATAAATATATATACAGTGCCTTCAGGAAGTATTCATTGACTTATTCCACATTATCCAGCCAGGATAACCATGGAGAATAGAGGAGTATCCAGCCAGGATAACCATGGAGAATAGAGGAGTATCCAGCCAGGATAACCATGGAGAATAGAGGGAGCATCCAGCCAGGATAACCATGGAGAATAGAGGGAGCATCCAGCCAGGATAACCATGGAGAATAGAGGAGTATCCAGCCAGGATAACCATGGAGAATAGAGGAGTATCCAGCCAGGATAACCATGGAGAATAGAGGGAGCATCCAGCCAGGATAACCATGGAGAATAGAGGAGTATCCAGCCAGGATAACCATGGAGAATAGAGGGAGCATCCAGCCATGACAATCATGGAGAAAATTCCCAGCCACTTCCAGGAATAAAGTGATGGGAAAACATTTCCTGACAGCGTAATACACACTGCACTTGACATATTTGGGCGGCAGGTAGCCTAGCGGTTAGTTCAAATACCCGAGCCGAAATTGCTTACTCCAGTTACTAATAAGCATGCACCCATGACTGTAAAAACGGTTAAACCCCTGTGGATGGTATGGTTGAGAGGGATGAGGCAAAAGATATGGCAAATAAGTCTGGCTGCCCAGCCCATGTAACACTTCCACATCTGCGGTGAAAGGTGACAGCTAGAGGGGTGTTTGTCAGACCATGTGACATCCAGAAAATCAGTCTTCTCACAAAATCGTCTAACAGGAGCTGTTTTATATTGTGGATTGAGAGTTAACCGTCTAACAGGAGCTGTTTTATATTGTGGATTGAGAGTTAACCGTCTAACAGGAGCTGTTTTATATTGTGGATTGAGAGTTAACCGTCTAACAGAACACAGAGGGTGTTCCCTAATGGAAGCCTCTCCAACATATTCCAGGTAGAGTCAGGCATTCCCCAGGGCAGCTGTCTAGGACACGTTATTTAATTTGTATCTTTACTAATGACCTACCACTGGTAAAGCCTGTGTGTCTATGTATGCTGATGACTCAACACTATACATGTCAGCTACTACAGCGAGTGAAATCACTGCAACCCTTAACAAATCAAATCAAATGTTATTTGTCACGTGCGCCGAATACAACAGGTGTAGACCTTACAGTGAAATGCTTACTTACAAGTCCTAACCAACAACGCAGTTTTTAAGTAAAATAAGTATTAGAGCTGCAGTCAGTTTCAGAATGGGTGGCAAGAAATAAGTTAGTCCTAAATATTTCTAAAAATAAAAGCATTGTATTTTGGGACAAATCATTCACTAAACCATAAACCTCAACTAAATGATGAAATTAATAATGTGGAAATGGAGCCAGTTGAAGAGACTAAACTGCTTGGAGTAACCCTGGATTATAAACAGTCATGGTCAAAACATGTTGATGCAACAGCAGCTGCTCTGCTTTCTTGACACCGCTATAAAACAAAACAGGCCCTAGTTTTGTCACACCTGGACTACTGTCCAATCATATGGTCAAGTGCCACAAAGAGGGACATAAGCCAATTATAATTGGCCCAGAACAGAACAGCACAGCTGGCCCTTAAATGTACAGAGAGCTAACATTAATAATATGGATGTCAGTCTCTCCTGGCTCAAAGTAGAGGAGAGATGGACTTCATCACTACTTGTATTTGTCAGAAGTATTGCCTTGTTGAAATCTGTCTGTTTAAACTACTAGCACACAGCTCAGACACCCATGAATAACCCACAAGACACGCCACCAGAGGTCTCTTCACAGTCCCCAAGTCCAGAACAGACTCTGGGAGGAGCACAGTACTACATAGAGACATGACTACATGGGACTCTATTCCACATCAAGTAACTCAGTCAAGCAGTAAAATCAGTTTTAAAAGAACAGTTAAAACTAGACCTTATGTAACAGCATGGACTGTGAAGAGACACACAGGCACACACATGCTAACACACCCACTTTACACACAGGTATCTATGGATTATGTATTGTAGATATGTTGTAGTAGTGTGTAATAATGTGTTGTGAAGTGTAATGTTTTAACGGTATGTAAATTGCCTTAATGTTGCTGGACCCCATGAAGTGTAGCTGTTGCCTTGGCAGGAACTAACAGGGATCCATAATAAAACACACACACACACACACACACACACACACACACACACACACACACACACACACGCGAGAGGCAGTGTGTTACCTCCAGTCCAGACCTGCTAAGGTATTTCCCTAATCTTAGAACAACACCCCAACGCTGATTTGGCTACTTCCCTGGTGTTACATACATACATACATACATACATACATTACATACATTACATACATACATACAGCTGAAGTCGGAAGTTTACATACACTTAGGTTGAAGTCATTAAAACTCATTTTTCAACCACTCCATAGATTTCATGTTAACAAACTATAGTTATGGCAAGTCGGTTAGGACATCTACTTTGTGCATGACACAAGTAATTCTTCCAACAATTGTTTACAGAAAGATTATTTCACTTATAATTCACTATATCACAATTCCAGTGGGTCAGTAGTGTATATACACGAAGTTGACTGTGCCTTTAAACAGCTTTGAAAATTCCAGAAAATTATGTCATGGCTTTAGAAGCTTCTGATAGGTTCATTTACATAATTTGAGTGAATTGGAGGTGTACCTCTGGATGTATTTCAAGGCCTATCTTCAAACTCAGTGCCTCTTTGCTCGACATCATGGGAAAATCAGCCAAGACCTCCAAAAGTCTGGATCATCCTTGGAAGGAATTTCCAAACGCCTGAAGGTACCACATTTATCTGTACAAATAATAGTACACAAGTATAAACGAGTCCTATATCAACATAACATGAAAGGCCACTCAGCAAGGAAGAAGCCACTGCTCCAAAACCGCCATAAAAATCCAGACTACGATTTGCAACTGCACATGGGGACAAAGATCATACTTTTTGGAGAAATGTCCTCTGGTCTGATGAAACAAAAATAGAACTACTTGGCCATAATGACCATCGTTATGTTTGGAGGAAAAAGGGGGAGGCTTGCTTAGTGTATGTAAACTTCTGACCCACTGGAATTGTGATAAAGTGAATTATAAGTGAAATAATCTGTCTGTAAACAATTGTTGGAAGAATTACTTGTGTCATGCACAAAGTAGATGTCCTAACCGACTTGCCAAAACTATAGTTTGTTAACATGAAATCTGTAGAGTTGTTGAAAAATTAGTTTTAATGACTAAGTGTATGTAAACTTCCGACTGTACATACATACACCACACTTTGTCATATGGACAGTATCAATCCCATTCGAAAGACGTGGCGAAGCATGCAACTAGGCCCGTATCCAAAATAAATGTTTACATCTGTTAGTAAAAGGGAGCTATTTTTAGGACGTATAGTTATGTGGATTGATAGTTTAGCCATAGATGTAAGGTTAGTCCCATTCCAAGAAATGTGGCAAAGCGCAATGCAACTAGTTTCAAAATAAAGGTCTGTTTATAAAAGAGCTCTGGATGCAGGTTGAGCGAGGTAAGGATTTAGGCCTACAGGAAAGGAGATTTAGTGTTTAGGATTATAGAGTTACTAAGTTTAAGCAGGTCAACTCTCTAGCAGCTGGTTGTTTCAGAACTAACACATCTTCTGTGTCAGAACTAACACATCTTCTGTGTCAGAACTAACACGGCTGGTTGTGTCAGAACTAACACGGCTGGTTGTGTCAGAACTAACACGGCTGGTTGTGTCAGAACTAACACGGCTGGTTGTGTCAGAACTAACACGGCTGGTTGTGTCAGAACTAACAGGGCTGGTTGTGTCAGAACTAACAGGGCTGGTTGTGTCAGAACTAACAGGGCTGGTTGTGTCAGAACTAACAGGGCTGGTTGTGTCAGAACTAACAGGGCTGGTTGTGTCTGAACTAACAGGGCTGGTAGTGTCTGAACTTACAGGGCTGGTTGTGTCTGAACTAACAGGGCTGGTTGTGTCTGAACTAACAGGGCTGGTAGTGTCTGAACTTACAGGGCTGGTTGTGTCTGAACTAACAGGGCTGGTTGTGTCTGAACTAACAGGGCTGGTTGTGTCTGAACTAACAGGGCTGGTTGTTTTGTTTTTCTCTCATCAATAAACAAGATGTTAATTAAGCTCACATCTTAATATGCCGCTTGCAATGTAAATGAAGCATCTCAGAGGGCAGAGTTATGGAGAGGGGGACAGAGAGAGAAAGAGGCAGATGGAGAGACAAAGAAAGAGAGAAAGAGGCAGATACAAAGAGAGAGAAAGAGAGCCACTGACTGTATTCTCATCAATAATGTATGTTTCATTCAGAATCAATAAGCACAACACAAAACACACGTTTTGCATGATTAACAATCTGGCAACACTGTTGGTTCAGCTGATGGACAAAACCTAGCTAATTAGAAGAGATCTCTATCTGGATAAAGAGAACCCATAATGACAGGAGGTGTGTCTGGTCTAACTCTTCTCATTTCTATGACAGCCCAACCCAGCAGGAGTAGGGACATCAAAGTCACAATCCAGCCTACAAAAGAATCCCTTGTTTTGACCGTATCTGATATGGTATTATATATTACACATGCCAATAAGATAATATTGTAAGTAGCCGCAGGGCAAACTCCCATCACTCACCATATGGCCTGACATCCGACATGACATACATCAAAGGCCTGTGCAGTACACACAGGAAATGTATTTACACAGATGATATGTTAGACTAACTCATGTAGAGAGCATGTATTTTGATTAGATTCATTATCAAGCACTTCTTCAGGGGTTGGAAACTAAGTCTGTGTTTACACAGGCAGCCCAATTCTGATATTTTGCCCAAATATTAGCAAAGAAGCTGATTGGTAAAATGGCCAATTAGTTGAAGATGCTGCCTGTGGGTCGTGGGTTCGATTCCCGCCGGGGTCGCAATACTAAAATGTATGCACAGACTACAGAGGGACTCATTGGGTTAAAGCTCTACTGAGGGACTCATTGGGTTAAAGCTCTACAGAGGGACTCATTGGGTTAAAGCTCTACAGAGGGACTCATTGGGTTAAAGCTCTACAGAGGGACTCATTGGGTTAAAGCTCTACAGAGGGACTCATTGGGTTAAAGCTCTACAGAGGGACTCATTGGGTTAAAGCTCTACAGAGGGACTCATTGGGTTAAAGCTCTACTGAGGGACTCATTGGGTTAAAGCTCTACTGAGGGACTCATTGGGTTAAAGCTCTACTGAGGGACTCATTGGGTTAAAGCTCTACTGAGGGACTCATTGGGTTAAAGCTCTACTGAGGGACTCATTGGGTTAAAGCTCTACTGAGGGACTCATTGGGTTAAAGCTCTACTGAGGGACTCATTGGGTTAAAGCTCTACTGAGGGACTCATTGGGTTAAAGCTCTACTGAGGGACTCATTGGGTTAAAGCTCTACTGAGGGACTCATTGGGTTAAAGCTCTACTGAGGGACTCATTGGGTTAAAGCTCTACTGAGGGACTCATTGGGTTAAAGCTCTACTGAGGGACTCATTGGGTTAAAGCTCTACTGAGGGACTCATTGGGTTAAAGCTCTACTGAGGGACTCATTGGGTTAAAGCTCTACAGAGGGACTCATTGGGTTAAAGCTCTACAGAGGGACTCATTGGGTTAAAGCTCTACAGAGGGACTCATTGGGTTAAAGCTCTACAGAGGGACTCATTGGGTTAAAGCTCTACAGAGGGACTCATTGGGTTAAAGCTCTACAGAGGGACTCATTGGGTTAAAGCTCTACAGAGGGACTCATTGGGTTAAAGCTCTACAGAGGGACTCATTGGGTTAAAGCTCTACAGAGGGACTCATTGGGTTAAAGCTCTACAGAGGGACTCATTGGGTTAAAGCTCTACAGAGGGACTCATTGGGTTAAAGCTCTACAGAGGGACTCACTGGGTTAAAGCTCTACAGAGGGACTCACTGGGTTAAAGCTCTACAGAGGGACTCATTGGGTTAAAGCTCTACTGAGGGACTCATTGGGTTAAAGCTCTACAGAGGGACTCATTGGGTTAAAGCTCTACTGAGGGACTCATTGGGTTAAAGCTCTACAGAGGGACTCATTGGGTTAAAGCTCTACAGAGGGACTCACTGGGTTAAAGCTCTACAGAGGGACTCATTGGGTTAAAGCTCTACTGAGGGACTCATTGGGTTAAAGCTCTACAGAGGGACTCATTGGGTTAAAGCTCTACTGAGGGACTCATTGGGTTAAAGCTCTACTGAGGGACTCATTGGGTTAAAGCTCTACTGAGGGACTCATTGGGTTAAAGCTCTACTGAGGGACTCATTGGGTTAAAGCTCTACTGAGGGACTCATTGGATTAAAGCTCTCTTGTCTCAATGCATTCTCTGTAGCGGCGCAGTCAGAACATGATTCCTGGTATCTACCACATGAGGGGAAGACAGCTAGAGTAACACTGTCTGTGTAGACGGATTACGTGCTAATCTGAAAATAATAATCTAAATATCAGCAGGCTAAATACTCTCACTAGCTAATCCTCTCAAGCATGTGTGTTTAGGGCAGGGTGTCAAACCATGCTCCTGAAGGAAGGCTGCAAACCAGATGACTTTCATCCTTCCATCTGATCATTCTGTCAGAGTTGTGGACAGAGTAGGGTTTGGGTGGTCAATGGGGATTTGGTATGTATTTAAGAATAAACTGCCTGAGTATAAAGGTCAAGTCTGAGAAGGCCTGGACGAGGCACCGTGACTAAGCAGGTGGCCCTGGACGGTATATACTGGCTTATCTTTGGCCCGACTGTGAAAAAGCTGAGATCCAGGATTCATCAATTAATTAGCAGTCGGACTGTTTAATACCTTGAGTTTAGGCCGGAGGTCTTCAAAGCTTGTTGGATAATCAAATCTTCAAGAACTTATGCTGTATACACCTTTCATTGGGCTACCTGGACTCAATAGATCTGTTACCACCCGTAAACCCAATGCTGATCTTTTGCCCAATAAGTGGCTAAAGATCTGATCTGATTGGTCAAAAGATCAACGTTTAATTAGTCTACCTGGAATCATGAGCTCATATAGGCCTTTTCACAATTGTATTAGCTCCTTGTGCTAGAAGCAATACAACAGCTATGCTAATAAATCCTGTGTGAGTGGGCAGACATGCACTGACAGGCACACCACAAGGAGCATCTCCAGGCAGGGTGAATCATGACTTGTGCTGGTGATTAGCCACGGCTTTTATCTCTTACGTTAGCTAATGCTAGCCGGCTAGCACTCAGGCGATATGTATGTGGGTGGTGCTTAACTGGTAGGCAGCATATGGTCCCTGTATAAGATCATTCATGTCCTCCCTGCCCCAACTCAGTCACTCACAACCCAGAGCAGCCTAGCTGTGTAGCCTCCATCGACGAGGAAGCCTCTACACTGTTACCAGTACTCCATAACATTTTGGAAATGAGCTACACTATATATACAAAAGTATGTGGACACCCTTCAAATGAGTGGATTTGGCTATTTCAGCCACACCCGTTGCTGAGAGGTGTATAAAATCGAGCACACTGCCATGCAATCTCCATAGACAAACATTGGCAGTAGAATAGCCTGTACTGAAGATCTCAGTGACTTTCAATGTGGCACCGTCATAGGATGCCACCTTTCCAACAAGTCAGTTCATCAAATTTCTGCCTGCTAGAGCTGCCCTGGTCAACTGTAAGGGCTGTTATTGTGAAGTGGAAACGTCTAGGAGCAACAACGGCTCAGCCGCAAAGTGGTAGGCCACACAAGCACACAGAACGGGACCGCCGAGTGCTGAAGCGCGTCTGTCCTCGGTTGCAACACTCACTTCTGCCTCTGGAAGCAGTCAGCACATGAACTGTTCGTCTAGAGCTTCGTGAAATGGGTTTCCATGGCGGAGCAGCCGCACACAAGCCTAAAATCACCATGCGCAATGCCAAGCGTCGGCTGGAGGGGTATAAAGCTTGCCACCATTGGACTCTGGAGCAGTGGAAACGCGTTCTCTGGAGTGATGAATCACGCTTCACCATATAGCAGTCCAACGCACGGATCTGGGTTTGGCGAATGCCAAGAGAAAGCTACCTTCCCCAATGCATAGTGCCAACTGTTAAGTTTGGTGGAGGAGGAATAATGGTCTGGGGCTGTTTTTCAAGGTTCGGGCTAGGTGCCTTTGTTCCAGTGAAGGGAAATCTTAACGCTACAGCATACAATTACACTCTAGACGATTCTGTGCTTCCAACTTTGTGGCAACAGTTTGGGTTAGGCCCTTTCCTGTTTCAGCATGACAATAACCCTGAGCACAAAGCAAAGTCCATACAGAAATCGTTTGTCGAGATCGGTGTGGAAGGACTTCACTTGCCTGCACAGAGCCTATGCATGGAATGCAATTCAAGATGAAGCATGTCATACCATTTTTTATTATGTCCATGTTTGGCTGATGATTAGAAATGAATTATTAGCCATGTCAGATGCTACCAACACCAGAGTACCTCACATTCTTATGTCCTATGTGCAGAGGCCGGATAATAATTCGAGACGGGCGATGCACCTTGCAATCTTGATCAGGGTTGATAGAATGTAGCAACACCAAGGCTACATGCTTCGATGTTTCTCTCATCCCCTCTCCTTGATTTGTTCATGTCTATTCCAGCATGCTAAATGCAATGTATACACCATGTTGTCGTATGTATAAAGCAGATTACAGCAAATTAGGGTAGTCTACATATAGGTCAAGATAGCCACTCTCTCACGGTCAGGGGAAACAACATGAAAGCATAACATGTCAATCTCCTAGTGTCGCACATAATGTTTTTTCCAACATGTTATGATAGAGTGTAGACTTGTATCTACTTTAGGATAACAACATAACGCTGGATTTACAGCGTAGAGAGGGTTACGACTGGGAAGGGCATATCTCGGCCATAGCACCGTCCAATAAACAGAGGCAGAATTGGCAAGGGAATCGTTTCCTCCTTTCTTGCGAGGGAGGGCGGTACGGTTTTGTCTCACTCTGTGACACATATAACACGGTAATAACACGACAAACGGTCAAAAGCCGTAGGCTACAGTCCCTCCACTTGCAGACATTTAACCATATTTACTGTGGTGTTTCTCAGTCGGTTGGCAGGTAAAAATAAAAGTCGCGGTCGGTTGCTTACCATCTTGCCGGTTGGATGACGAAATAGGTTGACCCGGAGATGTGAACGGGATAAAACAACTATATAAAACTGTGGTCTCGCTATTACAAAACACGGTGCTCGTGATATTGAGGTTCTTCTCTCTGTGTTTTACCGTCGGTTTCACTGCAGTGGCACCGGGAAACCCGCAGGGCGGGGTCAGTAAAGCGGAGGCGAGAGCAGAGGAGCCAGCAAGCAGCCTTCATTTCTAAATAAAAGTCCCTATGTTTTTAAAGGGAAAGTTCAAAATTACTTATTTGTTTCCCGACCTTAGAGAAGTATATTTATTTATTTAACCTGTATTTAACTAGGCAAGTCAGTTAAGAACAAATTCTTATTTACAATGACGGCCTACCTACAGGATGAAGACCTCCTGCGGGGACGGGGGGCTGGGATTCAAAATAAAAAATAAATACAAATAAATAAAATATAAATATAGGACCAAACACACATCACGACGAGAGACAAAACAACACTACCAAAAGAGATACCTAAGACAATAACATAGCAAGGCAGCAACACATGTCAACACAGCATGGTAGCAAAGGTAACATGACAACATGGTAGCAACACAAAACATGGTACAAACATTATTGGGCACAGACAACAGCACAAAGGGCAAGAAGGTAGAGATGACAATACATCACGCAAAGCCGCCATATGGACAAGGAAAGACTGCAATTCATGCTTTGGGACTAGCCACTGCCAGTCTTCCAATGTAGCCTACCCCAAATAAAAAAAATAGATTGGGGTCTGCCAATGTATGTTGCCCCTGGAGCAGTTGCCCCTGGAGTAGTTTTAAGGGTTAAGTGCCTTGTTCAAGGGCACAATGGAAGGACAGCTCACATGCACAATCCTCTCCCTTCAGTGTTATGTGAAACAGATAACTTGTATTTTGAAGATCTCAGCACATTCTCAACGCCATGTTGTGGATTCATGTTGCGTTCATAACAAGTGGGAATCTGGTAAACTCGTAAAATACTTGCATTAAGGTGCATCCGGGGAACTCAGCTCTATTGTTTTCCTCCAATGTCTGTTTGCACAAGTGCGCCACTCAGTGGTGGAAACTGTGCAGTGCATTCAAGAATATCCCCATTGTCCAGACCTACCGTTTGGCTACTGCTATGCTTTGACAGGAGCCACAAGGGCCCTGTGGATGTTGTGTCCAGTCCCCCCCATCCCTTTCGTTTGGGACAGGGGGTCCTATGGGCTCTATCGTCCAGCATGACCCCTAAAATTATCACATATCATGCCTAATCTCACATGGCCAACAGTAGAGCTGATATAAAGTGTCTAACATATAACATAATACACTGTATATATAATATCAGCCATTTAGCAGAGCCTTTTATCCAAAACAACTTACAGTCATGCATGCATTCTTATGGGTGGTCCCAGTAGGGAATCAAACAGACAATCCTGGTGTTGAAAGCTCCATACTCAACCGTGTTGCAAGCGCCGTACTCAACCATGTTGCGAGTGCCTTACTGAACCACAGAGGACCACAACATTATTACGCAACCTACTTAAAGAGTGCATTTTCATGCAAGATTCATCACAGCAGAATGTTTTCATACTTCATTGCCAACCTCATACTAGAAGCTATGGATGGATACATATCATGCTCTTCACATGTTTTCTTAGACTGTAAACCTATAAGAATATTTTTGAAAAATAAATAAAGATACATCTGACCCAAAACCACAATTAACCTGGTTGCACTTGACTATATTTTAACATATAGAAATGGGCCCAACCTACTAGAAGCTATGGATGGATACATATCATACTCCTTTCATGTTTTCTTAGACTGTAAACCTATATGTATAGAAATGGGAATATAGTAATTACACAGTAATAACCTAATAATTACTTGTTTGTTTCCTAGCATTCAAATGACAAAAAAAGAACACACAAAAGATTTACATAAAAAAAACATATCCAGTTCTCACAATCTAGTTTTCACAATCTAGTTTTCACAATCTAGTTTTCACAATCTAGTTTTCACAATGCTCTGATAATTATACAACATTTTGTTGCAGTTTTGCTACATCCCATAGTAAGGTATATACTCCAGGATGTGGAGGTCCTGGGCTGGTGTGGTTACACGTGGGCTGTGGTTGTGAGGCCAGTTGGACGTACTGCCAAGTTCTCTAAAATGACGTTGGAGGCGGCTTATGGTAGAGTAATGAACATTCAATTATCTGGTAACAGCTCTGGTGGACATTCCTGCAGTCAGCATGCCAATTGCACACTCCTTTAAAGCTTGAGACATTTGTGGAATTGTGCACATTTGTGCACATTTTAGAGTGGCCTTTTATTGTGCCTAACACAAGGTGTAAGACTGTTTAATGAACTTCTAAATATGCCACACCTGTCAGGTGGATGGATTATTTTGGCAAAGGAGAAATGCTCACTAACAGGGATGTAAACACAAAATTTGATTGAAATAAGCTTTTTGTGCATATGGAACATTTTGGATATCTTTATTTCAGCTCATGAAACATCGGACCAACACTTTACACTTTATATTATTGTTCAGTATAGATATAGTTTTCCCAACTAATATAATAACACTTTTAATTTGACAAACATAAAGCCTTTCTGTAGATAATGTATTGTATATTTTCAACTCTAAGATAATTTAAGAGAGAAATAAGATACATCAAAACTATGAAATAACACATATGGAATCATGTAGTAACCAAAAAAGTGTCAAACAAATGAGAGTCAGTTTCATCATAGCGCTTGATGGTTTTTGCGACTGCACTCAAAAAAAAAATCAAAGTTCTTGACATTTTCCGGATTGACTGACCTTCATGTATTAAAGAAATGATGGACTGTCGTTTCTCTTTGCTTATTTGAGCTGCCCTTGATATAATATGGACTTGGTCTTTTACCAAATAGGGCTATATTCTGTATACCACCACTACCTTGTCACAACACAACTGATTGGCTCAAACGCATTAAGAAGGAAAGAAATTCCACAAATTAACAAGGAACACCTGTTAATTTAAATGCATTCAAGGTGACTCATGAAGCTGGTTGAGAGAATTCCAAGAGTGTGCAAAGCTGTCATCAAGGCAAAGGGTGGCTACTTTGAAGAATCGCAAATATAAAATATATTTAATTTGTTTAACACTTTCTTGGTTACTACATGATTCCATATGTGTAATTTCATAGTTTTGATGTCTTCACTTTTATTCTACAATGTAGAAAATAGTACAAATAAAGAAAAACCCTGGAATGAGTAGATGTGTCCAAACATTTGACTGGTACTGTAAGTGCCGGCTAACAGCTTCTTACAGAAATGTGATATTCTGAGGGCCGATTTTGATTAGTGAATATCAGCCCAATTAAAAATATAAAACATTTTCTGGATCTGTCCAAATATATTTTTTAATCTTCTAAATGTAAACACTAACTTCTATAGATCTCCTACACTACTTGTACATAAAACAAAAACCCACTGCCTGCTCATTACATTATAACACACCCAACATCTGAACATACAGTGTCCATATTAACATACTGCCTTCATGGATATGCATTGATGTAGCACGCACGCACGCACGCACACACGCACGCACGCACGCACGCACGCACGCACACACACACACACACACCAACATCTACACATCCATATTAACATACTGCCTTCATATATATAAATATATATAGCACACACACACACACACAATAACACACACACAACACTCCATGGAACAGAATACACCTGAGGGTGAACATTATGCCACAACACAACATCGATTTAACAGTTTCACTAGTAGTTTTCACCATCATACAGCAAATGATCCACCTTGAGCTGCTACAGACAGAAGCCGATTGCCATCGATCTCTCTTTTCATTGACATCTGGGTCGTGTTCATTAGGGCACACCGTAGCAAAATATTTTGCAACGGAAAACTAAAACAGGCATTTTTATTGACTAATTTCAGTTACAGCATTTTCCTGTCTGTCTGTTTTCCATGAGTTTGCCTACAACTCCAGCACCTGAGGAAAGTAACTGGATGTGCATATGTTTATCAGCTTTTGTAATTTCAGGTGCGACCTCCCAGTTTCTCTACGTTATCTTCCGTTTGGTGCCTAATGAACACAATCCTGATGCTGTCTGTGTTGGTTGGTCCGTCAGACAAACAGCTCCTTGTTGACCCACATCAGGCTGCACGTATCGTTGGGCTTGTTGAAACTGTTGCCCCCCTGGCAGTGGTCCCTCTTGTTGTAGTTGTAGTACTTCACCTGCCACAACACCTCAAAAGAGGCCACCTCTGTGAACTGGGAGGGAAAATAATTAGGTCTGTCAGAGTTAATCGTTAACTTTTTGAAATTTTAGTGCAAATTTTGTTTTTATCGCGATTACTCACTTTGTCTGAAAGAGTTCAAAATACACTGAAAACATCCCAAAATACATAATCAGCTAAAAAAAACAATGTGGCGTCAAAACAAGTTGACATTGAGGTTAAAGGTGTGTCAGCCCTAGAAAGAATACACATACATTGACATGTTAGTCACTTGGCAGAGGCTCTTATCCAGGACCACTTACAGTTCATTTTAAGGGAATTAGGTGAGACAACCACTTATCACAGTCATAGTAAGTACATTTTTACTCAATAAAGTAGCTAGCTATAAGAAAATACAAATAATAATAATAATAAACACTGTGGACGCACTGCAAAATCTCAGACCTTTCATCATGAACAGTTGACACCTGATACAGAATATCCTACATGTATAATGGGCTACAGGGATTGCTGTGAATGTGTTCATATGGATCATGCATAGCCTGGTTTCCAGATCTGTTTGTGCTGTCTTGCCCCAACACCTAAGGTCATGGCATGACAACCATTGGCCATTGGCTGCTAAGAGCTGATGAGTGCTAGCTAACTGGCAAGCAAAAAAACTGTCAACAACTTTGAGAGTACAGACCTCTACAAATCGTCCAATCACCCTCTATAGTGACAAACGTAAGAACTGCCAAAAATGCACAGTCAAAGAGGAGAATAATAGTTTTTTTACTTGAGGCATATTTTTACAATTTTTTATTTGTATTTAATTTTTTGTTTTTTCACAATATACAAAAACATACATAGACATAAACAATAGACAACTTGTCAATAGACAATAGCATGCGCATCTTCAATATGTACCCATCGTTCCTCTTTAGCACATTGAACTATATGTCGCGAGTTGATATGTTGATACATGGAACTCGGAAGCACTGAATTGAGTGACATGTGTGTTGTCATTTGATTAAATAGGGGCGCACTTTGTCCCAGAATATCAAATAAAATTAAATGGGAAAGCCGTCCATCCCTGGTGCTTTGTTATTGCTAATATTTCTTTTTGGGCAATTTCCATTTTTTTGTGTTGATCTTTTATTAGCTGATAGTTGCTACAGGGTTATTGATTATAGGAAGGATACAGGATCATTCCAATTGGTATTTAATTCTGATTCATATAGATTTCATAGAAGCTTTTAAAGTTATTATTAATAACATTGTTGTTCCTAATTAAATAACTTGAATCCTTATCTTTTAAATTATAACTGGTTTGTATTTGTGTTTTGAGGGCTATTTTGTGTTATTAAATAGTATGCTTTATTTGAGTTTAACCTGTAGTTGTTGGCTCTCTTCAAAAGTAAAAGATCATATTCCAGCTTAAGGTCAGACATTTTCCTTTCTTCTTAACCTTACAAAGATTATTTATTGGCTTTTCTAAGATAGAAATTTAAGAAAAATAAAAAGTAACTCAGATTTCACTTTTTCCAAGTATGAGCTTATCATTTGCCAAATGTATGCCTTAAAAGCATCCTACGTCGCGCTATGTCTACATTTATAATGGTAAAGGTGTTTATTTTTTCGTTCACCTATTTAAGACATTTTGGGTCTTGAAGATGCGCTCCAGTGTATTTTCTGTTGGTGTAATTAAGCATGATACAGGAGAATGATCTGATATCACTATATCATGGATTTTAGAACCCAGTATATTGTGTTGAGTGCATTTTTGGAAATAAAAATGTAGTAAATTCTTGAACAGATTTTCTTTGAGAAAAAATAGGTAGTCTTTGGTCATTGGGAATAATAATCTCCAGGTGTCCTGTAAAATATTTGTAGAGATTTCATTTTTCAGCCTCTTTGGAGGCTCCTTGAATTTCCCTTTTTGTTTATTGCTATGTCTGACTAATTTGCTAATTGCTTGATTTAGGTCACCAGCTAAAATAATAGTTCCTATCTGGGTTTTATCTAATATAGCTTGAATTCTATCAAAAAAAAAAAAAAAACTCCAGGTTTGCCCCTGGGGGGGATATACATTGAAATCAATGTGTATCTTTCCCCATTCAAGGTACAATTCAAAATGAGAAAATGTCCTTCTTGGTCCATGTGCTGGGGAGCAAACATTAAAGCCGGTGATGCTTCTCGGGTAAATAAGCTGATCAGGAAGGCTAGCTCTGTCCTGGGGATGAGCCTTGACACTCTAGAGGAGGTGGCGGAGAGACGGATCCTGGCCAAACTGCTGGCCATCATGGACAACATCACCCACCCTCTGCACGCCATGGTTATGACGCAGAGGAGCACCTTCAGTCACAGACTGATCCCACCACGGTGTGCCAGAGAGCGCTACAGGAGGTCCTTCCTGCCAGTGGCTATTAGACTATATAATGCCTCACCGGGGTGCCGTGCCGTCGGCAACATAGATCTGGAACTGTTGGGGTGCTAGGCCCTAGTTTAACAATTATGCATCCATCCGTGAGTAACTCTGGTCCGTCATCACCCATTCACTCAGGACCTATTTATTCATGCAGGTCTGTATATACATATTCATGCAATATTGAATATGTATATTGCTAGTTGCAATATTGCAATATTGCTAGTAATTCTTGGAACTAACTTATGTAGGCATTCACTCAGGAATGCATATTAGTATCCTGTCAGTTGCACCTTTTCCCATTGCTTTTAGTATATCGAATGTGCAATACGTGCAGTTGTCTGTAATTAAACCCTGCGCACTAAGGACTGTATTATAAGGGAATTACTATTATTACCCCAAATTATATCATACACACATTTAGCTATTTAAGTATCTCTTCCTGTCATTTACCTGTACAGTTTGTGTAACCATGCAAGTATTCACTTATCAGTAAATATAACTGTATATTTACCTGTACAGCTAATTTAACCATGCAAAATATTCACTTACCTGTTCATTTAGCCAGTCTGTCTATAAAGTAAACTATTATTACCCTCGCTCATATCATATGCATTTTTAGCTACTGAAGTATTTCTCTGCCATCAACCTGTATAGTATAGTTAACCATCCAACACCCACCAATGTATAGTGTACATATTCAGCCATCCACCCATACTATGCTATGTCTTTTTATAGCTTTTCTTTGGCACTCCAGATATCTTGTATTTCTATACTTTTTCATACTGCCGCTCTATGTATCATGTATCTGTCTTTTGTGTACTATCTATCTATCTATCTATCTATCTATCTATCTATCTATCTATCTATCTATCTATCTATCTATCTATCTATCTATCTATCTATCTATCTATCTATCTATCTATTCTTATTGATCAGGATACCTACATATCTGCTGTTACTACAGTAGGTGGCAGCATAGGTCTCTCCAACCCAGCTCCTCTTTCTGCTGGCAATCTGTTTAAATGTGACAGTCTCTTTAAATGTTCTAACACCTTTTTGCCATCATGAAGCCTGTGCACATTCCATGTAATAAGCAGGATTTTGCTGGCCTTGTATAGAATCAAAGTTAACCTTGTCTGTTCCATCTGTCATTGAAGAACCTGAGAAAACATTTTAGCAGACATTTCTTACGAGGGCAGTGGACATCCCATAGATATGGAAGAGTCATAGTATGAATACATTACACATATAAAATATACATTTAACAGAGAACACACAAAAACATAAAGCAAATACCTCTTTGTACTTTGAGGCAATATGCCTTCATAGAGCTTTAAGGCTCCTGCACCCTCCATACATCGACTTCCTCGTCCATCATTTACATACAGTACAACATATACCCTATGCATCCATACATCGACGTCCTCGTCCATCATTCACATACAGTACAACATATACCCTATGCATCCATTCTCTCCCAGCTTCCTACACATATTCATATTCACCCTACCGCACAGACACACCCACACACACACACACACTTACACCCACACACACACACTTACACCCACACACACACACTTACACCCACACACATCCATAGAACAGATACAGTATCGGTACGTGCATGCGCCTCCCAGTATGGAGGCATACTAACACAAACAAAATGTGACACAGTGTGTAAACGATAACACATTAGTGCAGGAAATTGAGAAATGTATTTTAAAATGCTGGAAGTGAATGCTGAAATTAAAACAATGAACTATGCAAATGAGCAAACGCTGGCTCATCTCTAATAAGCGGCTGTTGTGTTCAGTGATTTAAGCAGATAAATACCAGAGCTATTAATTTAAGTTTTAAGGTATTTATAATGGAACTGGTGAACTGCTTTGAAATAACTTGTCTACTAGTTAATGGTTTTGTTTACTAGTTAATTGTCTTGTTCACTAGTTAATTGTAATGTGTGCTAGTTAATGGTTTTGTTTACTAGTTAATTGTCTTGTTCACTAGTTAATTGTAATGTGTGCTAGTTAATGGTTTTGTTCACTAGTTAATTGTAATGTGTGCTAGTTAATTGTTTTGTCTACTTGTTAATTGTCTTGTTTACTAGTTAATTGCTTTGTCTATTTGTTAATTGTTTTGTCTACTTGTTAATAGACCCTTTGCTAAGCCCCGCCCCAGAATCTTGGGCAACCAATCGCAGCACTCCAACGGATAATGAAATTCCCCCCGGGGGATCAATAAAGTACCTATCTATCTATCTATAACACGCTCACAATTAAATTGCATGAAAGCCAGTGAGGGCTATGGCAAAACGTTTTCTTCAAAAAGTAAATGTTTAAATGGCTACTGTACTTGTTAACAGGAGTACTTGCTACTGTGATTCCTGAGCATGTTAGAGTATTTTTCTAATCCCAAATTATACTTGTGTTTGCTAGCTAAAATGGTTACCTCTCATTCTCATTGACCACCAAACGCTGCTAGCGCTAGCTGGCTAGTCACTTAATATAACTTGTTATCTCAAAATGTCTTTTAGCTAGCTAAGTTAGCATGTTATGACTACAACTCCCATCTGCTGTTGGCATAAGGATACGATTTGAGAGCACTAATTAGCTTCAAAAGTGGTTATAGCTTTGACTACAGGCTGACACAGTGAATTCAGAGCCATTCAGTGGCTAGCTACACTATAAACCTATTTGTACAAGGTTCCTGTGAAGGAATTGTAATGACAGTCCACCACAACACACCCAAGAGTTTCCTTATTAGCAAGGGGTAGTCTGTGTTTAATTTCATTGTGTATCATTTGCCCTTATTACCTGCAAGCTGATCTGTACATCTTGTCTGTCTCCACTCTTGGTGTGAGTCATGCCCTCTGTGTCATAGATGCCGGTGTCTCTAGACGTCTGCTCCAAGGGCAAGGTGACTCCGCCTACACTCATGGTACTGAGGACAGGACAGGACCATAACAGTTACATAACAGACAATACTTTTGTGACCGCTTGACTGGGGCAGGGGTTGGGGGTGGATTAGTCAGTTATTGGTCAGTTGTTTGACATTGCAGCCGACAGTGCAGGAGACTGGGAATGACTGACCAACAAATCACCTTGCATCATAAGTAACTTCTCATTATTATTTGTAGATGAATCAGTCAAAGGAATGGATGGATGAAGAGGTATGGATGGACAGGTGAAAGATAGATCAGTGTAAAGACAGGAATGAATAACCAAATACAGAAACACATTTCAGTGCACGTTTAGCCTACTACTGCAGGAAACTGCACCAAGAAATAGGTAGCCTTCAACCAAGCCGCTCTCCGTCAAACATTCTGGAAGGTTAATGTCAAACATGCTGGAGGCCAGGACAACAACCTCTTCCTCAACGTCAGCAAGATAAACAAGCTGATCTGGGACTACAGGAAACGGATGGCAGAGCATGCCCCATTCACATCGACAGGCCTGTAGTGGAGCGGGTCGAGAGCTTCAAGTTCCTAGGTAAGGACCTGCTGAAACATGGTCCAAACACACCAACAAAGTCGTGAAGAGGGCACGAGAACGCCTCTTCCCCCTCAGGAGGCTGAAAAGATTTGGCATGGGCCTTCAGATCCTCAATAGCTACAGCTGCACCATTGAGAGCATCTACATTGGCTGCATCACCAGTTGGTATGGCAACTGCTTGGCATCCGACCGTAAGGCTCTACAGAGGATAGTGCGTACGGCCCAGTACATCACTGGGGTCAAGCTTCCTGCCATCCAGGACCTCTATACCAGGCGGTGTCAGAGGAATTCCCTAAAAATTGTCAAAGACTCCAGCCGACATAGTCATAGACTGTTCTCTCTGCTACGGCAAGGCAAGCGGTACCGGACAGCAGGTCTTTGACCAAAAAGCTCCTGAACAGCTTCTACCCCCAAGCCATAAGACAATTAATCAAATTGCTCCCCGGACTATTTACATTGACCCCTTTTTTTTTCTCTCGCACTGACTCTCTTGCACCAGCTCTATGCACACTCACTGGACTCTACACTCACACATACTACACTGACACTCTAACACACACACACACACACTGCTGCTACTCTGTTTATTATCTATCCTGATTGCCTAGTCACTTTTAACCTTATCTACATGTAAATATTACTTCAATTCCCTCGTACCCCTGCACATTGACTCGGTACTGGTACCCCTGCAACTTGACTCGGTACTGGTACACCTGCACATTGACTCGGTACTGGTACCCCTGCACATTGACTCGGTACTGGTACCCCTGCAACTTGACTCAGTACTGGTACCCCTGCACATTGACTCGGTACTGGTACCCCTGCACATTGACACGGTACTGGTACCCCTGCACATTGACTCGGTACTGGTACACCTGCACATTGACACGGTACTGGTACCCCTGCACATTGACACGGTACTGGTACCCCTGCACATTGACTCGGTACTGGTACCCCTGCACATTGACACGGTACTGGTACCCCTGCACATTGACTCGGTACTGGTACACCTGCACATTGACTCGGTACTGGTACTCATTGTATATAGCCTCATTATTGTTATTTTCTTTCTTTTTTTGCCAATTTTTCTTTAACTTGTTTTAAGCATTTCACGGTAAAGTCTACACGTTGTATTCGGCATGTGAGATCTAAAATTAGATTTGATTTGACACAATCTGGCAGCGATTCATGTCTCCCTGCACCTACCGGACACAAACCTAAACCAAACCCTAACCAAACTGCTTAACCTTATGCCTAACCCTTACCTTAAATGAAGACCAAAAAACTTATTCTTGTTTTTATACATTTGTAGCCTACGATATAGGCGTAGCCAATTTGGACTGCAGCTTGACCGTCTCACATAACTCCAACATCGAATCACAACCTCCTACAATGTAAAAACTCATCACAGAAGGCAGTCTAAAGTAAGTGTGTAATCCCATGTACACACACATAATCCTCCTATACATGCAATATAACGTGACAAAGACAAAAGGTTTGTTCTAAACAACTTGGCCTTGTAGAGAAAAAAAAAACCTGCATTTTGTTAGAGAGGACTATATGACAGCCAGGCACTGGGAGTCCAGAGTGGACTAGATGACAGCCAGGCACTGGGAGTCCAGAGTGGACTAGATGACAGCCAGGCACTGGGAGTCCAGAGTGGACTAGATGACAGCCAGGCACTGGGAGTCCAGAGTGGACTAGATGACAGCCAGGCACTGGGAGTCCAGAGTGGACTAGATGACAGCCAGGCACTGGGAGTCCAGAGTGGACTAGATGACAGCCAGGCACTGGGAGTCCAGAGTGGACTAGATGACAGCCAGGCACTGGGAGATCAGAGTGGACTAGATGACAGCCAGGCACTGGGAGTCCAGAGTGGACTAGATGACAGCCAGGCCCTGGGAGTCCAGAGTGGACTAGATGACTGCCAGGCACTGGGAGTCCAGAGAGGACTAGATGACAGCCAGGCACTGGGAGTCCAGAGAGGACTAGATGACAGCCAGGCACTGGGAGTCCAGAGTGGACTAGATGACAGCCAGACACTGGGAGTCCAGAGTGGACTAGATGACAGCCAGGCCCTGGGAGTCCAGAGAGGACTAGATGACAGCCAGGCACTGGGAGTCCAGAGAGGACTAGATGACAGCCAGGCACTGGGAGTCCAGAGAGGACTAGATGACAGCCAGGCACTGGGAGTCCAGAGAGGACTAGATGACAGCCAGGCACTGGGAGTCCAGAGAGGACTAGATGACAGCCAGGCACTGGGAGTCCAGAGTGGACTAGATGACAGCCAGGCACTGGGAGTCCAGAGTGGACTAGATGACAGCCAGGCACTGGGAGTCCAGAGTGGACTAGATGACAGCCAGGCACTGGGAGATCAGAGTGAACTAAAAGAAAAGACAACTGTTATAGAAAAATCAGCTCTTGAAGACAAAACAACTGTTAAGAATCACCCAGGGTTTATTCAATAGTGACCTGCGCAGGGGAGACCTTTTCTGGACGCAGCCAGACAGATATATAAGCCAGACAGTTTTATATAAGACATACATATAGGTGTCCAAGTGATATACAAGTGATATACATACAGTCGGAAGTTTACATACACTGAAGTCATCTAAACTCATTTTTCAACCACTCCACAGATTTCATGTTAACAAACTATAGTTTTGGCAAGTCAGTTAGGACATCTACTTTGTGCATGACACAAGTAATTCTTCCAACAATTGTTTACAGATTATTTCACTTAATCACAATTCCAGTGGGTCAGAAGTTTATATGCACTAAGTTGACTGTGCCTTTAAACAGCTTCGAAAATTCCAGAAAATTATGTAATGCTTTAGAAGCTTTTGATAGGCGAATTTACATCACTTCAGTCAATTGGAGGTGTACCTGTGGATGTATTTCAAGGCCTACCTTCAAACTCAGTGCCTCTTTGCTCGACATCATGGGAAAATCAAAAGAAATCAGCCAAGACCTCAGAAAACAAATTGTAGACCTCCACAAGTCTGGTTCATCCTTGGGAGCAATTTCCAAACGCCTGAAGGTACCACGTTCATCTGTACAAAAGTATAAACACCATGGGACCACGCAGCTGTCATACCGCTCAGGAATGAGACGTGCAAATCAATCCCAGAACAACAGCAAAGGACTTTGTGAAGATGCTGGAGGAAACAGGTACTAAAGTATCTATATCCACAGTAAAATGAGCCCTATATCGACATTACCTGAAAGGCCGCTCAGCAAGGAAGAAGCCACTGCTCCAAAACCGCCATAAAAAAGCCAGACTACGGTTTGCAACTGCACATGGGGACAAAGATCTTACTTTTTGTTGAAATGTCCTCTGGTATGATGAAACAAAAATAGAACTGTTTGGCCATAATGACCATTGTTATTTTTGGAGGAAAAAGGGAGAGGCTTGCAAGCCGAAGAACACCATCCCAACCGTGAAGCACGGGGGTGGCAGCATCATGTTGTTGGAGTGCTTTGCTGCAGGAGGGACTGGTGCACTTCACAAAATAGATGGTATCATGAGGAAGGAAAATGATGTGGATATATTGAAGCAACATCTCAAGACATCAGTCAGAAAGCTAAAGCTTGGTCGCAAATGGGTCTTCCAAATGGACAATGACCCCAAGTATACTTCCAAAGTTGTGGCAAAATGGCTTAAAGACAACAAAGTCAAGGTATTGGAGTGGCCATCACAAAGCCCTGACCTCAATCCTATAGAACATTTGTGGGCAGAACTGACAGGAGGAATGGGCCAAAATTCACCCAAATTATTGTGGCAAGCTTGTGGAAGGCTACCCGAAACGTTTCACCCAAGTTAAACAATTTAAAGGCAATGCTACCAAATACTAATTGAGTGTATGTAAACTTCTGACCCACTGGGAATGTGATGAAAGTAAATTATAAATAATTCTCTCTACTATTATTCTGACATTTCACATGCTTATAATAAAGTGGGGATCCTAACTGACCTAAAACAGGGAATTTTTTACTAGGATTAAATGTCAGGAATGGTGAAAAACTGAGTTTAAATATATTTGGCTAAGGTGTATGTAAACTTCCGACTTCAACTGTACAAGCAAGTCTTTGCATTCTAAAAATCACATAACGTACAGAGACCACAGCTCAATTAAATAAATACAACCAGCCCAGCATATTTTACAGTACTTCCAGAGCCCTGTTTCCTCAGTAATCACAGGGAAATTATCTACCATCATTCTAGGTATGATTACAAGTCATTTCAACAAACATGTAGAACTGCTTGGTCCTGTGATGTGTTGCTTCGATCAATCAATCAATAAATGATAACCAAAAAGTGATTATTTGGTTATTAACATAGAGTAATGTAATGACTGTTACCGTACAATTTTGAAGTAACTACCAAGTGTACACGTGTAATGTCAAGTCAACCACTGCCATCCTTTCTGTAGTTGAAGAGCACTTGTGTGCGTCAGTATGTCAGCAGCGGCAGTCATGGAATCACACGGATGATTGATTGATTGTTCAGGCCTCCTTTCTCTTCATGATGAGGGGGCCGACGTTATCCCCCGTCTCCTGGTTATGTTTAGCATGAGTCCCATCACAGTAGGGAAACTAGGGAGAGAAAAGACAGTTGTTAGAATACACTAAATACATCTTAAAATTCCTTGCCTTGTTCCTGCTCAAATAGATGTAAGAACGTAGCCTTACTGGCCTACAGTTTGTTTAAGTTGGCAGATTCTAAGAAAGCACTCCTCACAACCACAACATCTTTCCATGCCGTGTCTATGAATTTCCAGTGGTTAAGACATGACTCCCCTGTACAGGAGCAACGTCTTAATACTTCTATCTGCTTCATTTCCATAACGGAAATAGAAATCAAACAAAGAGTATCAAATTGACAGCTAGCCTACCTTCTTGGACCTCCAACACCTGCAGTACACCGCCTTGTCCCCGAGATCCTCAATGTCAAAAGCGTGCACCACTTTGGGGTTGTCTTTCTGCAGGTCCAGGTTGACCTTGGGATTGACCCCTGACCCCTTGGAGAAGTACTGGAAGAGGAGGATGCCTGCAGCTGTGGCTCCTGCAGTCACACCGATGGCTGCTGCAAATTCAGCTGTAAAACAAAAAGACTCTGATCCAGTATCTTGTTCAGGTAGGCCTCCAACCACACTAATGTACAGAATTCATATCTTGTAGTTGTCACATTGTGTTGCTTTAATGTTGATATATTAAAAGGAATTAAATAGAATGGGGGCTGCTTGCCAGAAGATACAGTTACGCTTGTTTACACTGAGATGCATGGAGGTTGGAGCTTGATCATTCGGACACCGTGGAGCCGGCGCGAGATATGGGTCGGAAAACTAACTGAATAAACTTAACAACAACAGCCAGTGTTTACTTTTATTTTTATTTTTACTTTAGCCTAATCTGACTGAATTGTTACCGTCAATCTAACGCAGCCATTCTAACAGTTGATCGGCAATTGCGATAGAGGCGAGCTCTGACCATGATCACAACTGATAACTTCCAATTTAATTAACTAAACTTAGCCATTATTAAATCGCATAATAACAGAAGGCTACAACAGCAATAAGTAATAAACTGAAGTTCTAAGCTATTTATTACATCCGTTTGTCAGCTCCAGGTAGGCTACACAAGTGGCAAAAATTGATTTGCAACGAATGACTATTGATATCGCCATTCCAACATATTTGTTCTATCAAATGCAGGCTACAGTGATGGCCAGCAAATGTATCATTTCACACATTTAATGTCCGTTTCACTGTGAACTTTACCCTATAACAGAATTACGAGAGGGAGTTCTGTAACTCCCACTTCAAATATCTAATCCCGCAGCGCTCGAGACCCAACAAGTGAGCATGCGTAAAACCCAACAAGTGAGCATGCGTAAAACCAAACAAGTGAGCATGCGTAAAACCCAACAAGTGAGCATGCGTAAAACCCAACAAGTGAGCATGCGTAAAACCAAACAAGTGAGCATGCGTAAAACCCAACAACTGAGCATGCGTAAAACCCAACAACTGAGCATGCGTAAAACCCAACAAGTGAGCATGCGTAAAACCCAACAACTGAGCATGCGTAAAACCCTTAATACGGATTACCATAAACAAAGTCGACATAAGAATTTAGTTAAAACCACCTCTTCCGAGTGAGTTCATCTAACGTCCATTTAAATAGTTTTCCAGAGCGTTTGTCGTCGTTATTTCTTGACGCGCATCAGTTCCAGCGCGTTAATATTATTATTATTATTTATGGGAAAAGGGTTATGAACTGTTGCCTGGCTAGCCAAAACTGCAGGCAACACGTTTAGGTCGCAGTCTTACGAAATGACAGGCATGCTAACTATTATGCCATCGCCAAAACGTTTACAGATTACATTAACCAATGTCATAAACTAACTCACATTCTTCTGAAATATTGCTAAATTACAACAGTTTTCGTAGCTAGCTAAGTACGTAACGTTAGCTAGCCGTCAAACTAGTAAGTAGAAGCTAGCTTCAACTTGTTGGCTAGTTAGCATGGCATATTTACCTTTTGACAGGGAAACGTTGTTGGAATTCATGGCTTGCAACTACACGATTGATCCAAGGCAGTTTTGTGAAGAAGGTGGAGCTAACTTTCTGTATGGCTCAAATCCTGCGTAATAAATGGCACATATTTCAGATTTGTAAGAAAATGTGAACGCGCAGCTAACTACATTAGCGGTATGGCAGCGACGTTAGTTCTTCTTCTTCGGTGGGGTTTATCGGCGGTTGGCATCCACCGTTATGGTGCATTACCGCCACCTACTGTACTGGAGTGTGGGCAGAGACAGGGAGAAACTAAATCCTACCTGCCAGCCCCGTAGCTCTTTAAAAATATAACAAAATATTTGATACCAAAATATTAGCCACTACATCAGCTGCCACGTTCGCTTCCACCCCCACTGGAGACTCATTAACACTGCACATAACTACTCTTTCTGGCTTAACTTCCTCCAACCACTGCAAGGCCAACAGTATGGCCATCAGCTCCACCGTATATACAGCCACATGATCTGTAATACGTTTCCTGACTTCCACCCCACATTCCTGCACTAGCAAATGCTGACCAAGTACGTCCTGTCCTTGAATCTTTTGAATCATCTGTGTATATGGCCACAAAATCCTGATACCCAGTATCCAGACGTCTCTTAAACAAATCAAATGGAACAACACCCTCCCTATCTTTCTGTAGCCTCTCCAACACTTCTAGATCAACTACTGGAGGTGGGAGTAGCCATGGTGGATTTACAGGAATAGATACCGTTGGACTAAACTCCCTAGCAACATTTGTGTCCCGGCAGCAACATTAAGACTTTCGGCTTTACGATTTTACCTTCAAAATAAAAGTCTGCGTTTAAACGCTATGTGTAATACACGAAATCAAACATTTCTGCAGCTTTGCATAGCGTTAAATAATGTTAAAAATTATAACTACATCGGGGGAAAATCTAAGCTAAAGAGAATTGCTACTCTATACAAGATAAATAATATAAGATGGAACACACTGAGAAATGGTGCTTAAGTAAATTAATGTAAAAAACATAATATTTTACAGACCATATTAATCTAGCGTTAGAGTCTATATATGGTGTTATTTCTTGGATGACTGTGATCAAAATACCCAGCAGCCCTTTCTATTTCACCCATTCCATTGGTCTCAGTGCAATACGCCTATAAATGACAAATTGGCTTATAGAGAAAAAAACTATTCTATGTGCTGCTATAAAGGTGGGATTCGGGCATACTCAGTAGGGTCTGTAGAATATATATATGGTGTTATTTCACGAGGCTCTGAATAATACTGTGTTGCTGGTCTGTTTCTGTGGTCTAACAGCTTAAAATGGCGTGCCTGGACACTATATGGTACAAATATAGCACTGTACAGGAAAAACTGTTATTTGTGCCGATGTACAAGTGGGGTGGGGAGTACTAAGTAGGGTCTGTAGAACCCATGTCATCCAAAAGGTTGACTCAAGTTTGCCAAAAAGCACATGGAAGCACCTGGATGATCATCAAGACTCTTGGAAGAAAGTTCTATGGACAGATGATTCAAAAGTATAACTTTTTGTACGACATGGGTCCCATTATGCCTGGCAAACACTGCATTCCACCGTAACAACCTCATACCAACGGTCAAGCATGGTGGTGGTAGTGTGATGGTTTGGGGTCGCTTTGCTGTCTCCGATGTCAGGCCATCCGTCTGTGAGCTGAAGCACAGCTGGATCATGCAGCAAGACAATGATCCAAAACACAATCAAGTCTACATGAAAATGGCTTAAAAGCAACAAACGAGAAGTTTTGGAATGGCTTAGTCAAAGTCCAGACCTAATCGAAATTGAGATGTTGTGGCAGGACTTGAAACGAGCAGTTCATGCTTGAAAACCCACAAATGTTGCTGAGTTACATCAGTTCTGAAGAGTGGGACAAAATCCTTCCACAGCGACGTGGGAGACTGATAAACAACTACAGGAAGTGTTTGGTTGGAGTCATTGCAGCTAAAGGTGGCACAACCACTTATTGAGTGTAAGGGGGCAATTACTTTTTCACACAGGGTTATTGGGTGTTGCATAACTTAGTTTATGAAATAAATATGTACTTGTGTTATTTCTTCACTCAGGTGTCCTTTATCTAATATTAGGTTTTGGTTGAAGATCTGATAACATTCAGTATCAAAAATATGCAACAGAGATAATTAAAAAGGGGGCAAATACTTTTTCACGGCACTGTATGAGTTTTAAAAAATATGATAATGTTAACACATATGGAATCATGTAGTAACCAAAAAAGTGTTAAACTAGGGAGTGACAGCTATTCTAGTTTGTCCTTTATATCGAAGGTGGTTCCTAAGCATTCCTAAACTCATTGGAGAGACAGGCCGGTATGGAGTATATTTGGGGCACTCTGCTGATCGAAGCATGCTGAAGTATGACCTTATGTGGATTATTTATTCTAGATAAAAGCTTCATGATATACACTGGGGGCTAAAAGTTTGGAATATTACTCATTCAAGGTTTTTTCTTGATTTGCACAATTCTTTATATTGTTGAATAAAAGTGAAGACATCAAAACTATGACATAACACATATGGAATCATGTAGTAAACAAAAAAGTGTTAAACAAATCAAAATATATTTTATATTTGAGATTCTTCAAAGTAGCCACCCTTGCCTTGATGACAGCTTTGCACACTCTTGGCATTCTCTAAAATATATTTTGATTTGTTTAACACTTTTTTGTTTGCTACATGATTCCATATGTGTTATGTCATAGTTTTGATGTCTTCAATTTTATTCTACAATGTAAAAAATAGTGCAAATAAAGAAAAACCCTTGAGTGAGTAATATTCCAAACTTTTGGCCCCCAGTGTATGTGGTTCAATGTTCGGGCTGACAACGTTGCAAGCATGTGCGGCTTGTGATCACGAATCTCAGATCTGAATAAATATTGTCTCTAATCTCCCACGAGCCATATATCGTTCCTCCTTGCATCCTGAAACTTCAATATCCGAGAAATCATATCTGTGCCTTTTGGCCGGGGGGGCTGACTTGGCTCGTCACGCTCTAGCGACTCCTTGCGGCGGGCCGGGCACCTGCAGGCTGACTTGGCTCATCAGTTGAATGGTGTTTTCTTCCATAACATTGGTGAGGCTGAGTTCCCGGGTTAAGCGAGCGGGTGTTAAGAAGCGCAACATGGCGGTTGTTAAGAAGCGTGGCATGGAGGGTCATATTTCAGAGGACACATGACTACACCTTCGCCTCTTCCGAGCCCATTGGGGAGTTGCTGCAATGAGACTGTAATCATGAAATTGGGGAGAAAAATAATTTTTTATAGAGGCCACTGTGTTCTTGGGTATCTTCAATGCTGCAGAAATGTTTTAGAAGCCTTCCCCAGATCTGTGCCTCGACACAATCCTGTCTCGGAGCTCTATGGACAATTCCTTCGACCTCATGGCTTGTTTTTTTCTCTGACCTGCACTGTCAACTGTGGCTCCTTATATAAACAGGTGTGTGGCTTTCTAAATCATGTGCAATCAATTGAATTTACCACAGGTGGACTCCAATCAACTTGTAGAAACATCTCAAGGATGATCATTATGGGGTATTGTGTGTAGATTGATGAGGGAATAAAATCAATTTTCGAATATGTCTGTAAGGTAACAAAAAGTTGAAAAAGTCAAGGGGTCTGAATACTTTCCGAATGCACAGTATATAAGACTATAACACTACCATAGGAATCTTCAAAACACAGGATGTAAGAGAACACCAATTATTTTATTAGAAGTAAATGGCAGTAGTCTGGAAGATGTCTGGAGCACATTTGAGAAACGAACCAAGCAACACTGTCACCAAAACACAAAACCTGTTCAGCAACTTGTCTGATTCTTGTTTCAGTTCTGCTGGTTGTTGTGACAACGATCCCAATCACTTCATTGGAGGTCCATGATCTGACAGCTCCCTTTGATAGATTTGCACCTGCCCTGTGTTTTTTTTGTAGCTGCTTGACAAAGAAATTTCCCCCTCGGGGATCAATAAAGTATCTATCTATCTAATGTGAGGTAAACATACAAATAAAAAGTATATATTTCTTTCAAGTACTCATGTTACTGTCCTCACTACAAAATACATGCAATTCTGTACTTGAAACAATTAATTGAAATATTGTAGAATTGAATTCATTACTATGGAGGACTGCACCTTCTAGGGAGTGCCAACCAATATGGCCGAGCGGGGGCTTCAAAGACTGGCAATGGCCATTACATAGCATTAGCAATCCAGGGTTTATATACGTCATTGGGTAAAATGCACGACTGAGAATATACATTTATCTGCAGGTAAACAGTGCCCTCTTGTGCCTAGAATAAAATCTCTACAAAGGACAGTAGAAAGGTTCACTAGCACAGCTGATCTCAACGTAACCACTATTGGCCACCATATTCCCACAGCCAATACCACTCCCGAAAGTTTAAGCAGTGTTAACTTTTAGTCCTGCTTGGTGACAATATTTCTCAAGACTATTTCGCCCTCTGATGGGTATTATCTTCGGTATAAATTAAACCTATTTGAGCACACTAAGCACAGATTTAACTATTTGGCAAGTATTCTATACAACGGAAATTATGTATTTTCTTGTTAACCACAGAGAATCTGTTACAATTTACCCAAGCCTAGCTGAGATCATTCCATTCCTGGTCCTGGGCCTGCCCCCCCCCCCCCCCGGGTGAAAGCTTGTGTTGATATACTGTACTTACTACTATAGTTTCATTATAAAAAGGCAGAAGTATCCCTGAACTGTCTACATCTAAAATTGGTAACTAAATCAATACAATATAATCTGTTTTAATTAAATTAGTCTAATCAACTTATTTCAAATTACATTCTAATGTGTCACAATGATATTCTAATTGTGTTGACATTTAAGATTAAAATGTTCATATAAGATTAAATTTGTATGAAATTATTAATTACCAGCCTTGCTTTTTTTTCTATGTTCCTGTCGATATTTCTTTGGGGGGAGGGAGTAGAGAACCTAGATGCAGATGTCTGGTATCTAACGCGTTTGACGTGGTAACAAAGGGAAATCAACTCATCTGATGGTTTATTCTTGTGGGGTTTTGGTTGCAAGTTTGTTTTAACACACAGGCGCATGTAATCATCTCTTAGAGGACAATGGAATGAAGAAAAAAATAAATAAAAAGCTTCTTTGTTAAAAGCTGAACCAAAACGTTTAGGCTTTTGGCGTTTTTCAACTGGCCAACTCACAGAGCAAGAACGTCAAATACTGTGTGTGTAGGCTGAATTCATAATAAGTGGGACACGGTCTGCATTTCTGTCCTCTGTAACCTCTTCAGACACCTATCCAACATATTACACACAACACATTTCTGAAACCCTCAATATGTTTCCTAATCACACACAAAATAACAATGTACTGTAGACATCATATTCACAGGAGGCATGACACACCTATTTGTGTACACTGAGTCACAATCCATATTCGCATTTGGGACACCAATACTATAGTCCTAATTGTAACCCAATGACAATTCAATACAATTTAGGAAACATCTGAGGATACCAGAAGTGCATCGTGTTGTGCTAATATGTTAACCGAAGTACAGGGGGTCCCTAATGTAAACTATTCAGAAATAAAACGCATCACGATTAAGCGGTCCCATTTTGTGATGTCCCACGCTTTCTGAATTCACTGTATTCAAACGTGAAACTAGATTTCCCCAAGATTACAAAACAGAAATGTAGAAATACAGAACCAATAAACTATTTTTGATACTCTGAGAAATGTGATTATGTTTATAGGTTGCAACCAACACTCACACCTATTATCTCCACAAACGTTTTTTCCCCATCTGGACAATCCGCCCCCCCTTTCCCTGACAGCATCAAGAAAAACCAAGACATCTCTATAGCTGTACAATTTAATTCCTTTAGAAAGTAATTCATCCGTTTCAGTACGTACACATTGCAGACATCTGCGTTTACACAGGCAGCAGTAACCATCACGTTAGACATTTCATTAGCAGAGATTGCTGGTGGATATATTTACAGGTCTCTGTGTACATTCAGATCAAAAATGATACAAAGGTTCCATACTCTAAAACTACTCAATTAAAAAAAAGATCCATCCACCAGAATACAGTCAGTTATTTTTCAAATTCAGCAGGACTCGAGCAGAAGAAACTCACTCAAGATAAAAAAACGGATTCTCAGGGCAAGTTTGCATAATTCTTAACATTACAAAACAGCTTTGAGCAACCATTTACTTGTTTTGGGTTAATGGCAGAGTTTGCAGCATTGCTATAACATTACCAAAGAGATCAATACAGAAGCTACTGCATAGCATGTTCTCTTGTTGTTATCAGGGATCAAACTCCTGTTCCTTAACAACACGGTAACGAGCGGGCAAGGGATACCTATAAGGCTTCTGCTTTAACTGCAATCACACAATAGCGCTTTAGTATGAGCTTAAAGCGGGTGGATGATGTAATTGCTGTCCTTGTGATGTGGCAAGCAATATCTCTGTACAAACACAGCTCTTACATAACACAGTTTTGATGGCTCAATTCATGAGACGCAAACAGTGTGCAAATACTGAGGAAGAGTAGCTTCACATTGAGCCAGACTGACATACTAGAACAGTGACTTGAAGGGCCGTCATGTACTCACAATGCTTCAATATTAGTCTTGTAGGTGGTCTTCAGGAGTGTCTAATACATGGATAGAAAATATGGACCAGAAAAAAAAAAGACTTTCTATTTAAACTTGACTCAACAATTTCACTGACCAGGAAATTAGAGCTTTGGAAGCAAAGAAAAAAAACAATTTCATAGCACTGCCTTCTCACAGCACAGGGACTTCAGTTACTGACATCTTCACAGGACATCGTTTACAGCACGTGTCAAACTCATTCCATGGAGGGCTGAGTTTCTGCGGATTTTAGCTCCACCCTTATTAATGAATTAAGGTCACTAATTAGTAAGGGATTCCCCTCACCTGGTTGTCTAGGTATTAATTGAAAGGAAAACCAAAAAACCCGCAGGCACTCGGCCCTCCGTGGAATGAGTTTGACACCCCTGGTTTAGAGGCTTGAGGTGTTTCATCACTTAATTTAATCTTATCAGTAGTTGCGATATCTTAACACACACATGAAAATAAACTCAGAATACCCATTCTGATTAATGAAATGTACTGACCTGACTGAACTCCATGGGGCCCTGATTTCACATAGGCCTAACTGGAGCCTCCAGAAACAACCACACTGATGCATAAACACTTTACATGAAAATACCTCCCCCACCCAAAACCACCCACCCACCACCACCACCAAAATGAAGAAAAGGTATGGCACAGACACGTACACTGAACAAAAATATAACTGCAACATGCAACAATTTCTACAATTTTTGTGAGTTACAGTTCATATGAGAAAATCAATCAATTGAAATAAAATCACTATGCCCTAATTTATGGATTTCGCATGACTGGGAATACAGATATGCATCTGTTGGTCAGAGACACCTTAAAAAAAAAAGGTAGGGGTGTGGATCAGAAAACCAGTCAGTATCTGGTGTGACCACCATTTGCCTCACGCAGTGCGACATCTCCTTCACATAGAGCTGATCAGGCTGTTGATTGTGGACTGTGGAATATTGTCCCACTCCTCTTCAATGGCTATGCAAAGTTGTTGGATATTGCCGGGAACTGGAACACGCTGTCGTACACATCGATCCAGAACATCCCAAACGGGTGACATGTCTAGTGAGAATGCAGGCCATTTCAGCTTCCAGGAATTGTGTTCAGATCCTTGCGACATTGGGCCGTGCATGATCATGCTGAAACATGAGGTGATGGCGGCAGATGAATAGCACAACAATGGGCCTCAGGATCTCGTCACGGTATCTTTGCGCATTCAAATTGCCATCAATAAAATACAATTGTGTTCGTTGTCTGTAGCTTGTGCCTGCCCATAACATAACCCCACCCCCACCTTGGAGCACTCTGTTCACAACATTGACATCAGCAAACCCTTCGCCTACACAACGCCATACATGTGGTCTGCGGTTGTGAGGCCGGTTGGACGTACTGCCAAATTCTCTAAAACGACGTTGGAGGAGTCTTATGGTAGAGAAATAAACATTAAATTCTCTGGAAACAGCTCTGGTGGACATTCCTGCAGTCAGCATGCCAATTTCAAGCTCCCTCAACTTGAGACATCTGTGGCATTGCGTTGTGTGACAAAACTGCACATTTTAGAGTGGCCTTTTATTGTCCCCAGCACAAGGTGCACCTGTGTAATGATCATGCTGTTTAATCAGCTTCTTGATATGCCACACCTGTCAGGTGGATGGATTATCTTGGCAAAGCAGAAATGCTCACTAACAGGGATGTATCACATTTTTTCACAAAATTTGAGAGAAATAATATTTTATTTCAGCTCATGGGACCAACACTTTACATGTTGCATTTTATATTTTTGTTCAGTGTTGTTCCACTAAAAATACTGCAAGGCAACACATAGGGTTGAGAAGACGGTGGCACACAGTAGCCAGTAGGTGAACTACTACCCAGTCTGACAACAGAGTGGCACCTGACAGGATGAGGCCATTAACCAACATGGAGCGGATGAAGGTAAAAGAAACACAAGAGAACATTCTGTGATGTCATAATAGCAAGGTTTGAGACAGTATTATTCTAACAGAGGAGGAGGCAACAGTATTATTCTAACAGAGGAGGAGCCAACAGTATTATTCTAACAGAGGAGGAGCCAACAGTATTATTCTAACAGAGGAGGAGCCAACAGTATTATTCTAACAGAGGAGGAGCCAACAGTATTATTCTAACAGAGGAGCCAAAGCAATTTTTATGCAACATTTTAGGAGGTCATTACGATAGAAGTTGATGGATGCAATACATTTGTGTTTATTTGACTACTTGCTGCTGAGTTAATGCTGCCGTCTGAAATACCCAGGCCAACAGGTAAGACATGTCCAGTTTGGCGGTCCTTCAATCTTCTAGATACAAGCACATTCACATTGAATAGCTTTAACTGATGACTAAAACAAGAAAACTAATAGCAGCTATGGTAATTACTTTGGGGGCCAAAAGAGAGACTTCCTGTCCAAGCTGCAGGTAATGGAGCCTTTGCACTTGGAGAAGAACTACCACCGACACAGGAAGACAAATCTCTTGGATCCCTATTTAGACTAACTGCTGGCAATAGTTCTGTACCTTCTTTACAACTACAATAGATACAACACTAAAAAGTCCTTACTAGGCAATTCAAACACTAGGCTGTAGAGTGGCAATTCAAACACAGCATGACTGGCTGTAGAGTGGGTATCGTCACGAGCCAGGGTTAGGAGAGGATAGGGCACTTTCTTAGTGAGAAAGGCAGACTCATAGCTCAGCATCTCAAAACAACCAAAGTATCAAGATCATGACCTCTTTAAGAGTGACATACTAGCAGATCACAGAACTCCATCACTAAAAGAAGAGTTTGAGGAGGTCGGTGAACCAATGGTTTTTAAACACCCCATTACTGTTAACCATGCTATGATAATAAAGCCATGATGATGGATGTGCCACAGGTGACAGGAGAGTGGAACCTTGGTGTGACCCGCTGAATTAAAGGGCCAGTCAAAGATAACGATGAAACAGCATCTTGGTCCCTTCATTTGATACTACTGTCAGACATTACATAGCTGGACAGGACATACGCCAATTTTCCTCTATACCTCAGACGTAACTGGACTGTCAGCACAAGTCAAATCTCAGCAGGTTTTGGCTTTAGTACACTTTAGAACGACACAAATAGGTATTTACACACAGTGCCAAATATTAACACAGTCTCTGCGATCCTTCGCATTTACCTGCCACCCAGGGTTCACGACGTGAGACATTACATTAGTTATATTAAAACCTCTATTTGAGGGGATTTTAAGGGGAGTGAGGTAAAGGATATTTACAGTTGTTAAATTATTAAAATGGCTTTTCCCATTTTTTTTTCCAGTTTACTGTGGTGGCTTCCATGAAAACCTTTCAGCAGTTTCTATACAGACGACATGCCCATCTCATCATGGCTCCTCAGACGACTTTAACAGCTCCAGTAATGCCCCAACCGCTCCAAAATAGCCCTACAGAAAACATACAACGTGGCAAATATAGAATTATTACTAATACTCAAATATAGTACGAATACGTTTATGATACTCATTAATGGAATCAAGGAAATTGATTAGATAGATAGATAGATAGATAGATAGATAGATAGATAGATAGATAGATAGATAGATAGATAGATAGATAGATAGATAGATAGATAGATAGATAGATAGATAGATAGATAGATAGATAGATAGATACTTTATTGATTAGGGAATCTGGGAGCTATGGGGTAGAGTGGACAGCTTTGTTTACATTCAGTCTGACACAACCTCTAAATCCAAATCAAGTGTTGTACCTCGTGTTCTAAGAACAAGGCCTTCAGTTGTCCCTTTGACCAGAAGTCCATGGCGTAGGCCAGCAGCTTAGTTGAAACGGTGTTGATCCGTAAGAAATTCCCAACAAATACAACTCTCTCGATTTTCTGAAAGTGAAAAGGTCATGGTAGTAAAATATGTACTGTATCCAATTCACTTGCTTTCCACTAAGAACCCCATTACAAAACCAATACTGCAGTGAGTCCTGCAAAACAACAGATTAACAGTTCTGAATCATAACAATAGGAACAGTCAACATTTTAAAATGTTTTCTTTGAGATGATTAAAGTTATTTTGACAAAATTATATTACAAAAATGCAGACTAATACTGCAGCAACATTGGAAGGAAAATACTAATTATAACCACATGGTAGAGCTAAAAGACAGGACTCTGCTGTACCTCGTCGGCCCTGTACTCAACGCTAATCAACGCCTGAGCTGAGAAGTCAGTTGGACCTTGAAATGCTAGGTACAGTATGTATCTGTATGTGTACTGCTGTGTCCCTGTTGAACTGAACTGCCTTGTACTGATTGTCCTGTCTGTACTATCACAAGTTCCTATCAACCATTGTTTAAGTATTATATTCTGTAGTTCTTTGGGAAAAGGTCTACAGGCGGCAGCGCTGAAGATCTGTGCGCTTTGATAGCCCTGTACAATGCTGCTTGATCACCACGCCACAAGGCAACACTGTAAAGAAGCTGAAAGAACACAGAAAACCACCCAAATTACTGTGATATGTGGTTGTCTCACCTAGCTACCTTAAGATGAATGCACTAACTGTGACTGTGATATGTGGTTGTCTCACCTAGCTACCTTAAGATGAATGCACTAACTGTGACTGTGATTTGTGGTTGTCTCACCTAGCTACCTTAAGATGAATGCACTAACTGTGACTGTGATATGTGTTTGTCTCACCTAGCTACCTTAAGATGAATGCACTAACTGTGACATGTGGTTGTCTCACCTAGCTACCTTAAGATGAATACACTAACTGTGACTGTGATATGTGTTTGTCTCACCTAGCTACCTTAAGATGAATGCACTAACTGTGAATGTGATATGTGGTTGTCTCACCTAGCTACCTTAAGATGAATGCACTAACTGTGACTGTGATATGTGGTTGTCTCACCTAGCTACCTTAAGATGAATACACTAACTGTGACTGTGATATGTGGTTGTCTCACCTAGCTACCTTAAGATGAATGCACTAACTGTGACTGTGATATGTGGTTGTCTCACCTAGCTACCTTAAGATGAATGCACTAACTGTGACTGTGATATGTGGTTGTCTCACCTAGCTACCTTAAGATGAATGCACTAACTGTGACTGTGATATGTGTTTGTCTCACCTAGCTACCTTAAGATGAATACACTAACTGTGACTGTGATATGTGTTTGTCTCACCTAGCTACCTTAAGATGAATACACTAACTGTGACTGTGATATGTGGTTGTCTCACCTAGCTACCTTAAGATGAATGCACTAACTGTGACTGTGATATGTGGTTGTCTCACCTAGCTACCTTAAGATGAATACACTAACTGTGACTGTGATATGTGGTTGTCTCACCTAGCTACCTTAAGATGAATGCACTAACTGTGACTGTGATATGTGGTTGTCTCACCTAGCTACCTTAAGATGAATGCACTAACTGTGACTGTGATATGTGGTTGTCTCACCTAGCTACCTTAAGATGAATGCACTAACTGTGACTGTGATATGTGGTTGTCTCACCTAGCTACCTTAAGATGAATGCACTAACTGTGACTGTGACATGTGGTTGTCTCACCTAGCTACCTTAAGATGAATGCACTAACTGTGACTGTGACATGTGGTTGTCTCACCTAGCTACCTTAAGATGAATGCACTAACTAAGTCGCTCTGGATAAGAGCATCTGCTAAACGACTAACATCGAAAATGTAAATAAGCCCTTTAGACAACTACTTCTCCTGAAAACATACACTACATGGCCAAAAGTATGTGGACAGCTGCTGGTCGAACATCTCATTCCAAAATCATGGCCATTAATATGGAGTTGGTTCCCCCTTTGCTGCTATAACAGCCTCCACTCTTCTGGGAAGGCTTTCCATGAGATGTTGGAACATTGCTGTGGGGACTTGCTTCCATTCAGCCAGAAGAGCATTAGTGAGGTCGAGCACTGATGTTGGGCTATTAGACCTGGCTCACAGTCAGCGTTCCAATTCATCCCAAGGGCTCTGTGCAGTCCAGTCAAATTCTTCCCCACCAAACCATTTCTGTATGGACCTCGCTTTGCACAATGTTGTGTTACTGCACCTACAGGTAACTGCCAAAATAAAGGAAACACCAACAAAAAGTCTTAATAGCACGTTGGGCCACCACGAGCCAGAACATCTTCAGTCATGCCCAAACTGTTGCCACAAAGTTGGAAGCACAGAATCGCCTTGAATGTAATTGTATGCTGTAGCGTTAAGATTTCTCTTCACTGGAACAAAGGCCCCTAGCCCAAACCATGAAAAAACTGCCCCAGACCATTATTCCTCCTCCACCAAACTTTACAGTTGGTACTATGCAGTCGGGCAAGTAGCGTTCTCCTGGCATCTGCCATAGTCAAATTTGTCTGTCGGACTGCCAGATGATGAAGCATGATTCATCACGACAGAGAACGTGTTTCCACTGCTCCAGAGTCCAATGGCGGCGAGCTTTACACCACTCCAGCCGACACTTGGCATTGAGCATGGTGATCTAAGGCTTGTGTTTGGCTGCTCCGCCATGGAAACCCATTTCATGAAGCTCCTGACGAACAGTTCTTGTGCTGACGTTGTTCCAGAGGCAGTTTGGAACTCGGTAGTGAGTGTTGCAACAGAAGACAGATTTTTTTTTTTTCGCACTCTACGCACTTCAGCGGTCCCGTTCTGTGAGCTTGTGTGTCCTACCACTTTGTGTCTGAGCTGTTGTTGCTCCTAGACGTTTCCACTTCACAATAACAGCACTTACAGTTGACCAGGGCAGCTCTAGCAGGGCAGACATTTGACGAACTGACTTGTTGGAAAGGTGGTATTCTATGACGGTGCCACGTTGAAAGTCACTGAGCTCTTCAGTAAGGCCATTCTACTGCCAATGTTTGTAAATGGAGATTGAATGGCTGTGTGCTCAGTTTTATACACCTGTCAGCAACGGGTGTAGCTGAAACTGCATTTGAAGGGGTGTCCACATCATTTTGTATATATAAATGTAAATGAGTGAATTAATGTTAATATGTAATAATGCAAAGTGTATGGATAATGTGTGCGTGGTTACCTCGTTGACGGCACACATGCGTGCAATGGAGCCTATGTTATTGGTGATGGTGACTAGCGTAGCCCGGGCCAGGTCCTCTTTGCTGATGGAGTCTCGTTTCTCTTTGCTCATCATGTGGCCAAAGCTGTGTGTTAAAGGAACTTCTTATAAGGTGCTTACATGAATAGACAAATGCTTCTTTAATTTAAACAATACCAATTAGGGTTGTACAAGTGGAGGTTTCCCGGAATCACAAGGGAATAAGAAGCAAATACAGGATCCTCTAACTAGGATTTCTGGAAAACCAGGGAATTTATTGAAAGTTCCAGGAATTTTGCAACCCTAGTACCGATACGAGATTGCTTTGTTAAAAATTAAAGGGAATTGAACATCATAACATAAGGCCAGTGATAAAGATCACTTCTGGGACAAGGACAATGTTGTGTTACTAAACCTACAGGTAACTGCCAAAATAAAGGAAACACCAACAAAAAGTCTTAATAGCGCGTTGGGCCGCCACGAGCCAGAACATCTTCAATGCACCTTGGCATAGATTCTACAAATGTCTGAAACTCTATTGGAGGGACGCAACACCACTCTTCCACCAGAAATTGCATAATTTGGTGTTTTGTTGATGGTGGTGGAAAATGCTGTCTCAGGCGCCGCTCCAGAATCTCCCAGTGTTCAATTGTGTTGAGATCTAGTGACTGAGACGGCCATGGCATATGGTTTACATAATTTTCATGCTCATCAAACCATTCAGTGACCACTCGTGGCCTGTGGATGGGCACATTGTCATCCTATGGGGGCACAACCATGGTGCAAAAACAATGGCCTGCCCAGCATTTTTACACATGAACCTAAGCATGATGGGAAGTGAATTGTTTAACTCAGGAACCACACCTGTGTGCAAGTACCTGCTTTCAATACACCTATACCTCATTTACTGAAGTGTTTCCATTATTTTGTCAATTACCTGTTCATTGCACCTTACATCTGTGTACCTGCTTTTATAGTTAATTAACTACCATAATAACCCACTTAATACTGGGTAACTATTTGAACTTCATTGGTAATTAATTATGCTGAGATTTGTCCCATACTGAATTATTACCAATAATTAATTCAGGATTAGTTACAGAATTAAGTACTATTGCGGAAGCAACTAGCAAAACCTTTTTTCCTCAGAGCTCTTCGGTGGCAGTGCTCCCTTAGAAAATACCTCAGCATTTCTAAGAAACAAGAATTTAAAAACCCAAATAAGTATACATTTCTAAAACCAATCTCAGTATGGCATATTTTCAGAGGGAGCTCTTGAAATTACATTAAAGTGTGTTTCATGTCTCTTACGAATAAAATCCTACATATTTTAACATACGAGTATTTCAATTAAAATCAGTTAATTAATAAAAAGGCATGACTGGCCTGTTTATCATGGTAGATATATCCTAACGGCATGACTGGCCGGTTTATCATGGTAGATATATCCTAACGGCATGACTGGCCGGTTTATCATGGTAGATATATCCTAACGGCATGACTGGCGGTTTATCATGGTAGATATATCCTAACGGCATAACTGGCCGGTTTATCATGGTAGATATATCCTAACGGCATGACTGGCCGGTTTATCATGGTAGATATATCCTAACGGCATGACTGGCCGGTTTATCATGGTAGATATATCCTAACGGCATGACTGGCCGGTTTATCATGGTAGATATATCCTAACGGCATAACTGGCCGGTTTATCATGGTAGATATATCCTAACGGCATGACTGGCCGGTTTATCATGGTAGATATATCCTAACGGCATGACTGGCCGGTTTATCATGGTAGATATATCCTAACGGCATGACTGGCCGGTTTATCATGGTAGATATATCCTAAATGTTCAACCTAATGATATAATAGTACATCTCAGGGTTGGGGTCAATTCCATACCAATCCCATTCGAATTCAGAAAGTAAACCAAATTCAAATACCATGCTTTCCTCATTGAAGCATTAAAGAGAATTGGAACTGACCCCAACTCTGGTACATATATTATCATAGTAGATATAGAAATGGTATACACACTCAGTGGCTAGTACCGTGTTGGACCTCCTTTGCCTCCAGAACAGCCAGAATTCTTCAGGGCATAGAAACGTTGCTCAATTGGTATCAAGGGACCAAACAGTAACTGAATGCCTCGATGCCTGTCTGCCTGCTTTATGTGGCCAGTTTATTAGGTACACCACCCCATTCATGAAATTGGTTCGCTCCTACAGACAATGAGTCACGTGGCTTGCTATATAAAGCCGGCAGACAGGCATCGAGGCATTCAGTTACTGTTTGATTGAACTTTAGAACGGGCAAAACGTGTGACCTAAGCGACTGAGCGTAGTATGATCGTCGGTGCCAGGTGTGCCGGTTCCAGTATCCCAGAAACGGCCGGCATCCTGGGCATTTATGCTCCCGAGTGGCGCAGCAGTCTAAGGCACTTCATCTCAGTGCTAGAAGAGTCGCTACAGACACCCTGGTTCGATCCTAGGCTGTATTGCAACCGGCCATGAGTCCCACAGGGCGGCCCAGCGTCGTCCGAGTTTGGACGGTGTAGGCCGTCATTGTAAATAAGAATTTGTTCTTAACTGATTTGCCTAGATAAATAAAAGGTTAAGTCAAATTTTTTAAATAATAATAATTCACGCACGACAGTGTCTAGGTTTTACCGAGAATGGTGCAACAAACAAAAAACTTCCAGTCAGCAGCAGACCTGTGGGAGAAAACAGCTTGTTGATGAGAAAAATGGCAAGCTAACAGACAGGCCACAAACTGACAGATAACAGCGCAGTACAACAGTGGTGTAAAGAACAGCATCTTGTCACGGATGGGCTGTTGCAGCAGACGACCACGTGGGGCTCCACTCCTATCAGCTAAATACAAGAAGCGGCTCCAGTGGGCACGAGATCACCAACACTGGACAATTGAGGAGTGGAAAAACATTGCCTGGTCCGCGTCATGCTGATAGCAGAGTCAGGATTTGGCGTAAGCAGCATGAGTCCATGGCCCCATCCTGCCTGGTGTCAACGGTACAGACTGGTGGTGTAATGGTGTGGGGAATGTTTTCCTGGTACACGTTAGGTCCCTTGATACCAATTAAGCAACGTTTGAATGCCACAGTGCATCTGAACATTGTTGCTGACCAGGTGCAGCCTTTCATGGCTACAGGAGGGTCCAACCTGGCACTAGATGGGTGTAGCTAGTAAACTGGCCACTAAGTGTATATTAAGTGGTAGATATAACTCATCATACACTGATTGTACAAAACATTATGAACACCTTCCTAATATTGAGTTGCACCCCCTTGCCCTAAGAATTTGTCGGGGCATGGACTCTACAAGGTGTGGAAAGCGTTCCCCAGGGATGACTCCAATGCTTCCCACAGTTGTAGGATTTCCTGTTGGTGGTGGAACATTCTTGATACACAGGAAACTGTTGAGCGTGAAAAACCCAGCAGCGTTACAGTTCTTGACACAAACCGGTGTGTCTGGCACCTACTACCACACCCCGTTGAAAGGAACTTATATTTTTCACCCTAAATTTTCTCAAAACGTAAAAATCCTTATTTAACCTGACTCCTCCCCTTCATCTACACTGACTAAAGTGGATTTAACAAGTGACATCAATAAGGAATCATAGCGTTCACCTGGATTTACCTGGTCAGTCTGTCATGGATTTACCTGGTCAGTCTGTCATGGATTTACCTGGTCAGTCTGTCATGGATTTACCTGGTCAGTCTGTCATGGAAAGAGCAGGTGTTCTTAATGTTTTGTATGCTCAGTGTATATTATCATGGTAGATATAATGGCCTATATTATTATGGTAGATATGGCATATATCATCATGGTATATCCAGTATAATGTCCCAGTACTGAGTGGTCCCTTGCTCACCTGGAGGCCACAGCAGATCCTTGGAGGCTGAAGCGCTCATAGTCTCCTCCGTAGATATCCTTCACCAGCTTGTCCACATTGCTGCTATCCCCTCTGCTAGCCATATCCAGCGCCTCTTCAAATGTCTCACACCCCGTCAGCAGGCAGCACAGGCCCAGGAACGTACCCCCACCAAGACTGAGAGGAGGACACAGAGAAAGGGATTGTGGAAACAGAGCTAAGAAAGGGAGAGCAGCTTCAAGGAAACTGAATCAATAGACCATAGAGATCCTATTAAATTAAGTATTATAATTTCTAATGCTATAGAATAGGCTATCCAGCTAAAACCTCAGGACTAGGAGTATAGTTAGTGGGGGTATGCAGAACAGGTCCCATAGGAAATGTCACAAGACCTCAGAAACGGTCACAAGGCCCACAGGAACAGTCACAAGCCATCAAGAACTGTCACAAACCCTCAAGAACTGTCACAAGGCCACAGTAACTGTCACAAGGCCACAGGAACTGTCACAAGGCCACAGGAACTGTCACAAGACCTCAAACGGTCACAATGACCTGGGCGGGCTCTCCTTGGTTACCCAAACACCTTTACTAACCTAACCATGGCCAAGTTATCCTTTTACCAACCTAACCTTGACTAAACCACAGCCAACTATTTGGCCTACATGCAAAGCATTATGTCTGGCACAGCGCTTCACCCATCTAACACCATCCCTACCGTGAAGCATGGGGGTGGCAGCGTCATGCTATGGGGAGGCTTTTCAGCGGAAGGGTCTGGGAGACTGGTAAGGATAGAGGGAACAATGAATGGAACCAAATACAGGAAAATCCTTAAAGAGAACCTGCTTCAGAGTGCAAACAATCTTAGACTGGGGCAGAGATTTACAATGACCCCAAGCATACAGCCAAAGCAACAATGGAATGGCTTCAGAACAAGAATGTGAAAGACTTGAAGATTGCTGTTCACCGCCGCTATCCATCTAATTTAACAGAGCTTGAACAAATCTGCCAGGACGAATGGGAAAAAATCCCAAAACCCAGATGTGCAAAGCTGATGCAGACACACCCAAGATCACTCAAAGCTGTAATCGCAGCCAAAGGTGCTTCTACAAAGTATTGACTCAGGGGTGTGAATACTTATGTAAATTAATTATTTCTGTATTTAAATTTGCAAAAAAAATCTAAACTTGTTTTCACTGTCATTATGGGATATTTGTGTGTAGATGGGTGAGACTGTAACACAACAACATGTGGAATAAGTCAAGGGGTATGAATATTTTCTGTAGGCACTGTAAATACCAGCATGAGCTCAATAGCCGTTGTCTATTTAGAGACGTTCCAAGGTTGAACTGGCGTAAATATAGACTGTCCTTGTGCAACGAGCAGACAGACAGTGCCTACGGTCTAGGGAGCATAGTGTACATATAGCACTTTGTATTCTGACGTAGGCGTTGTTCAACCTGGCTTGCTAATAACAATGAAGCAGTTTAAACTTTTATCAATTGTGAGTCACAATTCAACTACAAAAAGCTAATATGAATGATGCACAGCAGTTGTGAATTATTGCTTTTCTCTGTAATCTCTGTTGACAAAACAACGTATGATGAGTCTCTTCTTATGAGGAAAAACTAACCAGTGGCATTTTGAGATTACAGTTTCTTTCTGTACAATGACAAACACCATGCTATAAAGCTATTTATTTGGGTCATTCACTGCTTTGGCTCGGTCTTTAATAGCCTAAACATAAACGCAGTCCTTCAAGGCCTTTAAAAATGTAAAAGATAATCCCTTTACCTGGTACCGGTGACCCGTTTGTAGTTGTCTTTGGAGTACACAGCCAGGATGCTAACCCCAGATCCAATGTTAACCAGCAGCATAGGGAACGGGTCGGCCAGACTGCACGGGGTCTTCACACTGTTCTGGGTGTCTGACGGGTTCTCGAAGTAGTAACACTGAGGGTGACCGTTGAAGCTCACTGAGTCCACATAGAGCAGGCCATGAATCAGACAGTCAAGCTCATCCAGCTTCAATAGCTCTAAATCAGCCATCTGCAGAGGGGGAGGAGTAGGAAATATGGTAGGGAGAAAGAAAGAACGAACAAAAGAAAGAAAAAGAGGGGTGGTGTGAGGTAAATCAAGCAGAGTAAAATCAGAGCATGTGCATAAAGCAAACAGCAGTCAGGGTTAATGACTGGTTATATAACAAAGCAGGTCTGCGGCCACAGAGAAGCACAGCCAGCCGGCACCACAATGAAGTTCATGACAGAACACACCATGTTTTTCGCAACACTGGTACAGTAAAGCACAGGGCTCAAAAAGTCCAGAGCCCACCGTTTAAAAAAACTACCGTATTGACGCTCTCCTTCCGGGTCATGGTCACCACTTCCGGGTCACGGAGGAGAGAGGACAGAGGAGTCGAGGACAGCCTTTAGCCCAAATATGAATCTCCCAATCACTCACCGTTCTGAAGTCATTCTCAAACTTGTAGGCCCCTCCGCCAGTGGCACAGAGCGTGGTGTGAAGGCTGGAGAAGTTCTTGTCGCTGCCCATCTGGATGAAGCGGTGCATGGCCTGTGTGGGGAAGCGGATGAAGTGCAGGTTGCCCGTCCGACCACACATGGTCAGGTTCTTCAGTTCCAGGTGGACGTCTCGGACACCCGTCTTCCCATACGCCGTGTTGGAGGTCAGGTAGCGGCGGATGCTCTTCAGGTTTTCCACCTCTTCCTGCTCCTCCTCCGCCGTGATGTCCTTGGGCTCGAAGTAGACCAGCTTCACCAGAGTACCGCCGATGTCCATCCCGAACCAGGGGAAGGCTGTCAAGGCAAAGCAAGAGATACATAAGCATTGAAGGTGGTGTTACCGCGTCATTTCAGCACTGTAAACTAAAGTGCTACCAAGAGTCAAACCACCAACCCAGTCCTCAGCAAATAAAACTGTCCGTCTGCCTTGCATGCATTTCATTTCAGCTAAAATACCACACATAATAGGACAGTTGTCCATGCACTTGTTTGGAAAGCAAGGTAGTGACAGACAGCGACCGTATTCTTTCTTTTGCCTCTCTTCTTCCTATCATCTTCACAGAACATCTTATTTGAGATATTTCAGTGGCTGGTGCCATTTTAAGTAGGTTATTTGCACAACTGTTCACTTACGAATGCAGACCAGGCGGATATGTAGCCTACCCAGCCACCGTAGGCTAAATCCACAGCTACAACAGAGCTCAAGTTGCCATGGAAACCTACATTCAATATGAATATTTTCTATTTTGCCTGGAGAGGTGGTGTTTTTGGGGGGATGTTGGGGGGGGGGGGGTGCATTACAGTCTCACTTATATTTCAGGGATGAACATTCATTGAGATGCATCATAGAATGAGGCGTCTTTGCTGGTAGACTAGTTAGTCGGTTCTAAAGCTGCCTCTTTGCTGGTAGACTAGTTATGTTCTAAAGCTGCCTCTTTGCTGATCAAATGTCATATTTAGGTTTAGGAGAGTAACTGCCTGACAAGATGCAAAGTCCGCATTGAGATTATGAGTGCAAGACCTCTATAAAGTGATTATATAACAATCTGCCAAAACACTACACTGGTTATACCATAGATGATAGGATTCCATGAATACATACCAGGAAGTGAACCCTCAACTGATAGTGAGACCAAGGTCTACTGCTACAACCATTCCTTAGCTTGAAGGACCTAACTCTACACCTTCCAACTGATCGAATGAGACCAGGGTCTACTGTTCCAAGCTTTCCTTAGGTTGAAGGATTACTAGATGAGGCAAACCAGCCTCCTGAGTTGTAGAATCATTCTTTATCATGGAGCAGGGCTAGGGGTAGGTGGGGCAGTAGAATCATTCTTTATCATGGAACAGGGCTAGGGGTAGGTGGGGCAGTAGAATCATTCTTTATCATGGAGCAGGGCTAGGGGTAGGTGGGGCAGTAGAATCATTCTTTATCATGGAACAGGGCTAGGGGTAGGTGGGGCAGTAGAATCATTCTTTATCATGGAACAGGGCTAGGGGTAGGTGGGGCAGTAGAATCATTCTTTATCATGGAACAGGGCTAGGGGTAGGTGGGGTAGTAGAATCATTCTTTATCATGGAGCAGGGCCAGGGGTAGGTGGGGTAGTAGAATCATTCTTTATCATGGAGCAGGGCCAGGGGTAGGTGGGGTTGTAGAATCATTCTTTATCATGGAGCAGGGCTAGGGGTAGGTGGGGTTGTAGAATCATTCTTTATCATGGAGCACATGAAAGTCACCCCACCAGTGAGACTCATGCCATGTCCAGCTGTAGGGGCTTTTTGTATGTATGTGTGAGTGAGTGAGTGAGTGAGTGAGTGAGTGAGTGAGTGAGTGAGTGAGTGAGTGAGTGAGTGAGTGAGTGAGTGAGTGAGTGAGTGAGAATAGAGAGGCTGTATGGTGCAGATGGAAAATCACATTAGAGGTAAGATTGTTATCTACAGTTATATCCATCTGTAAGTGGTCTTCATTCAGAATGTCTTCTAATTCTGGTATGTGATGCTCGTTCACATCCTGTATATCTGTTGGCGTTCAGGAGGTTTTGAAAATGTTCTGTTCCCCAACTGTATTTTTCTTTACCCTATCAACGCTACAGGATGTGTGATGGGACATACCATGTAGCCCAGGGTTGGGGTCAATTCCATTTAATTCAGAAAGTACTGTACATTGAAATTCCAATTCTCTTCAATGCTTTTCTATGATGTATTGATTGCTGATGCCTTCATAGACAGGTCTCCCTTGCAAAACAGTGTGTCTCAATGGGATTTTCATGGTAACGGCCACCCTCAGTGTTATAAATAAAATTGACCTTCACTAGGGCTAGGCGGTATACCGTATTTTATGATATACCGGTATTGATGCAGGGACCGGTTTGGGTTTTTACTTTACCTTCTATACCAGTATTTGAATGTTTGGTTTGTTAAATGTGATATGCCATGTGTAACGGAAATTTTTATAGTTTACTTCGCTGCTTGAGTCTCCTCTCGCCACTCTTTATTTCCATGCTGCTTTCAACACAGACCTAGCCCCGCCCCATCACTCAAGGAGCACATTAGTTGTTCCTGGACCACGAGACGCTAGCATTCAGTCTGCATGTTGTTCCTGGACCACGAGACACCAGGTTCAGTCTGCATGTTGTTCCTGGACCACGAGACACTAGGTTCAGTCTGCATGTTGTTCCTGGACCACAAGACACTAGCATTCAGTCTGCATGTTGTTCCTGGACCAGGAGACACTAGCATTCAGTCTGCATGTTGTTCCTGGACCACGAGACACTAGCATTCAGTCTGCATGTTGTTCCTGGACCAGGAGACACTAGGTTCAGTCTGCATGTTGTTCCTGGACCAGGAGACACTAGGTTCAGTCTACATGTTGTTCCTGGACCAGGAGACACCAGGTTCAGTCTGCATGTTGTTCCTGGACCAAGAGACACCAGGTTCAGTCTGCATGTTGTTCCTGGACCAAGAGACACCAGGTTCAGTCTGCATGTTGTTCCTGGACCAGGAGACACTAGGTTCAGTCTGCATGTTGTTCCTGGAACAGGAGACACTAGGTTCAGTCTACATGTTGTTCCTGGACCAGGAGACACCAGGTTCAGTCTGCATGTTGTTCCTGGACCAAGAGACACCAGGTTCAGTCTGCATGTTGTTCCTGGACCAAGAGACACCAGGTTCAGTCTGCATGTTGTTCCTGGACCAGGTGACACCAGGTTCAGTCTGCATGTTGTTCCTGGACCAGGAGACACTAGGTTCAGTCTACATGTTGTTCCTGGACCACGAGACACTAGCATTCAGTCTGCATGTTGTTCCTGGACCACGAGACACTAGCATTCAGTCTGAATGGACAATGCAGCAATGTTGATGACAAGAAGTGAACTTTTATTACTCAAAAACTGTCAATTTTTTTTTCAAATACCGTGATATAATATTTGGGCCATATTGCCCAGCCCTACCTACACATACCAGTAAAACCGGTGTCAGTGTCCACAAAACTTGTTAATCATCTGTGAACTGTAACTAGTGGTAGAAAATTGACTTGACCAATGATACCAGGTCTCTAATCTGGGATCTCTCTTTATGAGAGCTGTTCCGTGCAAACCACACTTTCAAAATCGACCGTTCCTCCTCACTTCCTTCATTGACTGTCAGATGCATGCTCCTGGGTGAAGTTTCCCCTAGGTACAGATCTAGGATCAGCTTCCTCAAACCCAATCCTAACCTTAACCATTAGTGTGGAAAATGCTAAACTGATCAGCGTCTAATTTCACACTACTCCCAGGTGCTCCAAAGAAAGGCTTTATATTGGTTAACCTAAACTGTGCTTTCAGCCAACACTTTTCTAAACAAGTTTAATTTGGAATTTTCTGCAGTGGCTGACAAATAACCTGGTGTGGCGTTATGATTCATTGATACTAAAAAAAAGTGACAGCATATTTAAGTAGCCTATTGGTTAATTCATTACCAGCTGTGATATAGGCAAACAGGAAGAGTGTTTTCTTTAACCAACTGATACAGTACTTGCGTGCAATATCACTGGGTAGATAACCTATAGCTGTAAAAATCAATGGTACATGTTAAACTTGAGGTTATCAAGCTGTATGTTTTGCTAAACAGTTTATATTTTAGTTATTTAGCAGACGGTCTTATCCAGAGCGACTTACAGGAGCAATTAGGGTTAAGTGCCTTGCTCACGGGCACATCAACAATTTTTTCACCTAGTCTTCCCTGGGATTTGAACCAGCAACCTTTAGGTTACTGGCACAACGCTCTTAACCACTAGACTACCTGCCACCCCGTATGCCTTTTATGCGACTACATGCTGCATGGCATTAGGCATGGTTAGTGGTTTAAATAATATAGTTGATGGTTTAAATGGCTTCAGTGAACTTTTAGTATGCATTGCAACATCAGCATGTGAAAAATCTCAGGGTCAGACCCATCAAACGGCACCAAAGATCACCATTGAGATTTGAAACAACGGATTAATTATTAACCAACATATAGGCTTTGCTGTGAACATTAGGCTCTTTCCAAAAACGCATATGAATATTGATACTATAACAAACCAAGACATCTCATTGTTTTAGTTAAGGAACCTGTGGGGTTACATAGTAACATCCCAAGCTGTGGGGCGCGCCCATTAATGAACTCAATCCGGCTTTCAATTTACTCTTGAAAGTTGTAATTGTAGAATCCACTAGTAGAATCCTCGTCATGTCAGTCATTGCATACCTTAGAGAGAGGTATTTATAACTTGTCAAAATGTTTTTTTTATTTTTAGCTACTAGCGTTTAAGAGCAGTTGGAGGCCACGGATGGAGTGTTGTATGGCATTGAAGCTTGTTTGGAGGTTAGTTAACACAGTGTCCAAAGAGGGGCCAGATGTATACAGAATGGTGTCGTCTGCGTAGAGATGGATCAGAGAGTCACCAGCAGCGAGAGCGACATCGTTGATATATATAGAGAAAAGGGTTGGCCCAAGATTTGAACCCTGTGGCACCCCCATAGAGACAGCCAGAGGACCGGACAACAGGTCCTCCGATTTCAAGTAGTTGGAGAACCAGGCAAGGCAGTCATTTGAGAAACCAAGGCTGTTGAGTCTGCCAATAAGAATGCAGTGATTGACAGAGTCGAAAGCCTTGGCCAGGTCGATGAAGACGGCTGCACAGTACTGTCTTTTATCTATGGCGGTTATGATATCATTTAGTACCTTGAGCGTGGCTGAGGTGCACCCATGACCAGCTCGGAAACCAGATTGCATAGCAGAGAAGGTACGGTGGGATTCAAAGTGTTCAGTGATCTGTTTGTTAAATTGGTTTTCGAAGACTTTAGAAAGGCAGGGAAGGATGGATAATGGTCTAACAGTTTGGGTCTAGAGTGTCTCCCCCTTTGAAGAGGGGGATGACCACGGCAGCTTGCAAATCTCTAGGGATCTCAGACGATACGAAAGAGAGGTGGAACAGGCTAGTAATAGGGGTTGCATCAATTTCGGCAGATGATTTTAAAAAGAAAGGGTCCAGATTGTCTAACAGATTTGTAGGGGTCCAGATTTTGCAGCTCTTTCAGAACACCAGCTATCTGGATTTGGGTGAAGGAGAAGCGGGAGGGGTGCTTGGGCTAGTTGCTGTGGGGGGTACAGAGCTGGGGTAGGGGTAGCAGGTGGAAAGCATGGCCAGCCGTAGCAAAATGCTCATTGACATTTTTCGATAAACATACATTTATCGGTGGTGACAGTGTTTCCTAGCCTCAGTGCAGTGGGCAACTGGAAGGAGGTGTTCTTATTCTCCATGGACTTTACAGTGTCCCAGAACTTTTGGGAATTAGTACTACAGGATGCACATTTCTGTTTGAAAAAGCTAGCCTTTGCTTTTCTAACTGACTGTGTATATTGGTTCCTGACTTCCCTGAAAAGTTGCATATCGCGGGGGCTATTCGATGCTAATGCAGTGCGCCACAGGATGTTTTTGTGTTGGTCAAGGGCAGTTAAGTCTGGGGGTGAACTAAGGGCTATATCTGTTTTTAGTTCTACATTTTTTTGAATGGGGCATGCTTATTTAAGATGGTGAGGAAAGCACTTTTAAAGAACAACCAGGCATCCTCTACTGACGGGATGAGGTCAATATCCTTCCAGGATACCCGGGCCAGATCGATTAGAAAGTGTTTTAGGGAGCGTTTGACAGTGATAAGGGGTGGTCGTTTGACCGCGGACCCATTACAGACGCAGGCAATGAGGCAGTGATCGCTGAGATCCTGGTTGAAAACAGAGGAGGTGTATTTGGAGGGCAAGTTAGTCAGGATGATATCTATGATGGTACCCATGTTCACGGATTTAGGGTTGTACCTGGTAGGTTCCTTGATAATTTGTGTGAGATTGAGGGCATCTAGCTTAGATTGAAGAACGGCCGGGGTGTTAAGCATATCCCAGTTTAAGTCACCTAACAGTACAAACTCTGAAGATAGATGAGGGGTAATCAATTCACATATGGTGTCCAGGGCACAGCTGGAGGTTGAGGGGGGTCTGTAACAAACAGCAACAGTGAGAGACTTATTTCTGGAAAGGTGGATTTTTTAAAGTAGAAGCTCAAACTGTTTGGGCACAGACCTGGACAGTATGACAGAACTCTGCAGGTTATCTCTGCAGTAGATTGCAACTCCGCCTCCTTTGGTAGTTCTATTTTGACGGGAAATATTGTAGTTGGGGATGGAAATGTCCGAATTTTTGGTGGCCTTCCTAAGCCAGGATTCAGACACAGCTAGGACATCAGGGTTGGCGGAGTGTGCTAAAGCAGTGAATAAATCAAACTTAGGTGAGGCTTCTGATGTTAACATGCATGAAACCAAGGCTTTTACGGTTAGATATGTTGTGTATGTATGGTACATGTTCTTTATGTGCTCTTGAATAAAAATGCAAGAAAAAAGAATAATAATGTGATCAATGAAAGTATAATGGAGGGGTTGCTGCAGATGCAGGAATGCCCCATTGCAGGAACGCCTCGAAATGCGGGCTGCAATTGCACCCTTCTCGACCAACCACCCTACTTTCGTTTTTTGCCTTAATTAACCTTTTGTCTCATGTAACCATACCAAAGGTAACATATCATACTAATTTGAGTATCCCGGATTTACATGTACTATGTTACGTCTAGTCTAGGAGACCAGACTGGCGCGACAACTAGGGCATAGCAGACAATTCTCTCTCTCAGGTCTAACACAATTACAGATGGAGCAGAGGAATGCCGACTAGCAGGCTAAACCAGTGAACCGCTGAACTTGCCCTAGGTCTTTTCTAGAAAGAAACTCAGCTCAACAACACCGAAGAGAATGTTTATCAATGTCACAGAGGGTGTTGTTTAATAATGGCAGTTCAGACGTACCCTACTTGTGACACTAATTGTAGTCTATGCTGACAAATGATCACTTTAACTTATTCCCATCATTTGTTCGAGTTTCAAGAGTCTCAAATTCCACTGTCATGTAAACAATAGCAAACAACTTACCTGGCTTCTTTACATTTCTCAGCTTCATAGCGATGTGCTCAGGTGCATGCGAAAACACTTATTAATATCCGAAAAAAATACAGACATGCAAAGTTAAGATCAGTGTTATTATAACAAATTATTTTAGTTTCCCCAGTTTTTACAGCAAAGAAAACGTACGTGTTTTGCACTATGACTTCGACTAAAAGTTTGAACTTCTTTAACAGCATCCCAGAAACCAGGGAAAGGGAATTCTGTACTTTCGGGGGCGGTGCCCTGGCTCTTTAACCCAGCCTTGCGGAGACAGAGGGCGGCCGCTAATTGGCCGAAGTACGCCAAGCCTTCTTATCAGGAGCGATTTCAGCACAACTTCTGACTGAGAAGACACCAATCACGGTGCACCCATTGCAAAAACAAAAAGAGTCCCTTATTTTCTAAAACATCGTAGCTCTAATCAAAAATACGTAGCTGAAACTAACATTACCTAATATCCAGGCCATTATCGTTAAGATGATGAGAAAAAATTGTTTAATAGAATGGTTTGCTGACAGACAAAAGCAGTCATGATAGTCGCAGCAGTGAGTCCCTTGAATCAGAATCACCTTTATTCGCCAAGTACTTTTACAATGTGCTTCACATAGGGCCTACCCGATATTTGACTTGGTGAATTTGTGCTACCAGGAAAATATTGGCTATAGCTGATGATGACAACCGTTTGATTCCATCAATTACCTAGCAATAGACAAAATATAGGTGTAGACAATACAGTCAGAGAAATTGAAACATACTGTCCATACAATACACGAGCAGCGACCAAAACACCGTAGCTGCCTCGCAAACCCATATGATTATGCAAGATGTCAGTATCTTCTATGCATATCTATAGCCAGCTGACTATGCAACTTCTCTACATTCAACTGCATGCAGCATGCATGTAACCTAGTGATTCTCAAACCTCTCCCGGGGTCCCCAGGGCGTTTCACAATGTTGTTGTAGCCCTAAACTAGCTCACCTGATTCACCTATTTATGTTATTGATGAGTAGTTGCCAGGTTTAATCATGTGTAAATGTGATAGTTGTGTAAGAATAGTTAAAATAGATTGAATGGTGGGGGGGTCACCGAGGTGATGTTTGAAAACCCCTGATGTAGCCTAATGTAACAGTGTCATTTGATGAGTAAATCCATAAATGACAAAATGCAAAAATTACACCTGCAAAACCTACTGACAGCGACACTTACGTGGTCTGTTCCTCTTCACTGATTCAACTCTTCTTCGTAACCTGCATCTTTTCGCAGGGGAGGACCCATTGGCTTCGACATCAAAGGTATGCAGATGATGGAAGTGTTCAATATTGCTACTACCGCCACTACAGTTTCCACTTGAATTGTATGCATTGGATCCACCGCTGTTAGACTGAGAATGAAACCCCCTTTGTAGTCCGTTGGCATAACACGATCCCGACCCTTTTTTATCGATAATTGATTTGGCTTTATCCATTGTTGCAGCTACGTATGGTAGAAGGCGTGCTACCAAGCTAAAGGAACCGAGCTGCTATCGCTATAGCTGACGTTTGCTCGTGCGATAAAATGCAACCCTGCGCGCACGCTCAAGGAATTTGATATGAAATTGCTCTTAAATGGTAGAAAATATTTATCCGCTCTTGGAACTTTATTCTGTTCATAAAAGGTGTGAAGACCTATCCGCTAAAACACGGTTTGGTCGAGGTCACTGTCGGTCTTTCCCCCCCACATTACAGTCAGCTGCCGGAGTCAAACAGCCAGGATGTTAGCTGGCTAATTACGTCACACGTAATGGCTCCCGAACCCGTTTGCCCTCCACAGGCAATGCGCTCCTGCTCTATACAGAAATACAAACAAGCTTTCAATTTTATATGCCTAATAAGCAGGACAGTCGTGTGGCAATGGATAATATAATGATTGTATTATTATTAAACGTTATAACGTTCAGCCATGGCTCTGCCATATTTATAGGTATGCATCGTGCAATGGTCATGCGTGCTGTTAGAAGCCTAGACAGTCATGTTGAGATGATTTATAACACACAAACACAGCCAAACGGAGGGCATGACTGGCTGTGATGAACATTTTCCTATGTGTGTTTAAGCTGTTTACTTCTAGCTATGTCATGTTTTTCCCCTAACCTTGCTTTTCACGTGTGATTACTAAGCTTTGATTACACCTGTGCATCTCTGTGGGTCAGAGGTAAACGGTGAGATGTTGATACTTTGTAGCCTACATAACGACGAAACTGTCAAGAGTGCGTCTTTGTGTGTTGCCGTCATTGCCTTCTGTTTTGTTCTGGCACAAACTATCCCAGGTCACACTGTGCTGGGATTGTTCCTCACATTTATTTTTTAAGTGGTTCTTATCTGGGCACACACTAACATCTGGTCTGGTGAGGTTGATATGATTTTCAGAATATCTGTTTATAAGAAGTTATATTATTTTGCGTAGGCTTTACTGTGAACACAGACAGTACAGTAAAATATTCAGAGTGGAAATGGTTGTGTAATAGCCTTGCAGGCCAACATGTTCTTCTTATACTTGCATCATGAATAGACCTAGGCTATTGAGGATAGGTTACTCAGGTTCATGTTTCCAAGTCCTAAAGCTCTCTATACCCTAGTTTTAGTAGATTTTGAGACTGATTAATTACTGTGTAGTTAAATTATGTATTTTAAAGTAGTGTTCATTTAGTATTTCACTCAGTTGTTTTATTTATTTTGCCTACAAAGCTTTTAGCTGCAGACTAGGGCCGGGATTTAATCCAATCACAGACTAGGCCCGGGATTCAATCACAAACTAGGGACGGGATTCAATCCAATCACAGACTAGGGCCGGGATTCAATCCGATCACAGACTAGGGCCGGGATTCAATCCAATCACAGACTAGGGCCGGGATTCAATCCAATCACAGACCAGGGCCGGGATTCAATCCAATCACAGACTAGGGCCGGGATTCAATCCAATCACAGATTATGGGCCGGGATTTCAGATTGAGCCGACATATAGCCTTGCTATACATGGGAACATTGACTTTAAAACCCATAAAAATGATTTGATGAAAATACACACAAACACATTGAATAACAGATTCACTATATGGAATAACAGAAAAGTTTGTTCTGAAGTGTCTGTCCTATATCAGTTTTATTTTTTACATGTATTTAACCCCTTATTTTTTGCTCTAAACAGTTTCCATATATACTTACATTAAATTTTTAACTGGGGGGGGGGGGCGTCCTTCAGTCTCACCTTTCCACAGAGGGGTCATATTAGTGTGTAGCCAAACTGTTCTGATGCTTAAGACAGAAATTGGCAGATCTGCGGTACCGACTTCACACGAGTCCCAAGAAGCATCATCAAAAGCTATCAGAACCCTAGGCTTATATGCACACCAGTGTGTGATAATCTGATGGCTCTGTCTGCACCATGTAACAAGTGCTTGAAAGGATATTATTTTTGTCTATTGAAATCAAAAGGTTTGTTTCACTCTAATCATCGGTTTCGCCCCATGAGAGATGTTATCCTAGTCTTGTTCATGTCTGCAATCTTTGTAGGACTTACATGTCCACCAGTATGTGCAGTTTGTCATATTTGCATCGCAAAGGTCTTGTGAATAAGACCCATTAAGCATGTATACTATGAGGAGTGGAGTATCAAATAGGCTTGGTGTAGAGTAGGTTTTCACCTGGTAAATTGAAATAGATAAGAAAAAGGAGGGTTGTCTGACTTGTGTTGGAGAAACTGGAATATTAACGCCACCTAGTGGACAGAAAGATAAAGTAGTATATAGAGACCATAGAACAAATGGGCTGTCAGAGGGTGGCTCTTTATATTTGGAACAAGTAGGATATGTTGTCTTTGGTATTTAATTACTCTCAAAACCAGCAGCTCCTGAACAAACTCACAGGACTAAAGAAAGAAGCTATTCCAAAGTGTCACATTACCTTTTCAATATATATATATATATTTTTTTTACAGTACTCTTAACATTTCTCTTTATTGCTTTCGTTGTTTCAAAAAAGAAGCCTCAAACCTTTCATGATCTATTTGAGGGAATGAAGGAAGGGTCTGTATTTCTGTCACTCTTTTACCAAGAATCTTACACAGATAATAATTCCATTTCAATATAAGTAAAACAGCACTAAAGTATCTCTTTCTTTCCTCATGCCAGCTTCTACGACACAATATACCACCATACCAGGACACAACATAACACCATCATTCCTGGAATATCACCATACCAGGACACAACATAACACCATCATTCCTGGAATATCACCATACCAGGACACAACATAACACCATCATTCCTGGAAAGCCCCATACACAGAAACCCATTATTTTGGGTACAGTTGATACAGTCGGTCAAAATATAAGATGAGCCTGAGTGGACTGTGGTTGGTAAGAGCCTGAGTGGACTGTGGTTGGTTAGAGCCTGAGTGGACTGTGGTTGGTTAGAGCCTGAGTGGACTGTGGTTGGTTAGAGCCTGAGTGGACTGTGGTTGGTAAGAGCCTGAGTGGACTGTGGTTGGTAAGAGCCTGAGTGGACTGTGGTTGGTTAGAGCCTGAGTGGACTGTGATTAGTTAGAGCCTGAGTGGACTGTGGTTGGTTAGAGCCTGAGTGGACTGTGGTTGGTTAGGGCCTGAGTGGACTGTGGTTGGTTAGAGCCTGAGTGGACTGTGGTTGGTTAGAGCCTGAGTGGACTGTGGTTGGTTAGAGCCTGAGTGGACTGTGGTTGGTTAGAGTATGGGTGGACTGTGGTTGGTTAGAGCCTGAGTGGACTGTGGTTGGTTAGAGTCTGAGTGGACTGTGGTTGGTTAGAGCCTGAGTGGACTGTGGTTGGTTAGAGCCTGAGTGGACTGTGGTTGGTTAGAGCCTGAGTGTACTGTGGTTGGTTAGAGTCTGAGTGTACTGTGGTTGGTTGCTTTGTGGAGGAATGTGTGTAGTGTTGTTGTTTTTCACCAGGGCAGTTCTGAACCGTCCCAGTTGTAGGCTTTCCCTGTTTTGTCAATATTCAGGCCATCTATAATGCTCATGAGGCAGTGCACGGAGTGGCCTGTGCTGAAGAGCTTGTCCTTGGGCACGTTCTTGTGATAGGGGCGGGACAAATCGGTATTCACTGTGCCGGGATGCATGGACACGCACACCACTCTGGGCCTGCTCCTCCCCAGCTCGATGGACAGATTACGCGTGGCCATGTTGAGTGCTGCTTTGGACATCCTGTAGCTGTACCACCCGCCAAGACCTAGATGGACAGACAGACAGATTCTGAAATTGTTCAACTTACAAGTTGAATGGCCATGCTACATAATACCTCTCCCCCTACAATTACCTTTGCTTTTAAACGGTAAGTATAGACTGCTTGATGTGTGAATGTGTAACCGCAAACCTAAGTCGATAAAACTGTCAAATCATATTAGCCTACATCAACGCTCTATTTGAAATAGTAAAAAAGACACCATTACACTTCATCGTTCAAAGGGAATGGTTTAATATTTTAACAATTGGATCAATTAAGATTATTCTATGATTGATGGGAGGCATGATGTATGTGCACCTTCCAAAATTATGCTTATGATGCGTACCGTTATCACCAATGGATCCAACTTTTGCGGTGATGTTGACAATGATCCCACTATGCTGTTTGGTTTTCTCCGGTGGCTGCTGGCCAAATGCACCACTTCCCTTCTGCAATAGCGGAGCGAAGTACTTGGCCATCAACAATGGTCCCACAGTGTTTGTTGTCAATGTTGAGATTATTCCCTAAAAACACAACAATGAATGAGTCTGCAATTTGAAAAACGACTTGTTTTGGTATAAAGCTGAGGGGTGGGGCTAGGAAAATGTAACACCTCTCAAATCCATAGACAGTACTCTCAATATAAGGACTGACAGTCCGTGACATCCACATGATGGTTAAAACTATGTTGAATGACATTGTTTACAATCAATAAGTCAATATATTGTGGGTTCTGATGGGGTATTAAAGTTGTACAATTTTTGTACAAAAATCCACAGATTGTACCTGTAACTGTCCAACAAGCCGTTTGCTTCACTTTTGACCAGCTGCATCACTAGCGGTCACTTGACTCAATTTAGTTAGCTTACCTGTGCGGAAACATCCCTCAGGCTGGTCTCACCTTTACCAGAGGGATGAAGCATCGCTGAGGAGTTGATGATCAGGTCAACTTTGCCGAATGCTTTTTTAACATGTTCAGCCGCGACTTGGATGTCATCTTCTCTGCTTACGTCCAGTTTCAGAACTGTCACTTTCCCCGGGTGTTGCGCAACTAAGCTCATCAACTCGGCAGCATTGTCCGGATGTCTGCATGTCGCGATCACTGCTCCTGGGGCTTTGTTTATTAAGATATTTCTGCAAAATTCGAGTCCCAGTCCCCTACTCGCACCCTGTACGAGTGCTACGGCAGCCATGACACACGCGAATGTGAGGAAGTCTCAACAACGCCCTCTGTGGGTCGTGGAGAAGGACACTTACACAACCCAACGCGCTTTTGTTTTGTAACGTCTGTTTAGGCTGAGCGCCTTTCTGTTAGCGCTGTCATGTCAACTCTGCCATTCATTGGGGCCTTTGTGAACTTGAAATATTCTATACCCTTGCATTATCATAACACTGTATTCCATATAGACAATATCAACACAATCACTGCAGGAGAAATCCACCCAAAACCACTCATTCCTTTAATTTGCAGTGTTTAATAAGACTAATATGTGATACCAATATTTTTTTGTGAACAAATGCTTCATTTTGAGGTTATAATAAGGTTGGTAGCAATCAGTAGCGATCCGTCATTCAGCCCCACCTACATTATTTGGCATTTGGCATTAATACGTGTCACATATCAGTTTGCAGACAATGTACAAACATGTTTTTTAGTTAATAAAGCCGCATACAAACATGGTCTCTTTTTTGCTTTATTCCGCAAGGCAGCTCCAAAATGCAGGTGTTTCAACCTAGTTCAGTGCTTTCTGTGGTGGTGGGGAAGTAAATGAGGCTGAATGAACTGTTTCGCTGCCAGACAATTCACCACTGATAGCAAGGTGTAGCAGTGGTAAGGATTCACTCCATGATGCTGAAATGAAAGCTCTGCTGTTGGGACAGCTTTGTGTAGACCCTAACAGTTTGGAACCGTTTGTCACTGTTATAGTACAATTAATGTGTTGTGTTGTGTAGTGGCTTTGCTGGCATGCATCATTTTTTTTTTTTTGAGTTTGCCCATCAAGATTTCCATGCTAAAATCGCCACGGTTAGCAACATGGAAAATTGTTGTGGAAATCTGTTGCAGCTCAAGTCGACTACAAAATCCACAATGCAATGCTCTCTCTATCGGCTGGCTGGCAGGCTACCCACAATAATACCAAAAACAATATCAGCATGTAAAGTAGCTAGTTAGCTAGTCACCATGTTCAATCTGCAGATCGATGTGCCTCACAGAGTGGAGTCTGACATTTACAACAGCAGATATACTTTTGAGGAGATGGGAAACGTTGCCCATGCTAAGTCTATGGGCCGCGCGGTGCATTCTGGACGATTCTGGGACAAGGAGCGCTCTTCTTCAAGGAGTGAACTGGAGTCTGTTAGGCGTTAACTCAAAAACCCAACATTAGCACGAATTTCGTCAACAAGAAGTTGTTGAATGGGCGCAGATGGCGATGGCTTTCGTATGGCCGCCAAGAGTCGCACGCATCTGTGCGTGACGTCAGTGTGTCGTGTACTGGAGGTAGGAATTGTCGAGGTAGGAATATCGCAAAAAAATAGTCGAAGACATCCTCCCGAGTTATGACATGTATGATAGACGTTTTCTAAAAGTCGTATTCCTGTTAACTTCCAGTGTAGTGAGAGCGACTTTATCACATTGCTACGTCATACCGACCGGATTTCTGCCTGCTTCAGATACACATGAAAACATGAAATGACCCAGGGAATCGATATAGCATTACTCAGAGATACACAAAAACAATATAATATTCAACATGAGTGAACCTTTCCTCTAACCTACGGCTCTTTAGCCTAATTAAAAGCAGATTATTCATTTTAAAATGTAAAACACGTTATAATATTTTACAGTATAATATTCAAATTTCTCACATGAGTCCCATGTAACACTTGTAACAATGTGAAAGGGTCATATGTAACAATGTAGTTAAAAAAGAATCACTTGTCATCTAATTTGGGAAGATGCTCTGCAGCCCCAGCCAACACAGGAGTGATTACAGTGTATTAAAATGAAAGATGATGGTTCGTTTGAGTAATCATCAGTGTCTTCAAAATACTTGAAACTAAAGACTAGAGTTGATCACGGCTTTGCCATGGGGACAAATACTGATACCCAATAAGGCCACACGATGGTGCTATGTAATATACTGTCCTCAACAAAAACGATTCTGCTCAATGGTCCATATTTACTTTGACTATATCTGGTGAAAAACCCCTACATGTATCGTTTTGTGCTTCTTAAGGAGGAGAGGATTATTGAAAAGTGACTCCAAAAAGCCTCTACATATAATATTGGGTATTGTAAGAAATCGGCCGATTTGACTTTAGTCTTATGAGTTATACAGGACAGGTCAGATAAACACACTTCAATACTGTACATGATGGCTCCATGACATGTGATCAGGTTTCGGTCAGATTACAGTGCTATATTTGCGAATTTCCACGAATATTCTTTATTTGACTGTTCCAGTAGCCAACCTCACAGGCTGGGAGCAGCGCGCCTGGACTACTTAACGGTCAAGCGCCTTGCTCAAATTCGGCGGGTAGCCTCGACCAGGCACTGGCAAGCCTACACCTTAACCGTTACGCGATGAGGTCCGAACCTCTTGACGAGGTTGCTATGTGTTGGTTTAAACTCGCTACATTGAATTGAATTGGTAACTTCTAATTACTACCACAAAGATGTATGCTTGTCCACCCACCTTCAAATGTCAACCTAAATGGTAATGTCCATTCTATTATCTATATTTCTATGATTTCGATAGATTTCCTATGGAGGATTCACAGTATGATTTAAAACAACATATTTTCCCATTCAAGTCAAAACTATCTGATGTTCGGACCTCCAACCATCTTTGTGGTAGCATTTGAAAGGCGACATTTCAATTTGATTGTCATTTTAGTACATGTATCAGTCAGAATATGACACCCACCCTGTATTCTAGAGCATGTTGTGTCTCAACCGATGGCGGGCACGACACCTAAACCTCAGATGATGTAAAATAGGGTCAAAGACACAACATATGCGAATATGAAGGTGGGGTTTGCACAATAGGTCAACTTTGAGCACCTTTATCTTTTGAATGTTTTGGCATACAGTTCTAAAAAATGAATTCAAGATGTTCCCTCAAGTGTACATACCATGGCCTCACGGGCTCCATCCTACTTCTGACACCAACGCAGGGATTATATGCGAACAGCGACAGTGTAACGCCATTTGTGGGTCTCGATCCAGTTTCTCCCAGTCCCTAGACCTGCTAACCATCACAGCTCCAATAAATTGCTACAGTACATATGCATTTCTTTTTTTTAAAATCCAAAATGATGCTATTGTGGCCATATTACAGCCTATACAATTAGTAGGCCTACTTTGTAACTCTATTACAGCCAATAAAGGTAGGTATTTGGATACAGTTCCCCGTGTCTCCATGCGTAATTGTCCATGGCCGTATTGGATTGGTTGGATATTCAGACAATGACATATTTATTTAATGTCTTGAATAAATCATTGAATCATTGATAAATTGATACATTTGAAATTAAATACATTTGCTAGTATTCTAGGTGTTCCTGCTGTCACTTGTTACTCAGCTATAATTGCGCTGACATGCCCCCATGGGCTGTTATTTCTAGGTGGCGTCCAGAGGTGCGAGATGTCCGCAGAAACATTTTGTATACATGCTTGCGACGTGCGTTATGAGTAATGACCTCAAAATAGAGCAATTTGCGTGTTTCTGACTAGGCTGCTATGAATGTGCGCCCTGGGCGGGCGAGGCAGATTAGTCATTTACATCACACATGCACATCTGTGAGTAGGCATATCATTTAACGGGCTTGCGTGTTCATGGATAAAAACCAACCAGCATGGTCGTGGATGCAAATGGAACTTTCAACAACAGCAACATGAGATCTTACGTGATAGAGAGAGCAAAAGAGCCCGGCGCAACAAACATGATTTCGGAGGCTCTCGTTCCACATTTGCTGAAGATTGTGCAAGAGACGGCAGAGGCAGTAACCGCCACTTCGCAGTCTTCAACTCTGCTGATGGAGAATGGCACCCGGTGCGGGGAACAAATTCTGAACTACGATAAGGTGGAGAAAGTGTTTATTGGAGCGATCCTCACCATGCTCACGTTGTTTACCATCTGCGGGAACTTGCTGGTGGTGATTTCGGTGTGCTTTGTGAAGAAGTTGCGGCAGCCGTCCAACTATCTTATCGTGTCTCTGGCGGTTGCCGACCTTTCAATCGCTCTGGCAGTTATGCCGTTTGTCAGTATAACGGACCTTATTGGGGGGCAATGGGTTTTTGGCCAAGTGTTCTGCAATGTTTTTATTGCCATGGACGTGATGTGTTGCACTGCGTCCATAATGACGCTGTGCGTAATTAGTATAGACAGGTAAGTGCCATTCCAACTCCTATTACCCAGTGCTTGACGGACTGAAATAGGTGAAGATACTCATTTCGGGTGCCAGTACTGTTTATATTTAGGAGCAAGATCCCCACAATACTTTTGAGCTAACATTCTATAAGAGGGACATGAGCTCAAGCAGTAGAACATTTGAAGTGCCGGTCCTCAGTTCCGGTGAAGCACTGCTATTAACCTACATAGAAGGACAAGTGTATTGTTTGTGTTATGTGAGAAGGTGAAATCCGTTTTTTTTAATGTTAATTATGCATTGAATTGTTAATTGCATTTAATTTGTTAAATTAAAATTGTGGTTTGTGTTTTGTGCACACATAGGCTACTTAATCCCATGCGGGCTGGGCTCCAATTGGTGTACTAAATTACATTATATATCATACATATTTAAATTGAGTGGGTAACATTTTCGTCTCCAGAACCATATTCTCCCTCTGCGGCGGGATCGAGGATCCGTCCCCGAATGAGCCCTGTTTTCTGTTGGAAGTTGTTTTCTGTTCATGTTTAGCAGCTAATTAATTGTTTAGTTAATTACATGCTTTTTTGTTTGTTTTTTGTTCTGAGGTACCTGGGCATAACCAAGCCTCTGACCTACCCTGTGAGGCAGAATGGCTGTTGCATGGCCAAGATGGTGCTGTCAGTGTGGCTCCTCTCCGCCTCCATCACCCTGCCCCCCCTTTTCGGCTGGGCCCAGAACGTCAACGACAACAAGGTGTGTCTGATCAGCCAGGACTTTGGTTACACCATCTACTCCACCTCAGTGGCGTTCTACATCCCCGTATCCGTCATGCTCATTATGTACTACCGCATCTATCGCGCCGCTAAGCTCAGCGCCGCCAAACACACCATCACAGGCTTCCCGCGGGTCGGAGAGGAAGAGGCGCGGGGGGGAGAGGAGGAGGCCATAGAGGAGCAGGAGGAGGAGGAGAGCGTGGACTGTGTGTCGGCCGCCCTGAGGCTCCACAGGGAGGTGGAGGAGTGCACGCGATTCTCGCGCCTCATGAGGAGCAACCGGAGGAACATATCAATTTTCAAGCGGGAGCAGAAGGCAGCGGCCACGCTGGGGATCGTGGTAGGGGCCTTCAGCGTCTGCTGGATGCCTTTCTTCCTGCTCTCCACAGCCAGACCCTTCATCTGTAGGGTGGATTGCCCTAGCTGTGTGCCCTTGTGGGTGGAGAGGACTCTGTTGTGGCTGGGCTATGCCAACTCCCTCCTCAACCCCTTTATATACGCATTCTTCAACAGGGACCTGAGGACCACGTACAGCAACCTGCTGCGCTGCCGCTACCGCAATATCAACCGCAAGCTGTCTGCCGCCGGGATGCACCAGGCCCTCAAACTGGTCGAAAAGACTCACTCTGTTATCTAAATGTGGCAATGGTGTTACTGTTGTGGTATTGTGGGAGTTGACATCTAAATGGTGTTATTGTTGTGGTATTGTGGGAGTTGACATCTAAATGGTGTTATTCTTGTGGTATTGTGGGAGCTGCCATCTAAATGGTGTTATTGTTATGGTATTGTGGGAGCTGCCATCTAAATGGTGTTATTGTTATGGTATTGTGGGAGCTGCCATCTAAATGGTGTTATTGTTGTCGTATTATGGGAGCTGCCATTTAAATGGTGTTATTGTTGTGGCATTGTGGGAGGTTCCATTTAAATGCTGCTATTGTTGTGGTATAGTGGGAGATGCCATCTAAATGGTGTTATTGTTTTGGTGTTGTGGGAGCTGCCACACTGAGAAAGTCTTAGGTCAATGGTATCTGCTTGCCCGGTCTACTCAGGATCTTGCATGTCCAGACACAGTCTAAAACAGAGCTCTCCAAACCTGTTCTTGGAGATACTCTCCTGTAGGTTTAACTCCAACCCTGTTACTGGAGAGCTACCCTCCTGTAGGTTTTGACTCCAACCCTGTTCCTAGAGAGCTACCCTCCTGTAGGTTTTAACTCCAACCCTGTTACTGGAGGGCTACCCTGTAGGTTTTAACTCCAACCCTCTTACTGGAGGGCTACCCTGTAGGTTTTAACTCCAACCCTGTTACTGGAGGGCTACCCTGTAGGTTTTAACTCCAACCCTGTTACTGGAGGGCTACCCTGTAGGTTTTAACTCCAACCCTGTTACTGGAGGGCTACCCTGTAGGTTTTAACTCCAACCCTGTTACTGGAGGGCTACCCTGTAGGTTTTAACTCCAACCCTGTTACTGGAGGGCTACCCTGTAGGTTTTAACTCCAACCCTGTTACTGGAGGGCTACCCTGTAGGTTTTAACTCCAACCCTGTTACTGGAGGGCTACCCTGTAGGTTAACTCCAACCCTGTTACTGGAGGGCTACCCTGTAGGTTTTAACTCCAACCCTGTTACTGGATATATACCTTCCTTTAGGTTTTAGCCCCAACCCTAATCTAGCCGCCTGTTTCTAATAATTAGCTGGTTGATAAGCTGAATCATGTTAGTTACAGCTGAGGTTGGCGTGAAAACCTTCAGTTCTCCAGGATCAGGGTTGGAGAGCCCTGGTACAGTATTGGAGAGGTCTGATTATGAAACAAATAAGAAGCCATCTTTCCATCTGAATCCATGGTCATTGGCTTTGTGCCTGTCACCTTACGGTCTTCCCCTGGGCATTTTCCAGTTGTGCTATGGTTGCCCAAACATGATGTCTCACAGCAATCAATGATGGTTAGCTGTTGCATGGAACAGAACATTTTCTGTACAAAATGTCACTGCAACAATGGTGTGGGTCTGTCAAAGAAATCAGCTATGAGGTGTTGCATTTTCCAGTTGTGCTATGGTTGCTATGGTTGCCCAAACATGACACCTTAGAACAATACATTATGGTTAGCTCTTGCTTAAAAGGGAAATCTGCTACATCCATTTCTGTACTTAAACTAATGATAATGATTCTTGAAGAATATAACTTAGAAATGCCTCATGAGCTTAATTCAACTGTCGTACCCCATGATAACCCAGAATATAAGCTTGTAAACAAACCCTCTTTAGTCCCAAAACATAGTTAAAACAAATGTTGATATAATGGATGGTCAGTCCTTGTATCCATAGCTCCGTCTACAAATTTGAGAGTGGTTACATTTCTCCAAACCCATCCCTCAGCTGTTTATTAAAAAGTGGCGGGGTGAGCTGTGTGGTCACTGCAACAATGTTGTGGCTCGGTAAAAAAACAATCAACTATGGTGTGTTGATGTTGTCTCATGGTTATGCGTTTGACCTTCAATCTCTGTTTATTTGTGTTCAATGTATGTTTGTTGAATGGCAGCATATACATGTGATTGACAAATCATTATATATGATTAAAGGATTAGACAGACAGAATTGCATGGTTTTGATAGTAATGGTATAAATATTCAAAGTGTAAATATAATCCGAGGGAATTCTGTGAACCATTCATGTTTTTTATAGAATGGCGATAACATTGTTTAATTTACATAGCATTATGAATCTGTTTTTTTTACATAATCATTTATAAAATGTTTACAATTGTCATAATTTGTGTTGTACATTTTCTTGACTAAAATGCCGGTATTCTCTCAGTTAAATTGCTCTCCTTGTGGTGTGATGGGTTGTAAGTGAAATGTTGCGTCTTCTCAGTCACATGTTACATGAATGGCCAGTGAAGGACAGGAAAGCGTAGGGGTGCAGGCAGTCATACGCACTTAACACCACTGAATCATACGACATTAGATTTTATTATGAGTCAAAACCAAGACAGAAAGAGGAGGCTGACTTTCTATTCTAAATCCAACATTTAACCGTTTTACGTTTTGTATGGTATGTATTAACCTGTGGATGTCCACCACCCATTCCGTATGATATGTTACAAATTTGCAAAACTCTAGCTAGGTGGCTAACGTTAGCTAGGCTAGGGGTTAGGGGTTAAGGTTGGGGTTAAGTTTAGGAGTTAGGTTAAAGGTTAAGGTTAGATTTAGGGGAAGGGTTAGCTAAAAGGGTTAAGGTTAGGGTAAGGGTTAGCTAACATGCTAAGTAGTTGCAAAGTAGCTAAAAGATAGATAGATAGATAGATAGATAGATAGATAGATAGATAGATAGATAGATAGATAGATAGATAGATAGATAGATAGATAGATAGATAGATAGATAGATACTTTATTGATCCTGAGGGGAAATTTCTTAGTTGAAAATTTGCTAAAATTTTCCATGATGAGATTCAAACTCACAACCTTTGGGTTGCTAGACGTTCGCATTAGGTGAAGGGCAAGCTAAAAGGTTAAGGTTAGGGTTGAAGTTGTCGATGAGATTTGAACTCTTTATATATAACTAACTAGGACATTCACGTTATATGCCCACCCCGACCAACCATCCTCCTTGCAAGCATATTGGCCTATCAATACAACCTTCTTAATTAAACAAGCATATTGGCCTATCAATACAACCTTCTTAATAAAACAAGCGTCGTGGCCTATCAATACACCCTTCTTAATAAAACAAGCGTCATGGCCTATCAATACACCCTTCTTAATAAAACAAGCGTCATGGCCTATCAATACACCCTTCTTAATAAAACAAGCGTCATGGCCTATCAATACAACCTTCTTAATAAAAACAAGCGTCATGGCCTATCAATGCACCCTTCTTAATAAAACAAGCGTCATGGCCTATCAATACAACCTTCTTAATAAAAACAAGCGTCATGGCCTATCGATACACACTTCATAATAAAAACAAGCATCGTGGCCTATCGATACACACTTCATAATAAAAACAAGCGTCATGGCCTATCGATACACACTTCATAATAAAAACAAGCGTCATGGCCTATCGATACACACTTCTTAATCAAACAAAAGAATTAGAGTCCTGTTATTCATGAATTCTGTTATTGATGAATTCAATTATGATTTATTTAGAAAATATTTTTTTATTTACTTACTTAGTCCTCTTCATTCCTATGTGCAACAACAGGAAATGTGAATTATTATGTGAATTATTATGTGGATTATAATTAATGGATTTTTTTTTAAGGGTTCTGAACATACCGGTAGCTATAGTCAGTGGAGGCTGCTGAGGGGAAGATGGCTCATAATAATGTCTGGAACTGAGGAAATGGAATGGGATCAAACACATGGAAACCATGGAAACCATGTGTTTGATAACATTCAACTCATTCCGCTCCAGCCATTACCACAAGCTTATTCTCCCAAATTAAGGTGCCACCAACCTCTTGTGCTTGAGTTGTACACTTCAATAAAGTTTCTTACTCTGAATACCATCGCATGAACACTAACACATACTAACACACACTCAAGCAGTTATTGAGTCAATGTTTGAGTTAGTAATAAAGTTATGGTTTATGACTTACTTTTTAAGTAAGATCCCAGGCTGTGTTGCAGCCGGCCGCGACCAGGATATCCAGGAGGCGGCACACAATTGGCCCAGTGTCGTCCGGGTTAGGGGAGGGTTTGGCCGGCCGGGATGTCCTTGTCCCATCACGCTCTAGCGACTCCTTGTGGCGGGCCAGCAGAATGCAGGCTGACTTCAGTCGCCAGTTGTATGGTGTTTCTTCCAACACATTGGTGCGGCTGGCTTCCGCATTAAGCGAGCATTGTGTCAAGAAGCAGTACGGCTTGGCAGGGTCGTGTTTCGGAGGACGCATGGCTCTCGACCTTCGCCTCTCCCGAGTCCGTACGGGGGTTGCAGCGATGGGACAAGACTGTAACTACCAATTGGATATCACATAATTGGGGAGAAAAAAAGGTCAAAAGTATAAAAAAAATATATATATAAATAAATATAAAATAAAAAAGAGGACCAGACTGGGGGATACCAACCTGTAGGATCCTCCCTACATAGAGGACCAGACCGGGGGGATACCAACCTGTAGGATCCTCCCTGGATAGAGGACCAGACTGGGGGATACTAACCTGTAGGATCCTCCCTGGATAGAGGACCAGACTGGGGGATACTAACCTGTAGGACCAGACTGGGGGATACCAACCTGTAGGATCCTCCCTACATAGAGGACCAGACTGGGGGGATACCAACCTGTAGGATCCTCCCTGGATAGAGGACCAGACTGGGGGATACTAACCTGTAGGATCCTCCCTACATGGACGACCAGACTGGGGGATACCAACCTGTAGGATCCTCCCTACATAGAGGACCAGACCGGGGGGATACCAACCTGTAGGATCCTCCTTGGATAGAGGACCAGACTGGGGGATACCAACCTGTAGGATCCACCCTACATGGAGGACCAGACTGGGGGATACCAACCTGTAGGATCCTCCCTACATGGAGGACCAGACTGGGGGATACCAACCTGTAGGATCCTCCCTACATGGAAGACCAGACTGGGGGATACCAACCTGTAGGATCCTCCCTACATGGAGGACCAGACTGGGGGATACCAACCTGTAGGATCCTCCCTACATGGAGGACCAGACTCGGGGATACCAACCTGTAGGATCCTCCCTACATGGAGGACCACACTGGGGTATACTGACCGACCTGTGTTCAAATACATTTCACGTACACTGAGTATACAATACATTATGAACACCTGCTCTCTATTGTACCTAATAATATATATGAGGTACATATATTTTATATATATATATATATATATATATATATATATATATATATATATATATATATATATATATACAGTACCAGTCAAAGGTTTGGAATATTACTCATTCAAGGGTTTTATTTATTTTTACTATTTTATACATTGTAGAATAATAGTGAATACATCAAAACTATGAAATAACACATATGGAATATATTTTACATTTGAGATTCTGACAGCTTTGCACATTCTTGGCATTCTCTCAACCAGCTTCATGAGGAATGCTTTTCCAACAGTCTTGAAGGAGTTCCCACATATGCTGAGCACTTGTTGGCTGCTTTTCCTTCACTCTGCGGTCCAACTCATCCCAAACCAATTGGGTTGAGGTCGGGTGATTGTGGAGGCCAGGTCATCTGATGCAGCACTCCATTACTCTCCTTGGTCAAATAGCCCTTACACAGCCTGGAGGTGTGTTTTGGGTCATTGTCCTGTTGAAAAACAATAGTAGCCCCACTAAGCGCAAAACCAGATGGGATGGCGTATAGCTGTGGTAGCCATGCTGGTTAAGTGTGCCTAAAATTCTAAATAAATCACAGACAGTGTTCCCAGCAAAGTACCCCCACAACATCACACCTCCTCCTCCATGCTTCACGGTGGGAACCACACATGCAGCGATCATCCGTTCACCTACTCTACGTCTCACAAAGACACGGCAGTTGGAACCAAAAATCTCTAATTTGGACTCATCAAGGAGTCAAAGGACATATTTCCACCGGTCTAATGTCCATTATTCTTATTGGTGTCCTTTAGTGGTGTTTTTTTTTGCAGCCATTCAACTTTTGAAGGCCTGATTCACGCAGTCTCCTCTGAACAGTTGATGTTGAGATGTGTCTGTTACTTGAACTCTGTGAAGCATTTATTTGGGCTGCAATCTGAGCAGAGATAACTCTGGGCCTTCCTTTCCTGTGGCGGTCCTCATGAGAGCCAGTTTCATCATAGCGCTTGATGGTTTATGCGACTGCACTTGAAGATATTTTCAAAGTTCTAGAATTTTTCCAGATTTAACAAGTGACATCAATAAGGGATCATAGCTTTCACCTGGATTCACCTGGTCAGTCTATATCATGAGTCTTACTTTTGTTACGTTTGCATTTTGGTGGGTTTGCTAAGTGTTGGTGGGTTTGCTAAGTGTTGGTGGGTTTGCTAAGTGTTGGTGGGTTTGCTAAGTGTTGGAGGGTTCGCTAAGTGTTGGAGGGTTCGCTAAGTGTTGGTGAGTTTGCTAAGTGTTGGTGGGTTCGCTAACTGTTGGTAGGTTTGCTAACTTTTGGTGGGGTTTGCTAAGTGTTGGTGGGGTTTGCTAAGTGTTGGTGGGGTTTGCTAAGTGTTGGTGGGTTTGCTAAGTGTCGGTGGGTTCGCTAAGTGTCGGTGGGTTCGCTAAGTGTCGGTGAGTTCGCTAAGTGTCGGTGAGTTCGCGAAGTGTCTGTGAGTTCGCTAAGTGTTGGTGGGTTCGCTAACTGTTGGTGGGTTCGCTAAGTGTTGGTGGGTTCGCTAAGTGTTGGTGGGTTCGCTAAGTGTTGGTGGGTTCGCTAAGTGTTGGTGGGTTCGCTAAGTGTTGGTGGGTTCGCTAAGTGTTGGTGGGTTCCCTAACTGTTGGTGGGTTCGGTAAGTGTTGGTGGGTTCGCTAAGTGTTGGTGAGTTTGCTAAGTGTTGTTGGGTTCGCTAAGTGTTGGTGGGTTCGCTAACTGTTGGTGGGTTTGCTAAGTGTTGGTGGGGTTTGCTAAGTGTTGGTGGGTTTGCTAAGTGTTGGTGGGTTTGCTAAGTGTTGGTGGGGTTTGCTAAGTGTTGGTGAGTTTGCTAAGTGTTTGTGGGTTTGCTAAGTGAAAATCTCCTTTTAGATTTATGGACCTGTCCTCTTCTCAGCCTTGTCAGCACTCAAAGACAAGAGCCACTTTTCTATTAATTTGATGAGATATATTCCAATCATTAGATGAGTTATATTATTCTATTCATTAGATTAGATATAATATATTCATTAGATTATATATTGTATACTATTCTATTCGTTAGATGAGATATAATATATTCTTTAGATGAGATATAATATATTCATTAGATGAGATAATATATTCTTTAGATGAGATATAATATATTCATTAGATGAGATATAATATATTTATTAGATGAGATATAATATATTCTTTAGATGAGATATAATATATTCATTAGATGAGATATAATATATTATTTAGATGAGATATAATATATTATTTAGATGAGATATAATATATTTATTAGATGAGATATAATATATTTATTAGATGAGATATAATATATTTATTAGATGAGATATAATATATTTATTAGATGAGATATAATATATTATTTAGATGAGATATAATATATTATTTAGATGAGATATAATATATTATTTAGATGAGATATAATATATTTATTAGATGAGATATAATATATTATTTAGATGATATAATATATTATTTAGATGAGATATAATATATTATTTAGATGAGATATAATATATTATTTAGATGAGATATAATATATTATTTAGATGAGATATAATATATTTATTAGATGAGATATAATATATTTATTAGATGAGATATAATATATTTATTAGATGAGATATAGGGTGCTATTCAAGGTGTCTTCCTTTTTTCTAGAAAACTGTCACACCTGCTCCCGCTCTCCCTGGCTCGGTAGGAGCCCATCCCACGTCATGCCTCAGCCAGATCGTCAGGGTTTTACGCCTCAGCCGGCTCGCCGGGCTCCCACACCTCGCGGGCTCCCACTCTTCAGCCGGCTCGCCGGGCTCCCTGTACCTGCTTCTCAACATCAGCGTTGGTTCTTACAGAAACAGATAGTAGTTTGTCCTTGTCATTGTTGACCAAGGCTGGCTTTGAACAGGGTTGGTTTAAGAGGTTTTGTTGCCTTTGAACAGGGTAGGTTTAAGAGGTTGTGTTGCCTTTGAACAGGGTAGGTTTAAGAGGTTTTGTTGCCTTTGAACAGGGTAGGTTTAAGAGGTTTTGTTGCCTTTGAACAGGGTAGGTTTAAGAGGTTTTGTTGCCTTTGAACAGGGTTGGTTTAAGAGGTTTTGTTGCCTTTGAACAGGGTAGGTTTAAGAGGTTTTGTTGCCTTTGAACAGGGTAGGTTTAAGAGGTTTTGTTGCCTTTGAACAGGGTAGGTCTAAGAGGTTTTGTTGCCTTTGAACAGGGTAGGTTTAAGAGGTTGTGTTGCCTTTGAACAGGGTAGGTCTAAGAGGTTTTGTTGCCTTTGCTAAGAGAGCTGTGACAATAGCGTTGTAAAAACCATCACACTTGAAAAGTGAACCAATTTGAATTGAAGTTTGTAATATCACAGGGCCTTTTGACCCCATGTCTGTTGCCATGGTGCTTAGTTTCCATGGAGCAGTCCAACCCCTCCTGCCCCTCCTGTCTGCTCCTTAAGCCCTTCCCCTTATAACTGGAATTCCATATGAGCTTTTTATTGTTTGACCTTAAGAAAACATAATAAGGGCCATAAATAGTATTTTACTGGTCTGCATCAAATATTTATCCCCATTCACGCTCTGTAGAGCATGGCAAATGAAGAGGAGGCTCAGCAATAACAACAAATCCCTTTGCACACTTAACCTCAACTGAGCTGGAACATCCAGCTATTAGTTTTATATTTTGTACAAATTGTTGACCCTACCCACTGGGCACACACTGGTTGAATCAACGATGTTTCCATGAAATCTCAATGAAATTACGTTGAACCAAAGTGGAATAGACGTTGAATTGATGACTAGTGCCCTGCGGTTAGTGATAGTCATTCCCAAGGTGTAAACCACAACCTGCACAGTGGGAGTTGACATAAGGGAAGGGAAGAGTTAAGAGTCTATCTGATGTCAGCTATGTAGATTCAGACACCAGTGACTGCTACATGGCATCACACATCCAGGGAGACATACTGTACACCCAGGGAGACATACTGTACATCCAAGGAGACATACTGTACACCCAGGGAGACATACTGTACACCCAGGGAGACATACTGTACACCCAGGGAGACATACTGTACACCCAGGGAGACATACTGTACACCCAGGGAGACATACTGTACACCCAGGGAGACATACTGTACACCCAGGGAGACATACTGTACACCCAGGGAGACATACTGTACACCCAGGGAGACATACTGTACACCCAGGGAGACATACTGTACACGTAGAGGGGTCATTATTCCACTTAGAACTGTACATACTACATACCACATACTACATACTACATGTCATAAAACTAAAAATAACAATGAACATTTTGTGTGATTCAACAAGAATACTTCTGACTATGTATACCAGACTCAGAACAGTAGAGTAACAGAGGAGGGGTTTGGACTCTCTCTCTGGTCCATTCCTTATTAACCTAACAGATCATTAGGAATGGTTTAAAAAGGAGCCCCCAGTATAGAGATTGATGCCATAAATAGTAACTTATCTGATATGGGCCTTCATTAAATTGAGCCTTTGTTCAAATTCTCCATTGTACCTTTTAACTCAAAGGTTTGCCTATAATGTGTTTCAGGAAAACGTAGGTACATTTATTGAAGTGCCAGTCGCGCTACTGGTATTCAGCATTCAGGTGTGATGAATGGGGTTTGTAAGGCAATCTGCACAGACAGTCTGGGGACATTGATAAGACACATTGTGATTTTCCTCCCTGCGAATAGTGTTATCCGCAATAAATCACACTCAAAAACCCAGAATGCTGAGAGCATTGTATCTGTGTATGGGACGTCTCTATCATTAATCCGATTCATCAGATATATAGTGCCACTTTTTTGGTACATCAATATGAATTATAATAATGTGGTTGTTTGTAATTATCTTTCAATCATTAGATGTTGTATTTGTTTTAACCATAGATCGAGGACCACTTTGGAAACAAGTGTTTTAATTAATACTTTTCAGTAATATCCTCAGGGAATACATTGTACATCCTAATGTATCATTTCTAGCCCCAAATAAATTCTATTCAAAATGCCACACCCTAAAACGGGTCTCAGTAGGCCATAGTTTAGTTGTCATACAAACACAATTAGAGTCGTCAACCATAAACATGTCTTTTTATTGGGCTGGAGGAAATGTGTTTTTGTTGATTTGCTGCCATTGTTATTTAAATCCATTTTAAAACAGTAAAACAGTAATTGCATCATTGTGGTGGTGGAACTAAAGCCTAGTTGTGGCCAGCTGGCAGACCAACGCACGGTTCATCTCAGACAATTGCTTTCTGTCACTTTCTCTTTTCAGTGAAATTATCCAGCAGCTTGTAGCTGTGTAGCTCTAGCTCTCTACCAACCTAATAGGTCTACACCTACACTGCAGATCTACAGTATTTAGTTACAAGGCTTCACTGTTGACAACATGGCATATGGATGTCTATGTTGGTGTGTTACCATGGTAATGTGATGCATCTCAGAGCAGGATGTTGCCTCTTCAGGATGAAAATGTCATCCTCAGACTTTCCCCAAACTAAAACAATCCATAATCATATCTGGTCATACATATTCTCCCAAATTCAGAAACGCAACACACAACAATTTCAAAGATTTTACTGAGTTACAGTTCAGGAAATCAGTCAATTAAAAGAAATTAGGCCCTGATATATGGATTTCACATAACTGGGAATACAGAAATACATCTGTTGGTCGTAGATACCATTAAAAAAAGGTAGGTGCGTAGATCAGAAAACCAGTCAGTGTCTGGTGTGACCAGCATTTGCCTCATGCAGCGCAACACATCTCCTTCACATAGTTGATCAGGCTGTTGATTGAGGTCTGTGGAATATTGTCCCACTCCTCTTCAATGGCTGTGCAAAGTTGCTGGATATTGACGGGAACTGAAACACGCTGTCGTACACGTCAATTCAGAGCATCTCAAACATGCTCAATGGGTGACATGTCTGGTGAGTATGCAGGCCATGGAAGGACTGGAAAATGTTCAGCTTCTAGGAACATTCAACAGGTCAACATTCACAAGGCTGCTGGGCCAGATGAATTACCAGGACATGTACTCCGAGCATGCGCTGACCAACTGGCAAGTGTCCTCACTGACATTTTCAACATGTCCCTGATTGAGTCTGTAATACCAACATGTTTCAAGCAGACCACCATAGTCCCTGTGCCCAAGAACACGAAGGTAACCTGCCTAAATGACTACAGACCCGTAGCACTTACATCTGTAGCCATGAAGTGCTTTGAAAGGCTGGTCATGGCTCACATCAACACTATTATCCCAGAAACCCTAGACCCACTCCAATTTGCATACCACTCAAACATCTGATCCTCAACACTGGTGCCCCTCTGGGGTGCGTGCTCAGTCCCCTCCTGTACTCCCTGTTCACCCATGACTGCATGGCCAGGCACGACTCCAACACCATCATCAAGTTTGCAGACGACACAACAGTGGTAGGCCTGATTACCGACAACGATGAGACAGCCTATAGGGAGGAGGTCAGAGACCTGGCCGTGTGGTGCCAGGTCAACAACCTCTCCCTCAACGTAATCAAAATTAAGGAGATGATTGTGGACTACAAGAAAAGGAGGAGGACTGAGCACGCCCCCATTCTCATCGATGGGGCTGCAGTGGAGCAGGTTAAGAGCTTCAAGTTCCTTGGTGTCCACATCACCAACAAACTAGAATGGTCCAAACACACCAAGACAGTCGTGAAGATGGCACAACAAAGCCTATTCCACCTCAGGAGACTGAAAAGATTTGGCATGGGTTCTCAGATCCTCAAAAGGTTCTACAGCTGCAACATCGAGAGCATCCTAACTGGCTGCATCACTGCCTGGTACGGCAACTGCTCGTCCTCCGACCACAAGGCACTAAAGAGGGTAGTGCGTACGGCCTAGTACATCACTGGGGCCAAGCTCTATACCAGGCAGTGTCAGAGGAAGGCCCTAAAAATTGTCAAAGACTCCAGCCACCCAAGTCATAGACTGTTCTCTCTGCTACCGCATGGCAATCGTTACCGGAGCGCCAAGTCTAGATTCAAAAAGCTTCTCAACAGCTTTTACCCCCAAGCCATGAGACTCCTGAACAGCTAATCAAATGGCTACCCGGACTATTTGCATTGTATTCGGCACATGTGACAAATACACTTTGATTTGATTTGTAATGATCATGCTGTTTAATCAGCTTCTTGATATGCCACACCTGTCAGGTGGATGGATTATCTTGGCAAAGTCTAAATGCTCACTAACAGGGATGTAAACAAATTTGTGCACAACATTTTAGAGAAATACACTTTTTGTGCATATGGAACATTTCTGGAATCTTTTGTTTTAGCTCATGAAACATGGGACCAACACTTTACATGTTGCGTTTATATTTTAGTTCAGTGTATAATAATATATGCCATTTAGCAGACGCTTCTATCCAACGTAACTTACAGTAACGGGCGTGCATGCATTTTTTATGTATGGGTGGTCCCATGCTCTACCAACTGAGTTACACCGAGTGAGGGTGCCGATCCCAGGGATGAGGCCAGGATTCTTGCTGAAACAAACTAGAGCATGTTATAAATACCTCCAGACTCTTGAATATTAAAGGGGCCAGTGATAAAGGCATGTTTCTGAAAAGATGGGTACCGATCGCTGTGGCTTAATCTGAAAGTGATGGAGAAAATTGAATCTGACATCGCTGTTTCTTGCTTAAAGAAAAAGTTCACCCATTTTGAATATTATATTGTTTTTGTGTATCTCTGAGTAATGTTATATCTATTCCCTGGGTCATTTAATGTTTTCATGTGTATCTGAATTACTGGCGTTCAAGCAGGCAGAAATCCGGCCGGTATGACGTAGCAATGTGATAAAGTCGCTCTCACTACACTGGAAGTTAATAGGAATACGACTTTTAGATCATAAAAACATCTATCATACATGTCAGATTTCAATACTGGCAGATGTCATAACTCGGGAGGATTTATTCTCTCGAATGAGCCATTGATCATATTTTTGCGATATTCTTACCTCAAGAAATGTGTAATTTAATGGAGGGTCTAGCACTTTTTCCTATTTGTCTGCGTCTTTAGTCCAGGGTGCATTGTGTGTTGCCGTTGCCAGAGATATTATAGAAAGGAGATAGGAATCCAATGATGAAGGAACGTATAACGCCCCACCCAGCACTGTCGACCAATCGCGTTCACGTTGTCATTTTGCGTCACGCGGTTGCTAAGCTAATCTTCAAGCAATCCCTTCTCAAAGTCAGTGTATGTCGAGAAACCGTGACTATTTTCTTCGAAAATAAGTAATGTCACGATTCCAAAGTTATACGATACTACAGATAGCAAGTTAATTATCTGACATCTCGGAAAATATTGGTAATGCTGTACTTCTTGTTGACGAAATTCGTGCTAATGTTGGGTTTTTGAGCTAGCGCCCAACAGACTCCCGTTCAGTCATTGAAGAAGAGCGCTCGTTGTCCCAGAATCGTCCAGAATGCACCGCGCGGCCCATAGATTTAGCATGGGCAAATTTTCCCATCTCCTCAAAAGTATATCTGCTTTTGTAAATGTCAGACTCCACTCTGTGAGGCACATCGATCTGCAGATTGAACATGGTGAGATTTAAAACTCCTAAATTGCAGTTTGTTTAGGAAATTTTACAGCTAACTAGCTACTTTACATGCTGATATTGTCTTTGGTATTATTGGGTGGAGCTATGTTTGCCAACTAGCTTGCCAGCCAGCCGATAGAGAGAGCATTGCATTGTGGATTTTGCAGTCGACTTGAGCTGCAACAGATTTCCACAACAATTTTCCATGTTGCTACCAACATTAATACAACGCCAAAATCAAACGTGTTCACCAAAAATATTGTTCTCACATATTAGTGTTATTTAAACAGTGTTAATTAAAGGAATGAGTGGTTTTGGGTGGATTTTTCCTTTAATGCACTTGAATGTCAGTCTCCTGCTGGAAGTTTGTGACTCCAAAGATTTGAACCATGAAGGCAACCATTCTGATTCATCACACACAGAACAGCCTATCCTGCAAACATTCCAACCATTCTGATTCATCACACACAGAACAGCCTACCCTGCAAACATTCCAACCATTCTGATTCATCACACACAGAACAGCCTACCCTGCAAACATTCCAACCATTCTGATTCAACACACACAGAACAGCCTACCCTGCAAACATTCCAACCATTCTGATTCATCACACACAGAACAGCCTACCCTGCAAACATTCCAACCATTCTGATTCATCACACACAGAACAGCCTACCCTGCAAACATTCCAACCATTCTGATTCAACACACACAGAACAGCCTACCCTGCAAACATTCCAACCATTCTGATTCATCACACACAGAACAGCCTACCCTGCAAACATTCCAACCATTCTGATTCAACACACACAGAACAGCCTGTCATGCAAACATAACAGTAGATCCTATGAATGTTCTTTTGAATTGATTGTTATTGAGTTTTTCTCCATTCCCAGATCCTCTTTTGAGCTCACAGTAGAAGCTGCATCTCCACTGTGAGTGAGATAATGAAGTTACTTATCTTCCTTCTATCCCCCATTTGGAGTCATGACAGTGACACAGACACTCTCACTCTGTCTTTGGAGAACAGGAAGCTGGAGCTGACAATCAGATGGTACAATGGCACAGCTGTGTGTGAAGACTCTTTGACTTGGCTCTGAATAGGCTATATCGGGAATTTGATTTTGGAGCGTGGCCTTCCAGTCACACAACTATCTGTTATCTTTTGCGCTACAGTGCTGTATCCTATCTGTTATCTCTAGCTCTACAGTGCTGTAGCCTATCTGTTATCTTTAGCTCTACAGTGCTGTAGCCTATCTGTTATCTTTAGCTCTACAGTGCTGTAGACTATCTGTATGTTGTCTTTAGTTCTACAGTGCCGTAGCCTATCTGTATGTTATCTCTAGTTCTACAGTCTCTGTTATCTTAAGCTCTACAGTGCTGTATCCTATCTGTTAACTTTAGCTCTACAGTGCTGTAGCCTGTTATCTTTAGTTCTACAGTGCTGTAGCCTATCTGTATGTTATCTCTAGTTCTACAGTGCTGTGTCCTATCTTATCTTTAGTTCTACAGTGCTGTGTCCTATCTGTTATCTTTAGTTCTACAGTGCTGTATCCTATCTGTTATCTCTACAGTGCTGTATCCTATCTGTTATCTCTAGCTCTACAGTGCTGTATGTTATTGTGTAGTTAGTTTCCTGATGAGGCCTTTGGATGAAGGCTCCTTTCCTTCTCTCCTGGGTCGCTAAGCACTCTGAACTCTGAAAATGTGCAGCTTAGGATTTTAGCTGGAATCAATGGTGCTGTAATATAGTTAGCTGACTATAAGGCCTATCTCTGGGACTGAGCTGATACGAAATGCCAAACAAAGAACTATGCCAAATTAATATCTTCCTCATTACTTCCACACATTTACAGCTTTGCAGAGAAGCATAAGAACGGCATGTCCATGCTGGGTTAACGGCCAGAACTGTGACATCCGTCCCAGAACCAAACCTTTTCAATACTGCCAGAGCTCTGGGTGTCACAAAGCCTTTCCTCGCTCATTCGACAGCTGCCTTTGTTTTTCATTTGTCACTTAATCATTTCGCGTATTCCCATGCAATTCAAACATTCTATGAATAACAAAAAAAGAAGGTCCATTATGTCCTAATACAGTGATTGCTGAGCTGATCTCAGAGTACACAAACTGATGGTCATAATACTTGGAGTGGTTGGTGTATATAGTGGTGGAAAAAGTACCCAGTTGTCATACTTGAGTAAAAGTAAAGATACCTTAATAGAAAATGACTCAAGTAAAAGTCACCCAGTAAAATACTACTTGAGTAAAAGTCTAAGTATTTTGTTATAAATATACTTAAGTATCAAAAGTAAAAAATAATTTCAAATTCCTTCCATTAAGCAAACAAGACAGGACCATTTCCATTTACGGATAGCCAGGGGCAAAACTCAGAGCATGTGTGTTTAGTGAGTCTGCCAGATCAGAGGCAGTAGGGATGGCCAGGGATGTTCTCTTGAGAAGTGAGTGTCCTGCAAAATATTCAAAATGGAATGAGTACTTTTGGGTGTCAGGGAAAATGTATGGAGTGAAAAGTATTTCTTTAGAAATGTAGTGAAGTAAAAGTAATATAAAAAGTAATCTAGACACCCTTAAAGTACTTTAAAGTATTTTTACTTAAGTACTTCACACCACTGGGTATACACTTACTGTATCTAGCCTCAGTCACTGCAATTCAGAAAGCTAGAAGGCAAGGGCATGTATGCACAAAACGTAATGGATGGCTAAACCAGGTTATAGTGTTTTATTAAACCACCTTGGTATATGTTAGCAGTAGTAGTGAAAATGAAGGGTGCAGTAAATCAAGACTGGGAAAGACATTTAGATACATTCAGTAAATAAAAAGGTTTACTGAGTGAAACCAAAAGAGCAGTTTGTAATGGTGTTCCGTCTTACCCCAGATACTACACCGATTGGCATTTCTGATCGAATAAGGCAAATGTATGTTTCACCATGTATTATCAATACGTTTACAACAAAAATAAGGCTTGGTAGTGGTTCTCCCTAGTAAGAAATGTATTCTGCTCCACAAAAAAGTAACTAGGGTTTTTTTTTTTTAGTGTTTTTTTTTTTTTACAAGAACCTCTGAGATGATCACAATAAAGTTCTACAGTCCATTCAGAAAGTATTCAGACCCCTTGACTTTTTCCACATTTTGTTATGTTACAGCTTTATTCTAAAATTGATTAAATAATTTCCCCCCCTCATTAATCTACCCACAACACCCCATAATGACAAAGCGAAAACTGGTTTAGACATTTTTCCTATTAGACTCAAAATGGAGCATCCTGTTTCCATTGATCATCCTTGAGATGTTTCTACAACTTGAGAGTTCCTCTGTGGAGATGGGAGAACCTTCTAGAAGGACAACCATCTCTGCAACCCTCCACCAATCAGGCCTTTATTGGGGAGTGGCCAGACGGAAGCCACTCCTCAGCATAAAGCACGACAGCCCGCTTCGAACTTGCCAAAAGGCACCTAAAGGACTCTCAGACCATGAGAAACAAGATTCTCTGTTCTGATGAAACCAAGATTTGGCCTGAATACCAAGCGTCACGTCTGGAGGAAACCTGACACCATCCCTACGGTGAAGCATGGTGGTGGCAGCATCATACTGTGGGGATGTTCTTCAGTGACAGGGAGACTAGTCAGAATCGAGGGAAAGATGAACAGAGCAAATTAGAGAGAGATCCTTGATGAAAACCTGCTCCAGAGTCTCAGGACCTCAGACTGGGGTGAAGGTTCACCTTCCACCAGGACAACGACCCTAAGCACACAGCCAAGACAACGCAGGAGTGGCTTCGGGACTAGTCTCTGAATGTCCTTGAGTGGCCCAGCCAGAGCCCGGACTTGAACCCTATCGAACATCGAGAGACCTGAAAATAGCTGTGCAGCGACGGTCCCCATCCAACCCGACAGAGCTTGAGAGGATCTGCAGAGAATAATGGGAGAAACTCCACAAATACAGGTGTGCCAAGCTAGTAGTGACGCAAGGCTGTAATCGCTGCCAAAGATGCTTCAACAAAGAACTGAGTAAAGGGTCTGAATACTTGTGAAATTTACTTTTTTTATTTTTAATACATTTGTAAAAATGTAAAAAAACATTTCTAAAAACCAGTTTTATCTTTGTCATTATGGAGAATTATCTGTAGATTGATGACAGAAAATAACAATTTCATCAATTTTAGAATAAGGCTGTAACGTAACAGAAGTCAAGGGGTCTGAATACATTCGCACTATATACTGTGTTTTATTTACATGAACATCGTTGAGATGATCACAAAGTACTATACTGTGTTTTATTTACATGAACATCATTGAGATGATCACAATAAAGTATTATACTGTGTTTTATTTACATGAACATCGTTGAGATGATCACAATAAAGTATTATACTGTGTTTTATTTACATGAACATCGTTGAGATGATCACAAAGTACTATACTGTGTTTTATTTACATGAACATCATTGAGATGATCACAATAAAGTATTATACTGTGTTTTATTTACATGAACATCGTTGAGATGATCACAATAAAGTATTATACTGTGTTTATTTTACATGAACATCGTTGAGATGATCACAATAAAGTATTATACTGTAGTGTACATCCTCAGATTAGCACATTACCACAATGATGTTCTGGACTGAGAATATAAATACTTGATTATATTCTGTTAAATCATATTATACATATCATACAATGAGAGAAATAATCATACTATGTGCAACATTAAATAGGTAGAAATAAAATAGAATTCAGTGATAAATTAAGGCTATATAAAAGAAAATAGGCATCTAAGAAAAACCGACCTCAACAGCCGACCTCAACAGCCGACCTCAACAGCCGACCTCAACAACAGAGTAAATCTCAAATGTCCTTCAGTACAACATTGATTCATTCATTTCCCTGTACCATAAGAGCAGCGTCTGACTTCATTGCTGTCATACAGAGAAATCAACTCATATTGCCGTCCTAGTCCGGAGTTCTCTTGATGATGATGATGAAATGGTCACTCTTTCTCGTCTGGAACTCCCCTGATGATCTGAGACAGAGGTCAACAGTTCAGATTTACAACTCAAGTTTATCAACAAGTACCTCTTAAATGACACCCACCATATCAACCTCAAATGAATGGGAATCACTAGCCATAGGGCAGGGCTGACCAGCATAGGACCTGAACTGCTAGGTTTGCCTTAAGCCCATTAAAACCAGAAGGGAGAAAGCCCATTAAAACCAGAAGGGAGAAAGCCCATTAAAACCAGAATGGAGAAAGCCCATTAAAACCATGTAGAATTAATTTGTAGCCATCCTAGGGTCCTGCACTACTCATCAGTGGTTGGAAACGCTCATTTTGTTCTGAACAGAACCATTCTTTTTTTTGTTGTGTTCTACTGTTCCAACCAGTAAAATAAAATTCTGAACCGGTTTGAACCAAAAAAAAGTGCTGGTTTATATCGTTCCATTCTGTTCCTTAAACCTGTGAAATCAACATTATTTTACATTTTGCTCATTAACTGACTTCATAAATCAGTGTGGATAGAGCAGGCGAGCTAGCTGCTTACATGTGTGATGGCCTATGGCGCAAGATGAGACTATACAAAAATGCCTGGAACGTAAAATAATGTTGTTAAATCGGTTCCCATGCTTTTAAAATAATGGTTATGTCCCGTAACCTGTTCCAAACATTTAAAATGTGTATTATTCAGAAACATTAAATACAGCTATACCGTCAGTAAGAAAACAAATATTGTGATATACTTTGGTCATATCGCCCAGCCCTAATCAGACAGACGGGCAGCTGGCTGTGGGTTCTCACCGGGTGGGAGGAGAAGTCTATTGGGGAGGAGATCTCTAGTCTGTAACAGCTTCCACTTGGACTTCATAGGTCTAAAGCTCATGGACGACCGCCTGTCTCTGGGGATTTCCCGCTCACCAATCCCATTATCTTTTTAGCTGCAGAGAGAAATAGGGTTGTAAGGGCTTTTAAAAAGCTCAGCAGCATAGGTTAATAAAAAAAATAAAGCCAGAGCAAGCCATTAGTGTAGGACAGAAAAAATGTGCCTGACTTTCTGTACTCCTGTCAACTCCTTATGGAATTGCCATGCTTGACCAGGTCAAAGGAGTAGGAAAAAGCATAAACAGATCTGGGACCAGGCTATATTAAACTGCTCTGGTGGTAGAGTCACTGGACAGCAGCCATGGACTAGCTGTGGACAGAGAGACTGGTCAGCAGCCATCAACTAGCTGTGGACTGAGAGACTGGTCAGCAGCCATCAACTAGCTGTGGACAGAGACTGGTCAGCAGCCATGAACTAGCTGTGGACAGAGAGACTGGTCAGCAGCCATGAACTAGCTGTGGACAGAGAGACTGGACAGCAGCCATGAACTAGCTGTGGTCAGAGGGACTATGGTAGGTTATATTGAACTTGGGAGATGGGAGCTCTCTTTGGTCTGATGATGATATAGTCTGTGCTTGGTGCTCTGCAGTGCCGTTCTGTGTGGGATAGACTCTTAGGATGAGGTGCACAACGTTCTTGCTACCGAAGAACGTTGGGGAGCTCTGGAGGAAGTCGCCGATCTTCTGCATAGTTTCTTCTGTCATGCTCTGCAGGCTGGACTGGGAATCCTGGGGCCTCATGGAGCCCGGGTCTTTACTGCCCCTGGCCAGAGATGGCTATAGATGGAGGAGAAACCATGGCATAAGTAGGCCAATACGTGATGTGAAGACTAAAAGTGAGCTGATATAAATGTATTCCCCAATGTACATAGAGTAATATGGTCATCATACATCCCCTCCCCACACACACAAACGGGCATTAGTTCATGCCAGGCAAGGCTGTGACTAGGTGACACTTCCACGTGATGGCGGCCTACAGGCCAGGCTCCAGTCCATTGTCCTCTCTTAATCAGTCTCTGTCTCAACCTACGGTTTAACAGTCTTATTATACAGGGGGACAAACTTGTGTGTATCTGTTCAAACATAACAGCTGTGTGTCTCACCTCCTCTTGGTACACAGTCAGTTTAAGAGTCAGTCTGGTTCTGGGGTTTCTATGGTTCTCACTGTGCACCTCATACTGAGAAACATGAGGACAGGGAGAGAGAACGAGAGAGAGAGAGGTGAGACACGGGAGAGAGAGAGAGATGAGACACGGGAGAGAGAGAGAGAGAGATGAGACACGAGAGAGAGAGAGAGAGATAAGACACGAGAGAGAGAGAGAGATGAGACACGGGAGTGAGAGAGAGATGAGACACGAGAGAGAGAGATAAGACACGAGAGAGAGAGAGATAAGACACGAGAGAGAGAGAGATGAGACACGAGAGAGAGAGATAAGACACGAGAGAGAGAGAGATGAGACACGGGAGAGAGAGAGATGAGACACGAGAGAGAAATTAAAACTCCATGGTGAGGATTTCGTTTTATGAATGTATAGATTTCAAAATATCAGAAATACAATTATGCAATGCAGGGGATTAGATATGAGCTATGGATTTAGTTTTATGAATTTATAGACTTTGAGGAGATCAGCTGAAGAAATACAATTATGAAATGCCAAACATTTCAAGAATCCAATGCAATTGCAGGTTGAATAAATCCCAATTATTGATGTGGAATAACAATGCATGTTTCACAGCTCCAGTGTAGGCCATCGCTGACACAAATCTAGTCTGAAATGTTCAGCTCAACCTAATATAAAGCTAAATGTGTACTCCAAAATAAAAGCTTCTTCAATAACTTATTGGTAACATCTGTCCAACTCTGCATTTTGCTTTTACATAGGATGCTGTGTTTCAAACTTCTGGAGTTTGTGTTTCTATATTTTATAAGTTATAAAAAGCAATAAAAAGACACAAGGGGGTGTGGGTAGCTAGAGCGTTGTTCCAGTAACCGAAAGGTCGCTGGTTCGAATACTCAAGCCGACATGGTGAAAAACCTGCCGATGTGTCCTTGCGCAAGGCACTTAACCCTAATTTGCTCCAGGGGCTGACCCTGTAGGTAGGCTGTCATTGTAAATAATAATTTGTTCTTAACCGACTAGTTAAATAAAGATTAAATAAAAAATTATAATAATTGAATCAACCATTCCATATTGTCTCTGACTTCCATAGCTTTGCCATTATGCCAACCGAGGTAACAGAAAATTGAGCGGGATGACTATTGGTGGGGTAACATGCATGACCACCAACATGCAGGAAGAGGGGAGGAGCTGAGATGAGAGCTCATGTGTTGCTCTCCGATTTAGCTGAGATGAGAGCTCATGTGTTGCTCTCTGTTTAGCTGAGATGAGAGCTCATGTGTTGCTCTCCGATTTAGCTGAGACGGGAGCTCATGTGTTGCTCTCTGTTTAGCTGAGACGGGAGCTCATGTGTTGCTCTCTGTTTAGCTGAGACGGGAGCTCATGTGTTGCTCTCTGTTTAGCTGAGACGGGAGCTCATCCTTGTCCTTCAAAAACTAAGTGGTTCGTTATAAACGGTGGGAAACAGATAAACCTAACAAGTAACAAGGAAAGGAAAAGTTAGCATGAACAACCTGAGTCTATAGGAGAAGTTAGCATGAACAACCTGAGTCTATAGGAGAAGTTAGCATGAACAACCTGAGTCTATAGGAGAAGTTAGCATGAACAACCTGAGTCTATAGGAGAAGTTAGCATGAATAACTTGAGTCTATAAGAGAAGTTAGCATGAACAACCTGACTCTATAAGAGAAGTTAGCATGAACAACCTGAGTCTATAGGAGAAGTTAGCATGAACAACCTGAGTCTATAGGAGAAGTTAGCATGAACAACCTGAGTCTATAGGAGAAGTTAGCATGAATAACCTGAGTCTATAGGAGAAGTTAGCATGAATAACCTGAGTCTATAGGAGAAGTTAGCATGAATAACCTGAGTCTATAGGAGAAGTTAGCATGAATAACCTGAGTCTATAGGAGAAGTTAGCATGAATAACCTGAGTCTATAGGAGAAGTTAGCATGAATAACCTGAGTCTACTACATCGAGGGCTATATGAGTCAACCATGTACAAAGTAACTAACCAACCACAAAGACGCCTAGAAGTCTGACATTACCATGATATTATATTGACACCTGAATGACATCAGGACGGGCGTGTCATAATGTGAAGAAGAAAAAGACTTCAAGAGCACATTTAAACATTTAGACTGGCTTAAGCCGTGCTGAGGTCGACTTCTGGTGCTTCAGATGCATTCATCTTTAATACTAAAACCATTGGCCTGTTTGTTGTGAATGTTATTTCACTAAAAGATTTATTGGGTGTGTTTTTTTACGCCTGGATCGCTTATGGCAGAGAGAAAGCTGACAATACCCTCATAATGAAGTAAATAAAACATTTATTACCAAATAGAGAACATTGTTAAAGATATTTTTTATTGAACTGGACTTTCCCTTGTTGTCATCTCTCAACATATCTTTCTTCATATCTCGTGTTCAACTAAATGTTTGGTATTTTATTCCCAGCAGTGGGGAGTCAGAGACACAGACCCAGGGGAATGGGATGTTTTTGTGTCCCAACTTGAATGCATCATCATGCCTGCATCAGAGTGGTTGAGTAATACTAAAAATAGGACTAGGAATATCAGAGCTCCCATGGACTCCCCCCGCTGTGCTGTGTGGGTTTTAGTTAGTTACCATGTTGTTAAGTACAGGCCATGTACTTAACAACAGAGCTCTCTCTCACTCACACACCTCCTACGTAGACCCACCTCCTACGTAGACCCACCTCCTACGTCACTGCAGCAGAGACCTACCTCCTACCTAGACCCACCTCCTACCTAGACCCACCTACGTCACTGCAGAGTAGACCCACCTCCTACGTAGACCCACCTGCTACGTCACTGTAGCAGAGACCCACCTCCTACCTAGACCCACCTGTCATTGCAGCGTAGACTCCTACGTAGACCCACCTCCTACATCACTGCAGCAGACCCACCTCCTACATCACTGCAGCAGACCCACCTCCTACATCACTGCAGCAGACCCACCTCCTACATCACTGCAGCAGACCACCTCCTACATCACTGCAGCAGACCACTTCCTACATCACTGCAGCAGACCCACCTCCTACATCACTGCAGCAGACCACCTCCTACATCACTGCAGCAGACCACCTCCTACATCACTGCAGCAGACCACCTCCTACATCACTGCAGCAGACCCACCTCCTACATCACTGAAGCAGACCCACCTCCTACATCACTGCAGCAGACCACCTCCTACATCACTGCAGCAGACCACCTCCTACATCACTGCAGCAGACCACCTCCTACATCACTGCAGCAGACCCACCTTCTACATCACTGCAGCAGACCACCTCCTACATCACTGCAGCAGACCACCTCCTACATCACTGCAGCAGACCCACCTCCTACATCACCTCCTACATCACTGCAGCAGACCCACCTCCTACATCACTGCAGCAGACCACCTCCTACATCACTGCAGCAGACCACCTCCTACATCACTGCAGCAGACCCACCTCCTACATCACCTCCTACATCACTGCAGCAGACCCACCTCCTACATCACTGCAGCAGACCACCTCCTACATCACTGCAGCAGACCACCTCCTACATCACTGCAGCAGACCACCTCCTACATCACTGCAGCAGACCACCTCCTACATCACTGCAGCAGACCCACCTCCTACATCACTGCAGCAGACCCACCTCCTACATCACTGCAGCAGACCACCTCCTACATCACTGCAGCAGACCACCTCCTACATCACTGCAGCAGACCACCTCCTACATCACTGCAGCAGACCCACCTCCTACATCACTGCAGCAGACCCACCTCCTACATCACTGCAGCAGACCCACCTCCTACATCACTGCAGCAGACCACCTCCTACATCACTGCAGCAGACCCACCTCCTACATCACTGCAGCAGACCACCTCCTACATCACTGCAGCAGACCACCTCCTACATCACTGCAGCAGACCACCTCCTACATCACTGCAGCAGACCACCTCCTACATCACTGCAGCAGACCACCTCCTACATCACTGCAGCAGACCCACCTCCTACATCACTGAAGCAGACCCACCTCCTACATCACTGCAGCAGACCACCTCCTACATCACTGCAGCAGACCACCTCCTACATCACTGCAGCAGACCACCTCCTACATCACTGCAGCAGACCACCTCCTACATCACTGCAGCAGACCCACCTCCTACATCACTGCAGCAGACCCACCTCCTACATCACTGCAGCAGACCCACCTCCTACATCACTGCAGCAGACCACCTCCTACATCACTGCAGCAGACCCACCTCCTACATCACTGCAGCAGACCACCTCCTACATCACTGCAGCAGACCACCTCCTACATCACTGCAGCAGACCCACCTCCTACATCACCTCCTACATCACTGCAGCAGACCCACACTACATCAACTCATTATATTCCCACAATAACCATGTATGTGTTATATCACAACATATGGAATGGGAAACTATTCTTTACTTCCTTCAAAATAAGCTTTTCAACTAATGTCAGATGGGGCAGTAAACTATTAATGTGTTAAACAACTTGCTCTTAAATTGAACCTAATTAACACTTCATTATGGCTTATCTGAGGCCATTGAAACATTTTGCTTCTTGCTTGGTTTCTTATGCCATTGCAATTAGTTAGGTGGGTGACTCCTGACTTTGGACAACAGAACTGTTGCAGTACTAATACTCTCTCCAAAAAGGACTTTAAGATGACTGACAGGAGAGAGACCCCCACCTGAACGATAAGATGGACAGGGTCTGCGTCTCGGTTGAGTTCCACCAAACTGCAGTCCTACAGTGGCAGGAGAACCACACAGTTGTACCCTGGACGGAACCTACAGTACATCCCTAACTGCAAGTCAACACTGTCTACCTTGTCAATCTTAGAGCTCTTCCTCTTGCGTGTGATGTTGATGTTGACGTTGACCACAGCCTCTCCCTGGCGTTTCAGGGCCATCCTGTTGGGCTGCAGCGGGCTGAAGGAGATCTCAAGCTCAGGCTTGGGGAAGCGGCTTGTCCTGCCTACCTCCGTGGAGATCTCTGAGGTGTCTAGCACCGATGGGTAGCCCCCAGACCCTTACAAGACAGGTGTACACAGTATGACAGTGAGGGTGAGTGTGGGTTTAACCTACAAGAGGCCCTAATCAGTTGGAACCATGCAGCATGGTCTCTGACAGATGGCATCATTCTAACGCGACATGCGTTGCCAGGAGCCATCTGTGCTGCAAACCGTGGAACTCATCTTTAAAAATCATGATTTTTCTTGATCCACATGAAAATAGTTATTAAATCACTGAGCTCTCCCATGACTACCGTAGCTATGGAACTAGTGATGGGCATTTCCGATTATTTTCAGTGAGCTGTTCATTTGGCTCAGCTCCAAACGGCTCTTCATTGAGTAGTGCTTAAAATTGACCTAAAACCATGACAAAATTGTATTATTCATGTTTTAATTTATTTTTTTAACCGCAAAAAATGTGTGTGGACCAGAATGAGTCTCCTACCCCACTATCTATTGTTTCTGCAGTGATTCATGTTTTTAGAACTAAAGATCCTTATCGTAGTCTCCTGACGCACGGAAGGGTACCAAATTGGATTGAATCATAGCTCACATATCCGTGGTTACATTCTTAACCTTCCATCAGAGCAGCCAGACATGGTGCTATCTGATGTAAGACAACGTAACCTAGCCTTGGAAACCCAACCCTAGGCAACACAAGTGACTCCCAACAAATCATGAGGCAGACATGCCAGAACATTGCAACTCGAAAACAAGGTTTGCAGGCATAACCTTTGCAGTGGTTTTGCGAAGGTAGTTGATGTGAACTAGCCACTTGTGAAATGCACTCATTAAAAATCTTCATCTTGATAGCTACTATTTTGTGTCTGGGAGATGTGGGCAACAGGCGGATAAGGCAGTGACATAGGCAGGGACGTAAACAGTGACGTAGGCAGGGACGTAGTACTCTGTGCCAAACTGACCTTCTGTTACGTACAGACGTGTTAAACTGACCTTCTGTTACGTACAGACGTGTTAAGCCGGAAGATTGGAACATTGTGTGAGGAAACCCAGATGTCTAGAGAGATTACCTGACTGGGCCTCTGTCATGGAGTCCTCTCACTGAATTTGGGAGGGCACTCCTCTGCTTTAGTCCGTGAGAGATATTATGGACAACATCCATTATATTAACAAGACCAACATACAATAATAATGTGTACTGCATTGAGCTTGCAAGTAAACATTTCACTGTACTGTTTCCACCCTGTATCCTGTGCATGAGACAAATAAACATGTATTTTATTTGTTATGAAGGAGACTGCTCCCTCACCTGATTGGCTGTCTCTCTGTGTTTAGTAGGAGACATTGGTGCTGGTTTTGGATGCAGCTTTCAGTCGTTCCTTCAGGTTAAGAATCTCAGTGTCTCTGTCAGACAGAAGGCTCTGCAGCCCCTCTACCTCCACCTGGCCATGGTCACTCTGGGGGAGGAGGACGAGCACAACTGTAAGGAAATGGTGGACCAATAAACGCAATGCGCATAAAATAAGTGCAACATTTTTCAATAAGGATAAGTGCAAAATACAAATAATTTCATATTTTAATTACCAACAACCCTAAAGCCTTCCTTAACCCAATGATTCCCACCGTAACGCCGGCGCGTCTTTGACTTCGATCTCCTTTAAAACATTACTCATTCTTGATTAAACCATTGGATTAGTCAATCTCTTCTGCATCCGTTGGTCCCAACTATTAGTCTGGTGATTAACTGGGCGGAGCTAGAGCTGTGTTTCTGAGACAAGGGCGGGTCCCGAAGGAGGCGGGGTCTTTTATAGAAAAACGTCTGTAGAGTCCGAATGGATTGAGCTACAAACTATTAAAAGCTATCTGTGAAAAGCTGAGACTCTCGAACATGCACATGTAACACGTTTTGCTCTATGACGCTCACATCCTACACATAGATCATAAGAAATCCCAGGACATAGTGTCTATAATACTGTTATAACCTCACATAGTTGCTGTCAAAGACACTTAACAGTTGTCACTGACTAGTTGGATATCAGTGGAGGCTGCTGAGGGAGGATGGTTCATAATAATGGTTGGAATAGAGGGAATGGAAACCATGTGTTTGATACTGTACCATTCCACTGATTCTGCTCAAGCCATTACCACGAGTCTGTTCTCCCCAATTAAGGTGCCACTAGCTTCCTGTGTTGGATATTCATTTCCCAGTGAGCAAACAATTTCTGTACTTACAGAATTCATATACATTCTATCAGGTTTTGCTTTGGCAGTCCTTGTTTTCTTTATATTTGTCAAACTCCTGAATGCAGCGTTTTATGTCAAACTGTTGTGTTCTACTTGTAGCCCAGGTTGTCCTCAATAGAAAATGGTGAAACGTTTCATTGTGAGGCTAAATATAAGGGCTGGACAGTCAGATACATTAAAAGCTTGGGTTTTGGGACAGACGTAATAGTGCTCATTTGTATAGTTCCAAATGAAAATAGTCTGACAGTCCCAACCAACACATTATGACTTTCAAATGACCTCTGCTGGCTGAGAGGTGGCGTTGCAGCGGAGACTGGCTATCTGTTCATCCTTGTCTGCGATGCTGCAGAGGAGTTTGGTTAGCTGGTCCTCCAGAGCTGTCACCAGTGTCCCTCTCCTTCCTCCACTTCAGTAGGTCCTGCTCCTTCTCAGTGAGCTGGGCCACCAGACCTTCCTACAGGTTCACACAGAAAGAAAGAGTGATTTCTTAAGGTTTACACAGGCACCCCAATTCTGATATTTTTAACCAATTATTGGCAAAAGATCTAATTGGTTAAAACACCAATCTGTGTAAACACAGCCTTTGTAGGCTCGGTCTGTAGAGGGTATTGCAGCTGTATTCTAAGGAAAACCTCTCCTAGGGGATCCCCAGACGTTTCACAATGTTGTCCTGAACTAGCTCACCTGATTCACCTAGTAAGGGGCTTGATGATTAGTTGAATCAGGTTTGAAAACTGTAGAATTAGATAATACATGAAATGGCTGGGGGTCCCCGAGGGGAGGTTTGACCCGTTCTAGGGGTAATTTATACAGGACGTTGTTTTACCACTTGGGTTTGCTGTTTGGTGTGACGCTCGCGGCCGTCTGCGAACTTCCTAATCTCCTGGTTCCTCTTGTCCTCTGCCTCCTTGGCCTGCCGGATCAGAACAGTCTTCTCCTCAAGCCACTTCCTCCTGTCAGCTTGGTGCTTCTCAGTGCACAGCTAGAAACACACACAATTACTTAGTACACTCAAATCTAATGAATAATCCAATGTCAAAAGGAGAAAATACACATTATCAACATATTGAGATGTCCACCTTCAAGGTCACTTGAGCATGAACTGCTTCCTGTTTGGCTAGCTTAGCCTCGTCCGATTGGTCGTCTCTCAAGGCTGCAGTGTCTTTCCCACTGTCCTGGTTAGCGTGACAGTCCTTTCAGTTTATCCACCTCTGAAATTCAAAACAACAACAAAAACACTTGAGAACTATCACCATGTTCAGTTATAATGACTATGTTGTGTTTAATTGATTGAACAATGTTTTGTATAATACTGTTTAGGGTATTTCAAATACATTTACACAAGTATATACTGTATATATACACACACTGAGTGGACACAACATTAAGAGCAACTTCCTAGTATTGCGTTTTCTATTAAGGGATCTTTACTTTTACTTAAGTATGTCATGTTGGCTGGTTGTCCTTTGGCTGGAGGACAATTCTTCTACACACGTGAAACTGTTGAGCGTGAAAAACCAAGCAGTGTTGCAGTTTGACACAAACCGGTGCGCCTGGCACCTACTACCATACCCTGTTCAAGGGACTTCAATATTTTGTCTTGCCCATTCACCCTCTGAATGGCACACATATACAATCCATGTATCAAGGCTTAAAAATCCTTCTTTATTCTGTCTCCTCCCCTTCATCTACACTGATTGAAGTGGATTTAACAAGTGACATCAATAAGGAATCATAGCTTTCACCTGGTCAGTCTGTCATGGAAAGCGCAGGTGTTCTTAATGTTTTTTACACTCAGTGTGTTTTTCCATATGCCCTCCATTGTTTCCAACCTCACTTGCACCTTTATACCTTGTTTTTTATCTGAACCGTTTGTCTTTTTGTGTGTGTGCGAATAAATTAACTAAAACATCAAATATACATCTCCCAGTAATCCCACCTTCAGTGAGCGCTTCAATCTCGTCCAGTTTGGCCTCCAGCACCTGCTCCTGTTGGGTCTGGGTATCTTCCTGCTCAGTCAGAGCCAGACGCATGTCCTCCATAATACGCTCCTTAGACTGAAGGTCTGGGGAAGGACAATGAACCCTGTGATTACAGAACAGAGAAGATCAGTCTAACAGCAAATGGGAATGGACTACTTACTGTCAACACTATGGTCGTGTCCCAATACCCGTACTTGCGTTCTAAACAGTAGCCATTTTGGGTATGTGAAAAATAGAACGTTTTATAGAATGACAATTAAGTAATGCTTTAAATTCCAAGATATCAAAAATGCATGCATGCCATTAAATAAAGAATCATCAGACCAACGTGTTTAACAACAGCTGATAATCAGATCTGTAGCAAAATGAACCAACGGCGGGAAACAACGCAATTGTACTTTAGATGACGCATTCTCAGTATGGGCGAGTCTAGTATGTTGATATTTGTTGCTTACAGCATACATTTTTACAAAAGTGTGTTGTAAAGAGTATGTAGGACAATAAGTGTGTTGTAAACAGTGTGTTGTAAATAGTATGTAGGACAATAAGTGTGTTGTAAACAGTGTGTTGTAAATAGTATGTAGGACAATAAGTGTGTTGTAAACAGTGTGTTGTAAATAGTATGTAGGACAATAAGTGTGTTGTAAACAGTGTGTTGTAAAGAGTATGTAGGACAATAAGTGTGTTGTAAACAGTGTGTTGTAAATAGTATGTAGGACAATAAGTGTGTTGTAAACAGTGTGTTGTAAATAGTATGTAGGACAATAAGTGTGTTGTAAACAGTTAGTAGGATAAGAAGACAGCCTATGTACGGCAGACAGACATTAAGAGTAGAACAGTATAGATCAACGCGCTATGTACCTTTGCAGGAGTTCTGATAGAGCTTGAGGTTCTCGTCAGCAGACGGTTCCTGGATAGAGGAAGAGCTGGATCAAGCTCCGGTCAGCAACAAGGACACATTAACAGTAAAACAACGAAAGTGGGTGTAAAGACGTACGGTTTTCAGTTGGTGTATGGTCAGCTCTGATTCAGGTTATTAAAGGATCCATATGTTAGTAATTCATTTGTTATTAACAGTGATTCATGTTATTAGCGATTAATGTTATCAATAGCGATTCATGTTAATATCGATTCATGTTATTAATATCGATTCATGTTATTAAATTGATTCATATGTTTTCAATGGCAATTCATGTTATTGTGTTATTAATAGTGATCCATGTTATTAATAGTAATTCATGTTATTAAAGTGATTCATATGTTTTCAATAGCAATTCATGTTATTAATAGTTATTCATGTATTATAAAGTGATCATGTTATTAGTTATTCATGTGTTATTAATAGTGATCCATGTTATTAATAGGAATGAATTTTAAGTGATTCATATGTTATTGATTCATGTTAAGTGATTCATATGTAATCAAGAGTAATTTGTGATTTGTGTTATTAATAGTGATTCGTATGTTATTAAGTGATTGATATGTTATGACTCGTTATTATAGTGATTGATGTTATTAATAGTGATTGTAATCATGCACCTACTATGATAGTATCTGTTGCATAAATAAAGATATATTAAAACATCAAATGAGCTTTCAGCTCCTTTTGAACTTTCTGTATCTGTTTATTTTTATTTATTTTTTTGAAGTCGGCCAGCTTCTCTGAGATCAGAAGTGGCATCTTGTTCTCTCAAGGTCCAGGCTCAAACTCTTCCCTTTGTCTGAGTCAAGTTTAACGGTCTCTTTCAATCTGTGGTCATAAACAGGAGAGGAACTGAAACACCACTACATTAGAGAGGTTCACCAGGGAGGAGCAGGGCATTTAAGCAAATCCCAAATCATCCCCTGCACTTGTGGAGATCTGAGAGGACAGGTGCAATAATCTTGGAACAGCTACACATTGCCCTGATAGGCCAGATGAAAGTTTCACCATATTGCTTATAACAATTAAATCCTCTCAGATCTCCACAAGTGCATAGGTTATGATTTGGGATTGGGCCGTAGGCCTCCCTACTACCCAGAATGAAAGTTACCAGCCAGCCCACTAACCTGGTGATGACCTGCTCTCTCTTTTCCAGCTCAGCATCCTTCTGAGCGATGGCCTCTTCAGCCACGGTCAGCAGCTCCCTCCTCCTCTCCACCTCCCTCTTACGAGCCTCCTGCACCGCAGCGGTCTCCTCATCCTCACACATCTCCTGCGCCTCCCTCAAGCTCCTCTGCAGGCCCAACACCTGCGTCTCCTTCTCCAACAGTGTCTTCTCCAACTCTGCCACTTTCTCTGGGACACGGCCGCCTCCCTCTCCGTTTGGTGGGTGCACTGCTTCAGATCAGCAATCTTTCCCTTCAAGGTCACGACCTCAGCTACAGAGTTCTTGCTGTCGATGTGGGCCATGGCTTTAGCCTCCTCCATTTCTACTCTGAGCTGTTGTAAGGTCAGTTCCAGTTGGGACAGTTTCTCTTTCAGTGCCACCAGCTCTCCTTCCAGTTTCTGCAGCGGCCTTTTCTCCCTCTCCTCTAGGGCCTCCTGTGTCAGGGAGTCAATCAGGGCGGCTTTCTCTCTGACCTCATGGTCACATGGCCTGTCGGTCCTCTGCAGCTCAGCGCTCTTCCCAGCTAGCTCCTGGGATTCCCCTCGGAGTGTAGTCATCTCCCACTGCCCATCTGTGTGGAGCAGCCTGGCATTCTCCTGCCTCACCTCCACCAGCACAGATAGGATCTCATCGCGGGCACACATCTGCAACTCCAGCTCAGATTTCAGGTCCTGTACATGTGCTTCCATGCACAAGCTTTTATTCTCCAGCTCTTCAAGCTGTTCCAGCACTTTCCGGCAGGTCAAGCTGCAAAGTCTCTACGGTCTCCTCCAGTCTCACCACTGAGGATTTCTCCTCCAGCTCCCTGTGCAATCTGTCCATCTCCTCCTCTCCCCCAGGAACCCTAACAAAGACATGGACACTAGTTGATTTTTCTTTAAAGGTGTTGCGAACAAAGCTGAGGTATGGTGTGATGTTATTTTAGGTTGACTTGATGCTGAACAGTGGCAAACTGAATATGAATTGTGTTGTCCTTAGTCGTTACCCAGTGGAATGAGATTAGGACCATTGGTTTGCTAAATATCAAACAACTGGACACATTACAATTTTGGTCAGCAAACAATATGTGAAGAGCTGTCCCTTAATGACCATATAGTGAGTGTACGGTTAGTGAAGACCGTTTCCCAGAACATGAAGTGGTGTCTCTCTACCAATGAGACGTCTCAATAATTCCTTCCACAGCTATACAATGTTTGGAAAAATATTTGAGCACAGCAACAAATAAAAAAAAACCTTTATTATTCAAAATCATATGGAATACAACAACCAATTTTTAAAAACATCAACCCAGAAATGGGGAACTCGAACATGGATACATAGGGAAACTATGAAAAGTGCTCCAGTGTCTGAGAACTCGGGCAGCATTACTTCTTGAGCGCAGACAGTCTCCTCTTTAAGCGAATGTTTTTGCGACCTTGGGCAGTACTCTCTCTCCCCCCTGCTCTCAGCCCTACAAACGGCGGGAGGGGCTTCCCGGCAGTGCTCGGAGCCCACCCTGTACCTTTCTTGCTGGGGGGCTGTTCCTCCAGGTTGGCCTGGAAGTCCACCAGCCGTTTGCGGCTCTCTGCGCGAGAGCTGGGCCTCACCCCTCTGGAGCAAGTGCAGCTGCTTTTCAGACGCAGGATTTCATCCTTGATGCCATCAAATGTAGTCTTCTGTCAAGGGGAAAAACCCAACAATGTTAAAACATCTAGCATGGCCTACTCAAGATGGAATTACATATGGACAGGAAATGGGCACCAGTCAAGTATAAACGGGAGATTAAGGTGAAATACTGAGTATGAAACAGACTGATTGGGTTGCAAAGGGCTGGAAACTTTACAGAATTTCCTGAAATTATATCAGAAACTGTTTTGTGGGATACACAAGGCAATTCTAGGTCTTGTGGCATATTTTGGTTAAACTATCCACAATTCAATGGAATTGCAACCATCTGCATGCACAGTGCATTCTTCCATCACATGTACAGCTGATTCTCAAGATCTTGCACACTAATGAGATGCTATTGAGCCCACACTACTACACTGTCTGAGCCAAGGACTACATGCTTTCTGGTAAGTTTTAATTACAATACAAGGTGGGGTGAATATTTTAAATGACTTAAATGATTTTTTTGTTGACTAGTAAATAGTAGCCTACAGCAAAGTGTGTTTAAATAATTTCTAACATGTTAACAATTTCTGCTAGTTAGTTTTTGCTACCATGTGGGTTTTAGCTTGTTTGAGCCTGCTAACTGGAGGTTGCCATACATTTTTATTTAAATGAAACATGTATCTTACAAAAGGAGTTGTTTAATCTAACTGCTTAACTATTTATCTCTACATGGAATTGTATTTGTTTTTACTATTTTTTTAATCATCTTTACAGGATAATGCCACAGGCATCATCACTATCTGATGTATAGAGACATTTCACTGCAGCTAATGTAGAAGGAAAAGCTGTGTACATTTGCAAATACTGTGCCAAATCATATGTGAAGAATGCAACAAAGATGCAGAATCATCTGGCCAAGTGCATAAAGTTCCCTCGGCGCTCACAACAAGCAACCTCTGACAAAGTCCCTCTACTTCTATTCAAGGTGAAAATGATGAATCAGACACCTTATTGATAGCAACAGCTCATGGTCCTCCTGGACTCAGAAGTTTTGTGAATCAATGTAGGAACGTAGTCAGAGAAATGCTGATGAATGTCTTGCTTGAGCTGTGTATGCAACTGGTTGACCTCTGATGCTCACAGGCAAGGTGTATTGGAAGAGATTTCTGAGTGTTCTTCGCCCAGCATACACCCCTCCAACCAGACATGCTTTATCTACTCATTTGCTGGATGCAGAGTTCAAGTGAAGGTCAAGCAAATCATGGGTGGTTGAATGTTCATGGGCAAGGAATAATTAACTACATCATCTCCACCCCTCAACCAGTATTCAACAAGAGCACAGACACAAGGGACAACAGACACACCGTTCTCTACATTGCAGATGAGCTGAAGGCAGTCATCAATGACATTGGACCACAGAAGGTATTTGCAACTGGTGACGGACAATGCTGCTAACATGAAGGCTGCTTGGTCTAAAGTGGACGAGTCCTACCCTTACATCACACCCATTGGGTGTGCTGCTCATGCATTGAATCTGCTCCTCAAGGACATCATGGCACTGAAAACAATGGATACACTCTACAAGAGAGCCAAGGAAATGGTTAGGTATGTGAAGGGTCATCAAGTTATAGCAGCAATCTACCTCACCAAGCAAAGTGAGAAGAATAAGAGCAATACATTGAAGCTGCCCAGCAACACCCGTTGGGGGGTGGTGTCGTCATCATTATTGACTGTCTCCCGGAGAGGAACACATTACAGGCTGACCAATACAAGGGTTGAGAAATTGGTGGCCATCCAGGCAAATTTGAGGCTTTTTGAGCCTGACAACAAGCTATCCTCAACAAGGTTGGAAAGTGACAATGAAGATGAGGCCTTAGAGTCTGATGTTCAAGAGGTGGACATTGAAGAGGTCCAGGGAGAAGACATGGAAGCCTGAGAGGAAGACAACCAAAGCTTTAGTTTATAGACTATCATTTCACAGATGTATGCTGAAAACGTTTTTGGGAGATGTGATGATCATTCAATATTCCCTTTGTTTTTCATGTGAAGTCAACCAATTTAATTAAAGTTAAATTTGTAACTACATTTTTATTTCTATGTTTGTCTCCATATCATACGCATTTCTAGCTATTGAAGTATTTCTCTGCCATCGACCTGTATAGTATAGTTAACCATCCAACAATGTATAGTGTACATATTCAGCCAACCACCCATACTATGCAATGTCTTTTTATAGCTTTTTTTTTTTCTTCTCCTCACTCCAGACTTCTTGTACTTTTTCATACTGCCGCTCTATGCATCTGTCTTTTATGTATTTTCGTTCTGGCATTTTGCACCTGCCCTATGTTTTATTGTAGCTGCTTGACAAAGAAATGTCCCCTCTGGGATCAATAAAGTACCTATCTAAATAAATCCAATGCAAAACAACCAGCTACAATTAAATGGTATTCATATTAATTTGCATATATTCCTTTTAATTCCCACAGAAAGTCTCCACCTCTGAATATTCCCCAAAATGTGCAACACTACAGGCTGATGACCATTAGCTCGTCAGATCTAACCAAAATGACATTTAAAAAAAATATGTCCATATATCCTTGATAGTGGCTTTTGACCTGCTGGTCCATGGTGTTCTGAAGCTTGGAGAGCATGGCATCCTTCTCATTAAACATCTCCTGGAGGAGGGAGCACTTCAGCTCCTGAGACTCAATAGTCTATAAGAGAAAACAGAAAGGTCTGTCAGAACTATTCTCGGTTAAACCCCGAATTAAAACCTAGAGTAATCTGGTTCATATAAACCAGACAACCTAAAGACAAATAAGTCCCAAAAGAACCAAAACAAATAGCACAGTACCTTTCTTGCCTCGTCAAGCTGTTCGTTCGATTGCTGCGCTTGTCTGAAATAATTTTCCAGTTCTGAAATCAACGGTAGACAATGACTAAACAACCACAAAGGGAAACATTGTGTGCGTTCCATTTCCATCACAGCCACCGTTATGGGATTTGTCAAACCGATCTGGAGCATTCATTGATGGATAGTGAAAACAGGTTATTGCTGAAAGAGATGCACTGTATGTGAAAGTGTTTCTTAATCCTTTTCCTGGGGACCCAAAGGGGAGCAGTTTTTAGTTATTGCCCTTGCATTACACACCAGATTCAAATAATCAACTCAAGCTTTTGCTGTGTTCATAACCAAGTGGGAAGGTGGTAATAATCGGAACTTGTTGAAAGGCGACAAGCTGCGTCAACCATACACTAAAAGTACAGCTATCATGCTTAAACAAATTATAGTGTTAAAAGACTATAATAAATAGATGGCTTTTTATAAATAACGTGTTGTTACATTTAACTGCCTAAAATGCTGTTATCCAGGTCATTCCCTTAGTAGGTGATGTCAGAGCTCAGCATGTGGGAGAAGTCAGAGCTCAGGGATGACAGTCTCCCACTAGCATTTACCAGTTGGAGATCTGTTCAAGTGGATTTTTCCCAGTCGTATGTGGTAAATACCACCTTCCAACTTAGTTATGAACACAGCATTATTGTAAACAAGTGTAGTGCTTGGACACATTTTAAAAATAGACAACCTTTGGGTCCCAAGGACCAGGATGAATAAATACTGGGCTATAAAAAAAAAATAAAGAGGTGGCTGGTTACCATTGGTTTTGACAGAGAGGTGCTCCTGGGCTTGGCTCAGCAGCTCTGAGAGATCAGCCACTCTCTTCTCCAGGATGGAGATGGTTTCACTGATGAGTTGGGGATGGTTGACCACCAAACATGTTTTGGCCGCTTCAGCCGCCTTCTTTATGCCTGCCAGGTCACTGCACATGAAATCAAACATCTCTCCCAACGACGAGCTGTCCTCCTACAGGAGACGCGACACATTTGAGGAATTTTGGAGACGCTGTTATACAGAGCCAATTACAGTTGAGTGCATTGATCTTAACATAGCTAGGGGAGACAACCACATATCATTCTCATAGTAAATACATTATTCCTCAATAAAGTAGCTAGCAGCAAAGTCTGTGCTAGTAAGAACAGATGAGTGTTAGTGAAAACAAGGCATTAGTGTTCAGTGTTTTTGTCACCTCAGTTTGAACACCAAGGTAAAGGAAGAGACGTGGCTACATAATGAGGTTCACATGGCTAGAGGTCCAACATATCTAATCAGGCTGTATTACTGTGGCTTGCTCTGCTCTGTCCAGATCCACTTGACTGGTGTTATTGTTCACTAGATTCTTCAGGATCTCTAGACGCCTCTCTGCTCTCTGCTCGACAAGAGTCTTCTCTTTGACCAGACGTTCGCTGTAAGACACAAACATTGAGATATTATAGCTACAGCTTATTCAGTTATGTATCAAAAGCAACAGAAACCCATTCACCTTTAAAGCCCCCCTACTATGTAAAGGGCTTGGAGTACCTCAGTTGGTAGAAAAGCGCTATATAAAACACAATCAATTATAGGTTTTTTAAGCAACCAAGACAACCAAAAGAATGACTGAAACGAGGCACAGAAGAGCTCACTTGAAATCGGTCTGCATTTCAAAGAAGAACTCTGAAAACTCCTTGGTGACCTCGTCACGGATCCGGGATTCCAAAGCAAAGTTTTCAGACCTCTCTTTCTGGAGCTGTTCCCCAAGCACCTTCAACTGGAGTAGCTGGCTCTGAAGGGTCGACAGAAATTTACTTCACATTAAACTCGTGGACAGATTTAATTGAGCATTACGTGAGACTTTAGTTCTAGGTTAACCGAGATGAACGTCACATTAATAGGGTCCCAGAGTTGACCCGATTAGCGAAACTCTGGTATTAGTAGGCCGAAATCTTCCCAAAATGTCTAAACAATCAAATCAGGGCCAGAAACTGTAGCCAATTGGAATTTCTGTATAAGAATCAAATAAAAATTGCCACAGAAGTAGTTAGGGGGAGAGACTTACCTCATAAGTGCCTTTATTGATGAGAACCTTGTCATCGTCCACTTCCTGCATGGTCTCCTCCATCACGCTGTCCTCAGTTATGCTCTCTTCTTCTGTGTCACTATCCTCCTGCACATCCTCCAGACTGGTCTCCCAGCCAACCAGGGAGCTCCTTCTCTGACCCAACAGATTCTTCCTGTCTGCGTTGTTGATGATCATGGACAGTTCCCGGGTAGACCTCATGGTGGCGAGGTGGGGGACGGTCTTGGTGGTCAGCACCACCACCTTCTGAGCCACGGCGGAGAACTTGAGCACGTTGAGCGTCTCATCGTACATGGAGGCACACTGGTTGACGTTGACTATCATGCAGGCCTTGCCCCGCCCACAGAAGAAACCCTGTAGGTAGTGGGTCAGCTTGCTCTCCCTGAAGGGGATGTGCTGTGGTAGCCTAGCAACAAGGGTTTAATTGATTAATTATATATTTGTCAGTAAAACAAAATACATCCATTCAAAAAAAGTCAGATGTATTTACCCCCCACAACATTGTGTGAAAGTATAATTCCATTACAATTATATATATTTTCAAAAAGCAGAGATTCAAGGCTCACTTGGATTGCTGGCTTTGCCGTAACGCGTTGATGCACTTGCCCAATGTCATCAGGGAGGTGTTGATGTTCCCAGCCTCTTTCAAACGCTCCCCTTTATTATGAGTTTTAGCACACCTCTCGGACCCAGCCAGGTCACACAAAGACAGTCTGAACAGAAATAAAGAATAGAACATAGAATATCAACCCTGCCTTAACAGACACACCCACAAGTACTGCATAGGGCTTCTAGGGTATTTGTTTTGTGCAAATTAATAAACAAATATGCATTTAACTTACTCGCTGATAGAGTTAACACGAGGAATCCTAGCATCTTCCAGTCGCAGGATACGAACAGAAAATATGCTGTGGCTGAGCACAGGAACGGAACAGATTTCTATAAGAGCACTGCGCTGTGTGAACTTGGCTCATGCAAGTTAGTATCTGCCAAGAGTCCAATAAATAATTAAAAAAGCAAAAATTATTGACATGCTTAATAGTCACCTCCTGCTTGAGAGGAGGTTGAGCTTTGTGCTGGCGAAGCTCTGGTTTTTCTTTCCTAGCTTCATCACCTTGTAGGCCTCCTCTGCATTGTTCACTTGTACCCACTTGAGATCTGAAATCACACAGAACATTTGGTCCTCTGCAGCTAAGTTGGCAGAGCATGGTTCTTACAACGACAGGACTGTGGGTTTGATTCCCGGGCCCACCCGTAATGTATGCATGCATGCATGCATGACTAAGTTGCATTGGATAACTGGAAAAAACGAAGTGCATTGTTTGACAGCAACGTTACACAACCTTAAACATATCCGTTACCTTTTACAAACGAGTTGCCTTTGACATCCTGCGACAGCCGCAGAGTGGTTCTCTTCAGGGATCCGTTCGGTATGGGCTCCAGCAGGTCGTGAATGTTCTCGTTGTAGATTTCAAAGAAGGACACCCAGACTGAGAACTTTGTGTGTTCGTCAACAACCAGACTGAAACAGTCTTCAGTCACAGCCCCCTCAATGTCACTTAGTGTGGACCCTGTCAGAGACACAAGTGGCGCTGTTAGCCTGTTACAAACCTCTGGTTGGATAGAAGTCTATGGTGATAAACGATGCACCAAACTACCAGAGACAGCAACATGTGACAATTGTGTAGAAATGCAGGACAGGAATATGAATCATGAGAAGATATCATTTGGTCCCGTGTAGCTCAATTAGGAGAAAGGCCAACCTACGACAACCTTTTTGAAAAGAAGCAGGTGTGCGCCTAAGTTGAAAAACATAGGAATGTTGGATCACAATGAATAATACTTGAGATAATAAAGTGAGAATCCTTAATGTTTTTCTAGGCGCTCTAGTTCTACATTTTAAAAACTCCAGATCGTACAGCAAAATATTTATGCGCCTATGAGAGTAAAATGATTGCAATGTAGAACCCTGGAAAGCCAGGATAGTGCGTTCAATTCCCAGGACCAACCATACATAATTTATGAACACTTAACAAGGTCACTTTGGATAAAAGCATCTGCTAAATGGGATATAAGTGATAAATCTCCTTGCCTTCCAGGGTTGTCTTGTTGGTGAAGCTTTTCCGGTTATCACTCTATGGGGAAGCGCAATGAGGCATAATATAAATTAGACAAAAAATAACCACCTGTTGAGTAATGCAGTGGCTTTTATCAGGTCAATGAACCAACCCAGTACCTCCTTGAGGAGCCTGAAGAGATTTCTCTTGCTAGTGGCCTCTTCACTCTGCTGGTCTTTAGTGAGCCTGATGAACTCTCTGCATCGCTGTGGCTTGATAGTCATCTGGTTGTAAACACGCCCCACAATGCTGTTGAAGATGGCATTCAAAGACCTGGGGAGGATTCCTGCGTTGGCCTCTGGACCTAAAACAACAGGTGTTGAGGATCTCTTCATGTCTCAATCACTTTGTCTTACTGTTGTTTGTTGGCAGGAGTTGGCCATACAGAGCTAGTCAGGGTCAGTTCACACCTACAACAGGTTATTGATTGCGACAGAAACTAAGAAGCACCATCAGAGGAGTTTAAGTTTCAACATAGGATTGGACTTTAAATGGCTGGATTGTCAAACAGTGAATCTGTGCTAACTCTGGTTGGAACTTGTGTACAAGTAGGATGTTTTGCCAAACTAGTCAGTTTGCATCTGTCCAACTCTGCATTGCCAGAAAATAATTAACAAATCAAACCTAGAAAAGTGAATGTCTTTCCTGCATTTGTCACTCCATATGTGAAAACGAGAGAATTTCCGCCTTCCAAAACCTCCTTGACGAGACCTCTCACTGTGCCGTCAAACATCTCCCTCTGAGTGGTTTCTGGCCCTAAGACCTGAGGACAAAAATAAAAGAATGAAGGTTCTTCCAACCACATTTTCTGTTCCTAGGAAAGGTCATGGTTGGCACCGACAGACCCTGCTGACTGACCTGTGAGAACTGAAACCTTTGAGCTGATTTGTCACAGAGCCGTGCTGAGAGCGAAGTCCTTGGAGCCTTGAGGAGGACCATGTCCGGGGGCTCGATGGAAACGCAGTCCTTGAATGTGTATAGGGAAAAGACAGCAAGTAATAGTCAAAGGTCAACAGTTATTATGTGTCCAAGGCTCTTGTTAACAGAAGTGTGTGCATGGTGGTGAGGTAATGGTATCTATAATGAACAGAAATATAAACCCATCACGTAAAGTGTTGGTCCCACGTTTGATGAGCGGAAATAAAAAAGATCCCAGAAATGTTCCATACACACAAAAAGCTTATTTCTCTCAAATTTAGCAAAAATGTGTTTATATACACTTGTTAGTGAGCATTTCACCCTTGCCAAGATAATCCATCCACCTGACAGGTGTGGCATATCAAGAAGCTGGTTAAACAGCATGATCATTACACAGGTGCACCTTGTGCTGGGGACAATAAAAGGCCACTAGGATGTGCAGTTTTGTCACACAACACAAAGTCTCAAGTTGAGGGATTGTGCAATTGGCATTATGACTGCAGAAATGTCCACCAGAGTAGTTGCCAGAGAATTTAATGTTCATTTCTCTACCATAAGCCACCTCCTACATCATTTTAGAGAATTAGGCAGTATGTCCAACCGGCCACAACTGCAGACCATGTGTAAACACGCCAGCCCAGGACCTCCACATAAATATTCTGAGGGGGAGCTGATGAGTATTTCTGTCTAATAAAGCTATTTTGTGGGGGAAAAACTCATTCTGATTGGCTGGGCCTGGTGTCTATTCCCACCCAGGCCCACCCCTTGCCCAGTCATGTGAAATCCATTGATTAGGGCTTTCATTCATTCATTTAAATTGACTGATTTCCTTAAACGAAGAAAAATCTATGAAATTCATATTTTTGTTCAATATAAGTGGTTCATGTGTCAAACTGGGGTGTATTCATTACACCTAAAAACATTCTGCAACAAATCATAAATTTCAAATATATATCCCGATATTTAACTATCGATTCTGAATAGTCTGCGAAGTGTTTGGCACAAGCTGCACATCTATAAATTAACGATTATTCTGTGCTCTAAATATAATGAATACACCCCTGCCAGGATTTTAAGCAAGAAGGGTGTTGTTGAGTTCAATTACCTGCGATTCCCCGTTTTCACTCTCAGTTGATGTGAATGGTCGAATGCGAAGGTACACCTGCAAGTGTTCATACTCTTCTAAGCAAGACTCCTGGGAGTGTATGGAGTTAAACTCAGAAAAAAGGTCTTTCTTCAAGTCATCGAAGTTAGTTTCTCTCTCCACTGGTTCGAATTTGTTGCAAAAACACGATTCCATCATCCTGTGACAAATAATGTAATGGGAGAAAGAGACAACTAACGTTAAGTGTTCAGCAAGCGCACCTTCTACATTCGCAACTAACTAGCAACGCACCTTCGACATGTAGTTGTCTCTTGTAGCACTAAAGTTAAATCAGTACAATAATCAAGTAACGTTGGAGTAGAAAATGTATTTTCTAACTTAAACTCATTTGTAAGTGCCCTGACAGCTCAGTATTACGGCTAGCTAACGTTACATAGTACATTTTTACAAATTCATTCGGAAGATAGCGACGCTAACTAGCTATTTAGTATTTTTCGTAGCTAACAGAATAAAGACACATGCATAACGCTACCGTATCTATTCGAATAATTACAAACATTCCATTAACGTTATGTGTGGGTTTTTTTTTTTTCTACTTACGTGACAGAAATGATTCCCAAAACATTAATCGTCCCAAACTGTCGCGGTCTTATTTTTATATTCGACCAATCCGAACAGAGTGATTTTTTTTTTTTTACCGGAAGTGCTCATGGAGCCGCATAACGTGTATTTTGTAATATCCCTCAGGTTGTCTAAACTGCCAGATACTGATGCTGTTGTGCAGACGTCATGAGATGACGTCTGCATCGAAACGCCCACTCCTTTCGACACGCCCGCGTCTCTCAGGAAAAGTGGGGGTGTCGAAAGGAGTGGGCGTTTCGATAGGAACCATATAAGGAGAAGCATGCAATTCCATAACTACCTGAACCGTCATGACTTTATATTTCACTTATTATTTCAAATATTCAATAATAAGTAATACATTGTAAAATTCATGCATTTTTTTTTATAAGTTAAGGTAGTTAACGTTAGCTAGCATTTACATTTACGAAAAACGTAACGTTACATACATGGCTACCTGTAAGTAACGTTCAAAGATATACATTTTTTTTGCATAACTGAAATTGCTAACTGTCAACTCTGCAAACCACGACTAACGTCCGATAACCCAAACGATGTCTTGAGTGGCACCTTTCGAAACCTCCACTTCTCCTGAAAGATGCTCTCTCTCTCTCTTTTTCAGGGGTGACTGTTCTGGGAGATGATGTACTCTGGCCAAGTAATTGCAACTCAAGACAATATCAGGGTGACCGTTATTGTAAGCACACGCATACAACTCATGAAGCAACAGTACACCCATCATCAATACTAACGTTAGTTTTATAACTGAAAATGTACAATTATTTGTGTAAAACTAACAGTGAAATACCACTCATACTCTCGCGGTACGGTAGCTGAAAAGTACATTAGCTGCGTGGTAAGAAACGGAAGAAAAAAAACACAACTCAATCAAAACCGTGTTTCCAAACCCAGAGACGCAACATCGCGAGACTTCCGGGAACCCTTGCGAAGCAGACCAGGCCGGGGTTTGGGGTTAGAGAAGTCAATGAGAGAAGTGAAACGTTCTTCCTTAGAGCCAATGTCTTAAGTAGTTGAACCTGTTATTACTCCAACTTCGTGAGAGAGACAAACTTGATCCCTGTCCTTCCCTAGATCCCTTTCCTCTCCTTTCCTAGTTCCCTTTCCCAGATCTAATTCAGGATTGTGGAAAAAATAAAATTGGTATTGAAGCAGAGATCAAAGTAAATAATAGGAATGTGGGCGTATAGATAATATAATAATCCGAAAATAAATAGTTATCACACAAACAGTAGTAGGCTAGTAGCAAAGGTTGGTTTGTGGGAGAGGCTATACGGACATGCCTGGTGCCCAACATTGATGATGTACAGTGTGTGGGGACGAATGGATTCAGTTCAGTCAGTTCTGTCAGTCGTTCTAATAAGTCCTCCCCAGCTAGCTAGCTAATGCTTGTGGCTAGAAACTTCAGTGAGAATTTCAGGAGCGGTGATGAATGTCTGCTGAAGTCTGCTAAAAGGCTGAAAAACTGCTTCCATCTCAAGGCCATCAGACTGTTAAATAGCCATCACTAGCACATTAGAGGCTGCTGCCCTATATACATAGACTTGAAATCACTGGCCAATTTAATAATGGAGCACTAGTCACTTTAATGATGTTAATGTATTTTGCATTACTTATCTCCTATGTATATACTGTATTATATTCTGTTTTACTGTATCTTAGACTATGCCGCTCTAAAATTGCTCGTCCAAATATTTATCTATTTTAAATTCCATTCCTTTACTTTAGATGTGTGTGTATTGTTGTGAATTTGTTAGATATTACTGCCCTGCTGGAGCTAGAAACATAAGCATTTCGCTACACCTGCAATAACATCTGCTAAACACATGTATGTGACCAATAACATTGACATTTTATTTGAAGTTGGGACTGCATTTTCCCTGACACCTAAATGTACTCGTTACATTTTGAATGCTTAGCAGGACAGGAAAATGGTCAAGAGAACATCCCAGGTCATCTACTGCCTCTGATCTGGCGGACTCACTAAATACATGCTTTGTTTGTAAATTATGTCTGAGTGTTGGAGTGTGCCCCTGGCTATATCCCGTACATATAAAAAACAAGAAAATGGTGCCGCCTTTGCTTAATATAAGGATTTTTTGTATTATTTATACTATTACTTTTGATACTTAAGTACATTTTATAAATTAAATGTACTTTTGATACAGAAGTATATTTAAAACCAAATATTTTGAGACTTTTACTCAAGTAGTATTTTACTGGGTGACTTTCACTTTTACTTGAGTCATTTTCTATTAAGGTATCTTTACTTTTATGACAACTGGGTACTTTTCCACCGCTGACTGACTGACATCATCCTCTGCCATAGCTTCAGATAAATAAAGGTTAAATAAAACATTTTAAAAAATAATCTTTACTCGCTGCTTCTGCACTTTTCACTGCCTCTGCATAGGACACCTTCTCGACAGCCCTAATCCTTCCTATTTTGACCTCCTACACCCTAACAGGACACTCAGGGAACGTGATTCCCATCACATTTACAACACTCATCCACAGAATAAACAGTTCTGTTCCGTTTGCAGACACGTGGCCAAACGTTTTACATTCATGACATTGATTTGGCTTTTGTACATAAGCTCACATCGCATATCTCATAACCTAGCTTTACATGGGTCGAGAGAACTTCTTCATTAAACACCAATAATACAGAAATGCTTTTCTCCTTCTTTCCATTCCCAGTGCGGGTTAGGCGACGTGAATGAACTATTCCTGGCATGTTCATCTTAAACCACGAAGCCTCAGATATTATCCCTTTATCCGATAATCACAGCATTCCACTTAATGCATGGATAATTTGTACATCCACAGTGATTTCTCTTTTGTTCTTTTGTCCCACGTGAAATCAACCTGGTCACTCTGACTGACTCCACTTCTCCCAATGCATCCTTTACCATCGTTGTGACCGCAAATGGGTTTCCCAGTAACGAGGCATTATTATACAGAGACATCTTGATTTGGAACTTTAGCCTTTCGTAAATGTTACAGTATTGCACTCATTTCCTCTATCTTCACTTGCGCCAACAGAATCAAGCATTGCTTCTGTTTCCGCCATTGCTCTCCTCCTATGTGCAGAAGCAATCAAGCAATGCTTGATTCTGACAACGCTATGAATTTAAGAATGCTCAGAGCACACTCTGGCACTCCAGAGTGAATTTACAAACTCACCATAATTTTTCTTTCCACTGTTAAATTAACTGCCATGGAACTTTTCAGAACTTTGTTAGCTAGCTGGCTATGACTATCCAACACAACACTGGAACTCTCCCATGTCAAGGTAAGCTTTTGGTTTTATGAATGTATTGGCACCAGGGCCCACCTGTGTAACTGCTTACTGACTTTACACTGTAACGTTACTGCATGATTGTAGCTGGTTTACTAACACATTAGTTATATTAGCTATGCTGACTATAACGTTACTTTAGCTAATATGGGTGCAACGATGTAGGCTGTGTTTTGCAGTTATTTTTTTTTATACCTTTATTTTACTAGGCAAGTCAGTTAAGAACAAATTCTTATTTTCAATGACGGCCTAGGAACAGTGGGTTAACTGCCTTGTTCAGGGGCATAACGACAGATTTTTACCTTGTCAGCTTGGGGATTTGATCCAGCAACCTTTCGGTTACGGGCCCAACACTCTAACCACTAGGCTACCTGACATGGTTTGGCTTGGAAAGGTTTTTTCGCCTGATCACATACAGCTGATGTGTTGCTCATTGAAGTCCATAAATGAAGGGAAAAGGTGAGAGGAGGAGAGTGCATGTAGGCGAGAAAGAATACAACGTGGCTGCTATGAAAGTGAACTGTGTTTATGGGTGATCAGGGGTATATTCATTCCGCCGATTCTGTTGACAAACCTTTCTTAAATGGAGGTAAAAGAAATGGGGATAACAATACCTGAATTTGTCCAATAGAAACTCTTGTTTGCAACTGTTGGACTGATGATTACACCCTAGATAAGCTAGATGCAGGCAAGAGTGAGCAAGGCGGCACTGCTGTTATCTCAAATGTTTCTCTCGACCTGTGTGCACCTACATTGTAAACTTTCATTCATAGGCTAGGTTGTAGCAACCTCATGATGGGTATAGGGACAATTTGAGTATCATGTAGTAGCCTAAACCTGTCGATGTTACATTGAACTGGGTGAATGGAATATGAATGACAGTCATCCAACATGCTGTAGTAGAAGGCCATGCTCATGAAAACAATTATCGTCCTCCCTGATCTGGAACGGCACTGACCGCTTCTGGTGTATACAAGTGTAGTATTCTGAGTGTAGTTATTTGTGATGAAATATGTTCTCTAACTGCCCAACAAACCAAAGTAATAAGGTTGATAGTGTAGTCTATCAAAGCAATCTGACCTTTACTAAATGTAACTGCTTGGCTTAAGTAAAACGAATTTTAAAAGTATTCGAGTAACACAAAACGACTTGTAAAAAGTTAAAGCAAGTCCCATCAATTTTTCTTCATGAAAAATTACCATCTAGTTTTTAATTCGATGTCGCGGTGCCCGGGTAGAATACGTAGTGTTGCATAGACACGCCCACCCGTGAAGTCCGAGGAAGTTATCTAGTTAGACACTCTAGCTCAGCATTTTAGTTTAGCTGTCTATCTAGCGTATTTAGTTCCAAACAAATAATAACCCACATAAATATTTATTTTCAACGATGGACAGGCTTCGTAGTATGATAGGGGGGCGAGAAGACGAGGAAGTGGGGCTCACGGCGCAGGTAACACGGCAACAGCGTCGTACTTTATTGATCAGTTCTATGCGGGAACCTTGGGGCGTCCCAAGCCTTACTTAACCCTAACCAGAGTACATTCAACTTTAATGGGGGATAGGGACGTCCTAAGGATCCCAGAAAACCTTGGCTTGACATGTCATGACGAGTCGAGTGGTGCTTTTTACGAGTGACAGTGCATTTCCGTTAACCACCACAAATGCACAATTTGATTGTTTTTTTGTGGTTGTATTTCAACTAACACTTTGTGCCTTATTGTCATTGATACACCCCACATATGTGTCGACTGTGCTGAAATAGTTTGGTAACTAGACCAGTGTGTCGTGAACAACATTAGTGTGCGCTATTGGCAACAATAGTTGAGTCGGCGGTTGGTCTTCAAAATAAAAGTCCTCCATTGAATCTTATGCAAACAGATACAATTTGTAAAAACATTCCACAATTGGACTATATAATTCTAAACAAGATTGGAATGTTATATAAATTCAACAAAAGACAATTAGTTAATTTGACAAAGTGTAAAAGTCTTGAAATTGCACTGTGGATGCATTTGAATTGAAAATTGCGTTGGGGGCACACTGCTATGCACTGTACAGCCTAACCTATGTATTGTGCACACATGAAATGGGGTATCAGCCTACTCAGTGACACCAACACAACAAAACTATGTAGAGTTTACACAAGTATTAGCCTCTTAGCACTTATTGCAGGACTTTGACTGTGGGAATTCAGTGCAATATGAAAGTCTTGCAATAAGATGCTAATATTTGTGTAAACTCTGGCAAAGCTGTGTTCTGTGAGTGTCACGGAGTAGTCAAAATACATAGGTTAGGCTGTTCAGCCTTAAGATATTCATACCTTAAGTATTCATACCCCTTGACTTATTCCACATTTTGTTGTTAGAGCCAAAATTAAAACTTTTCTCATCCATCTGCACACAATACTCTTTTATTGCAAAGTGAAAACATGTTTTAAAAAACAAGCTAACTAATAATTGTCTTTTGTTGAATTTATATAACAACATTCCAACCTTGTTTAGCATCACCCAGTCCAATTGTGGAATTATTCCACTATTTCTGTTTGCGTCAGTTTCAATGGGTAACCTTTATTTTGAAGGCGAACCGCCGATTCCACTATTGTTGCTGTTGTTGTTCACGACGCACACACACAGACACGCTAGCTCGCTAGTAGGAGTAAAGCAGGGAATGCGCCGATACTGCTCAGGAGTGTCACTACAGACCCTGGTTCGATCCCGGTCTGTATTACAACCGGCCGTGATCAGAAGTCCCATAGGGCAGCGCACAATTGGCCCAGCGTAGTCCGTGTTAGGGGAGGGTTTGGCCGGGGTAGGCCGTCATTGTAAAATAAGAATATGTTCTTAACTGACTTGCCTAGTTAAAGGTTAAATACATGAATACAAATAAATAGTTAAATAAAGGTTAAAACAAATACAAATAAAAAGAAGCGAAGATTGGGGCTGCCATCATAGAAGTTCTAAAGATACGTTATATTACTTCCCTTGTTTTTGTGTGTTCTAATTGGCCTAACTTGAGATGTTCTATCTTCTTTGTCACTGGTCAGCATGGTAGAACCATCAGTAGGAAGAGAGACCTTGGGTCCCTGGTTCTGTGCGTTGGGTCGTTGGGTCCCTGGGTCTGAGCGTTGGGTCCCTGGGTCTGTGCGTGTGTTGGGTCGTTGGGTCCCTGGGTCTGAGCGTTGGGTCCCTGGGTCTGTGCGTGTGTTGGGTCGTTGGGTTCCTGGGTCTGTGCGTGTGTTGGGTCGTTGGGTCCCTGGGTCTGTGCTGTGTTGGGTCGTTGGTTCCCTGGGTCTGTGCGTGTGTTGGGTCGTTGGGTCCATGGGTCTGTGCATGCGTTGGGTCCCTGGGTCGTTGGGTCCCTGGGTCTGTGCGTGTGTTGGGTCGTTGGGTCATTACCTGTCTGTCTTGTGACATCCTGCCATTGTTCTCTCCTCAGGTCCTGGATGCCTCGACCCTCAGCTACAGCACCCGGGTGAAGTGGTTCGTCATATGCTTTGCTTCAGGCATCCTGTGCTCCATACTGGTGAGATTTTGCTTTAGTTCAGCATTATAGTAAGTTTGAAATGGAAACCTTTTCCCTAATATAGTGCACTACTTTTGACCCAGGCTGTACTCTATATATGGGATAGAGCCATGTCCCCCCTGTCCATAGAACCAGGTCCCCCTGGTCCCCCCTGTCCATAGAACCAGGTCCCCCCTGTCCATAGAACCAGGTCCCCCTGGTCCCCCCTGTCCATAGAACCAGGTCCCCCCTGTCCATAGAACCAGGTCCCCCCTGTCCATAGAACCAGGTCCCCCTAGGTCCCCCCTGTCCATAGAACCAGGACCCCCCTGGTCCCCCGTCCATAGAACCAGGTCCCCCTAGGTCCCCCCTGTCCAAAGAACCAGGTCCCCCCTGTCCATAGAACCAGGTCCCCCCTGGTCCTCCCTGTCCATAGAACCTGGTCCCCCCTGTCCATAGAACCAGTTCCCCCTGTCCATAAAATCTTATTCATTCAAATCTAAAAGGTCAAGGTGATCTGACATCAATACTACTCTGAGACAGTTTCTTAATAGCATGATACCTTGTTCTTCCTGAGATCAATACTACTCTGAGACAGTTTCTTAATAACATGATACCTTGTTCTTCCTGAGATCAATACTACTATGAGACAGTTTCTTAATAGCATGATACCTTGTTCTTCCTGAGATCAATACTACTATGAGACAGTTTCTTAATAGCATGATGCCTTGTTCTTCCTGAGGTCAATACTACTCTGAGACAGTTTCTTAATAGCATGATACCTTGTTCTTCCTGAGATCAATACTACTATGAGACAGTTTCTTAATAGCATGATGCCTTGTCCTTCCTGAGATCAATACAACTCTGAGACAGTTTCTTGATAGCCTAGAGGCCCTGGCCTATTTCAGCATGATGCCTCATTCTTCCTGTTTGGTTCTAGCCTCTGAAACAGACTGTCAGTCTTCATGAGACTATTTTTACAGGTCACTAAAGTTGACTCTACTTCTATCCCGTTGTTATAGCTCTATACTTGGGAGTTCCCATACTCCCTGTATGAGTGTTGCTGATCTAGGAACAGGTCCGACACTGTGCATGTACCTAAAAAGGTAAAATGGCACTACTTTGAGAGACTATTAATAGAGGCCCTGGTCTATTTCGGCATACTTTGTTAATTCTTTACTGTGTGGTACTTCAGCTACACCCATTGCTGACAGGTGTATAAAATCGACCACACAGCCATGCAATCTCCATAGACAAGCATTCGCAGTAGAATGGCCTTACTGAAGAGCTAAGTGACTCAACGTGGCACCGTCACAGGATGCCACCTTTCCAACAAGTTAGTCAGTTCATCAAATTTCTGCCCTGCTAGAGCTCCTCCGGTCAACTGTAAGGGCTGTTATTGTGAAGTGGAAACGTCTAGGAGCAACAACGGCTCAGACACAAAGTGGTAGGACACATAAGATCACAGAGTGGGATCGCCGAGTGCTGAAGCGCAGAAAGCGCGTGTCCTCGGGTGCAACACTCACTACCGCCTCTGGAAGCAACGTCAGCACAAGAGCTGTTTGTCGGGAGCTTCATTAAACGGTTTTCCATGGCCGAGCAGCCGCACACAAGCCTAAGATCACCAATTGCAATGCTAAGCGTCGGCAAGGAGAACGCTACCTGCGGCAATGCATAGTGCCAACTGTAAAGTTTGGTGGAAGAGGAATAATGGTCTGGGGCTGTTTTTTATGGTCCGGGCTAGGCCCCTTAGTTACAGTGAAGGGAAAACTTAACGCTACAGGATACAATGATATTGTAGACGATTCTGTGCTTCCAACTTTGTGGCACCAGTTTGGGGAAGGCCCTTTCCTGTTTCAGCATGACAATGCCCCTGTGCACAAAGCGAGGTCCATACAGAAATGGGTTGTCGAGATCGGTGTGGAAGAATTGGACTGGCCTGCACAGAGCCCTGACCTCAACCACATCAAACATCTTAGGGACTAATTGGAACGCTGACTGTGAGCCAGGTCTAATCGCCTAACATCAGTGCTCGACCTCACTAATGCTCTTCTGGCTGAATGGAAGCAAGTCCCCACAGCAATGTTCCAACATCTAGTGGAAAGCCTTCCCAGAAGAGTGGAGGCTGTTATAGCAGCAAAGGGGGGACCAACTCTTTGTCATGTAGTATATGAAGGACTTATTGTCTTTATCTGTAATGTTTGTTTGCACACTCCGCCTTCCCTTCCAATGCCCACAGCTGTTTCCATCGACAAAGCACTTTCTCATAAGAGTCATTCCTCATGTACAATATATTCCCTTCTACCATCCACCTCAAAAAACAAGTCTCTGTACACAACATGATACCAGTGATGGCTGTATACTGGAGTAAACCACAACATGATACCAGTGATGGCTGTATACTGGAGTAAACCACAACATGATACCAGTGATGGCTGTATACTGGAGTAAACCACAACATGATACCAGTGATGGCTGTATACTGGAGTAAACCACAACATGATACCAGTGATGGCTGTATACTACAATAGACCACAGCAGTGTTCTCTCTATCTTACGTTTGCCTATTTATGTGGGTGTGCCCGCCCCCCGAATTGTTATGTGAATAGGTCCATCAGTTCAGTCTCGGTGTCAGAGAAACTGAAGTAAAACCTTAGTCACAGTGGACAGTGCTGCCTAGGCTTTATCTGCACCTGTCCCCTCTGTTAGTGTGGTTATGGGCTGGCCTGCCTACAGAACAGTTGTCCCCTCAGTTAGTGTGGTTATGGGCTGGCCTGCCTACAGAACAGTTGTCCCCTCAGTTAGTGTGGTTATGGGCTGGCCTGCCTACAGAACAGTTGTACTGATAACAGCTCTGCATACTGATTATTCACACCATGTCGTTAACAAGACTGGTAGGTGCCATTCATAACGGAAAACCTCAAATCATGTGTCACCAGAATGTTCAGTTTTGGATAACACCATTTATAAAGGCTCATGCATGCTTGTAACAGGTTATGAAGAATTATACCAGCAGGCTGTAAGTGAAGAGGTACCCAGTTCTGTTGTAGTGACATACAACAGTATGATTAGGCCTAGTTCAGGAATGTATTGAAACATTAATCATGTAATTTTATTCACCTTTACTCTTCACATGCTTTCATAAGGAGATGGATCACGAGGTAAGGTTGGTGTTAAACACCAGGGTTTCTTCCACAAGAAGACGCCCTTTATCTAACAGCCTATATCAGGCCTCTCCATGTATGTTCCTGGAGAGCTACCCTCCTGTAGGTTTTCACTCCAATCCCAGCTGGAACTAATCTGATTCATTTTAGCTGGCTAGATTAGTGAAAACCTACAACATGGTAGCTCTCCAGGAACAGGGTTGGAGAGCCCTAGCCTTTATGATCAACAAAAAAAAGAAACCTAAATGAGTCAAGGATCCTGTTTTTGTGAACCAGGAAGTAAATGTGGAGATTGATATGGTGGTTTACCACTAGGTGGCGATGATGTTACATTATTGCAGTTTTAAAATATCAGGGAACGTGTAATTTTCCTTAGGATTACAGATTGTTCTAGTTGAAAAAGCAATACAAAAGCAATACAAAGATTAGCATTTTTAAACATTTTAACTACCTGATATTTACGAAATACCCTAATTCCAGGTGACATTGATCTAGCATACCTCTTCTCTTGTCTTCCAGGAGTTTATAGACAGTGGAAACGATCTGATCAGTTCAGATCAGTGGTCATTCAGACTGATTGTAGGGTGATGCCTACTGTTGGTGGACGTGGTAATGATTTACTGTTGTATGTTTTAACCAGGGCACTGCACTGCTTTTCTTACCCGGCGGCACCAAGCTGTTTGCTGTGTTCTACACAATAGGGAACCTTGCTGCGCTCTCCAGGTGAGTCATTCATCCATCCATCCATCCATCCATCCATCCATCCATCCATCCATCCATCCATCCATCCATCCATCCATTCATTCATTCATTCATTCATTCATTCATTCATTCATAAATTAATGTATTTATTTGTTCATTCATTCATTCATACATGATTTGTGAGCAGTACTGTTGTTACTGCCAAAGTTAAAGGCAAAGCAATTTCCATTAAGCTATACTTAATGCATATACTTTTACAAATACATTACATTTCAATAGATGTTCAGAAATTAAATTTCTTCAATTAAAATTTCATATGAGGAAATGTGACTGGAAGTTCCGTCCTATCCATCTAACTTTGGAAGCCGTTATTCATCTCCTGCCCCATCACCAGTTTGGAATGTACGCAGTAGCAGTCTGTCAGTAGCAGTCTGTCAGTAGCAGTCTGTCAGTAGCAGTCTGTCAGTAGCAGTCTGTCAGTAGCAGTCTGTCAGTAGCAGTCTGTCAGTAGCAGTCTGTCAGTAGCAGTCTGTCAGTAGCAGTCTGTCAGTAGCAGTCTGTCAGTAGCAGTCTGTCAGTAGCAGTCTGTCAGTAGCTGTCTGTCAGTAGCAGTCTGTCAGTAGCTGTCTGTCAGTAGCTGTCTGTCAGTAGCAGTCTGTCAGGCGTCGGAGGGGAGGCTGCAGTTTTACAGCCTCTTAACCAACTAAGTTATTTTGTTAATTTTTTTGCATTGCTAGTTTGTAACTTATTTATTATTGGTATTATTATTATTGGTATTATTATTATATATATCATTTTTCTTACTCTTTTCCATATACTGTATTGTTGGTTAAGGGCTTGTTAGTCAGCATTTCACTGTCAGGTCTACACCTGTTGTATTGTTGGTTAAGGGCTTGTTAGTAAGTATTTCACTGTAAGGTCTACACCTGTTGTTTTGTTGGTTAAGGGCTTGTTAGTCAGCATTTCACTGTAAGGTCTACACCTGTTGTATTGTTGGTTAAGGGCTTGTTAGTCAGCATTTCACTGTAAAGTCTACACCTGTTGTATTGTTGGTTAAGGGCTTGTTAGTCAGCATTTCACTGTAAGGTCTACACCTGTTGTATTGTTGGTTAAGGGCTTGTTAGTAAGCATTTCACTGTAAGGTCTACACCTGTTGTATTGTTGGTTAAGGGCTTGTTAGTAAGCATTTCACTGTAAGGTCTACACCTGTTGTATTGTTGGTTAAGGGCTTGTTAGTCAGCATTTCACTGTAAGGTCTACACCTGTTGTATTGTTGGTTAAGGGCTTGTTAGTCAGCATTTCACTGTAAGATCTACACCTGTTGTATTGTTGGTTAAGGGCTTGTTAGTCAGCATTTCACTGTAAGGTCTACACCTGTTGTATTGTTGGTTAAGGGCTTGTTAGTCAGCATTTCACTGTAAGGTCTACACCTGTTGTATTCGGCACATGTGACAAATTCAGTTTTATTTGATTTGAAGTGTAGAGGGGTGTTCAAGTCATGGAATAAGAATTAGATCCGGTTATAGGTTATAGGTCCCGATCTAGTGATTCTATGGTTCAGATGTCAGTAGTACCATTTGGTTTGTCCTCCTTATGAAATTTCCCTCCCGGGGGATCAATAAAGTACCTATCTATCTACCTATCTACTATGCAGTAGTTGTCTAAATGTTCACACAGAACAGAAGCACACTGGATGGGTTCCCTATTGAGCTTGGTGTAGTGGTCCTGCGAGGCTCAGTTGGTAAGAGCATGGCACTAACAACACCAAGGTCGTGGGTTCATTTCTCGCAGGGATCACATACCAAACATGTGGCCTATGCACTCAATGTCCTGTAAGTAAGTTGCTTTGGACACAATGTGTAGCTGTCTAGGATTCATTGTGGTTTAGGGTTTATATAGTTCAGAACATGCTGTACAGTGCAGCAATGTCTTTGGTTGAATTGCTGATGGTGGAACAGGTCTGTTGGGTTTAGTTTGTTATCTAAGAATCAAGAAAAGGTTGAGCTGCCAGATAAACATATCACACGTCATACCAAAGACTCTGAAAATGAAACCCGATGCCTCTCTGCATGGCACTCAGCATTAAGGAGATGGATTAAACTGTGACAGACTAGCGTCCTGTCCAGCGGGTGTACTTGTACTAGGGATGAAACGATTACCGGTTTCACGATAAACCACGGTAAAATTCCCGACGGTTAGTAATACCGTTTGAAATTGTAATTATCATTGTTTGATTACCACGGTTTGAAAAACTCACGGTAAATAAGTATCAACCAAACTTAATCGAAGATGGTTACACTGTCTGCAGAACATGCACAAAAAAATGCTGTGAAAGGCGGCAACACTCCAAATCTCTTGATTCATCTTCGTGACCACCAGCCACTACAATAGCGAATGCAAGGTAAGTTAACTTTTAGCTCAATGCATGATGTGGGGACTTCGGAATGGGGGGAAATGTCATGGTTTGTCTGTATAACTTGCTAATAGCTTGTCAATAATGTAAACTGAAGCTTTCAGTGTTACCTACTCTTATAAAAACACTACACATTGTTTTCTGCTGCTGTATGTGTCGTGTGTCTGCAGACTATTCGCCCATTGCACACGACATTATGTAGTTTAGTCACACAACCAACATATTTTGTTCATTTAAAATCCGTCAATCGTAGACTTGGTTATAAAAGTCTTCCAACAGGAGAAACACTATACAGTCGTGGTCAAAAGTATTGAGAATGACACAAGTATTGGTCTCCACAAAGTTTGCTGCCTCGGTGTTGATGATGGCAATTTGCATATACTCCAGAATGTCATGAAGAGTGATCAGATGAATTGCAATTAATTGCAAAGTCCCTCTTTGCCATGAAAATGAACTAAATCCCCCAAAAACATTTCCACTGCATTTCAGCCCTGCCACAAAAGGACCAGCTGCCATCATGTCAGTGATTGTCTCGTTAACACAGGTGAGAGTGTTGACGAGGACAAGGCTGGAGATCACTCTGTCATGCTGATTGAGTCAGAATAACAGACTGGAAGCTTTAAAAGGAGGATGGTGCTTGAAATCATTGTTCTTCCTCTGTCAACCATGGTTACCTGCAAGGAAACACGTGCCGTCATCATTGCTTTGCACAAAAAGGGCTTCACAGGCAAGGATATTGCTGCTGGTAAGATTGCACCTAAATCAACCATTTATCGGATCATCAAGAACTTCAAGGAGAGAGGTTCAATTGTTGTGAAGAAGGCGTCAGGGCACCCAAGAAAGTCCAGCAAGCGCCAGGACCGTCTCCTAAAGTTGATTCAGCTGCGTGATCGGGGCACCACCAGTGCAGAGCTTGCTCAGGAATGGCAGCAGGCAGGTGTGAGTGCATCTGCACGCACAGTGAGGCGAAGACTTTTGGAGGATGGCCTGATGTCATGAAGAGCAGCAAAGAAGCCACTTCTCTCCAGGAAAAACATCAGGGACAGACTGATATTCTGCAAAAGGTACAGGGATTGGACTGCTGAGAACTGGGGTAGAGTCATTTTCTCTGATGAATCCCCTTTCCGATTGTTTGGGCCATCCGGAAAACACCTTGTCCAGAGAAGACAAGGTGAGCGCTACCATCAGTCCTGTGTCATGCCAACAGTAAAGCATCCTCAGACCATTCATGTGTGGGGTTGCTTCTCAGCCAAGGGAGTGGGCTCACTAACAATTTTACCTAAGAACACAGCCATGAATAAAGAATGGTACCAACACATCCTCCGAGAGCAACTTCTCCCAACCATCCAAGAACAGTTTGGTGACGACCAATGCCTTTTCCAGCATGATGGAGCACCTTGCCATAAGGCAAAAGTGATAACTAAGTGGCTCGGGGAACAAAACATCAACATTTTGGGTCCATGGCCAGGAAACTCTCCAGACCTTCATCCCATTGAGAACTTGTGGTCGATCCTCAAGAGGCGGGTGGACAAACAAAAACCCACAACTTCTGACAAACTCCAAGCATTGATTATGCAAGAATGGCCTGCCATCAGTCAGGATGCGGCCCAGAAGTTAATTGACAGCATGCCAGGGCGGATTGCAGATGTCTTGATAAAGAAGGGTCAACACTGCAAATATTGACTCTTTGCATAAACTGAATGTCATTGTCAATGAAAGCCTTTGACACTTTGCATGGGGTCATTGCATATACTCAAATGCAACACAGAAGATAGTGTGTGAGTGAGATGATGATAATAATTATAATATAACAACACCAATAATAAAAATACATTTGCTATTCCTTTGTTTCCAGAGTGGGTGTGCAGCAGACAAACCCAGTGATGCTACTGGTCCCTCCTCATCTACAGTTGTGACAGAGACACTCCAGCAAGCGTTTAAAAGGCAGGCTGCTTTATGAACCCACATCAAAAACATGCTCAAGACCTCACTGCAGCCCTTCCATATTACATTGCAAAGGACATGATACATTTTTACATTTCAATCTCAAGTGAACAAAGATTCAGATATACAGGATGTTAGGCCAGCAGCACCTTATTTCTTTATGAAGGACAGAACGGACATACAATCAGTGCTGTTCATTTGATTTGTTTACATATTTTGTGTTGTTATTTTAATGTCAACACCTGCACATTGGATGTGTTTCCATATGGTTGTATTGTTCTTACAGACACATTGCTTTACTTGTGTTGCTTTTATATGAACATTTGATTTGCTTACTTAAGGTTGTGTTCATTAAAACCTGCACCAGGGAAACTTTTACCACATGGTGCCATCTTTAATGGTAATGTTATTATGTTAATGTTTATGCACACAAAGTGCATAGTGCTGCTAATTTTGTTTGTTGGTTTTCAATATAAAACTTGATGAAATTATTTCATTTTGTGTATCAATACTTTTTTAACATTTCCAGCACATTTTAATAATACTGTGATAATACTGATAAACGTGATAATTTTGGTCACTATAATCGTGATATTACATTTTCATACCGTTTCGTCTCTAACTTGTACACCGTAGCGAACCATGACTATAGGACCTAGGCCTTCAGAGGGACCAAAACTCTTCCGATACCTTGTATAAAATAAAATAAATCTAGAAAATAACAGACAACATAGCGTCACTTAATGCGCCCAACATTATATCCCCTGTAGTCGGACCATTCTTATTCTAGTGAAGAAGGAGCAATGCTTTTTGGTGACATTATAAATGAATCAATAGGCCTGGCCGCGCTTAGGGCTGTTACAGATACAGAACTGGCATGGACACTGTGTTCACACAGCCTATGGTAGCCTAGCACCACTAACACCGATATCTACAACAAAAGTGTCATAGCAAAGGTGACAGGCTCATGGCGCTGAAAGGACAGAGACCGTAATACCTGTGCACTCCATGGCGCTGAAGGAGAGCCAGTTCTGGTAAAACACATGGACACAGCAGATAGACAGGCGACAGCAGTCACACAGGCGACAGCAGTCACACACAGCATCAAATAATGTTACAGAATAAGCTGCCCATTCACTCCAGTAGGACCCTCACTAGATGATGTAGACACATTTTGAAAGTTACTATTGAAAAGGGTGATGCTAACAAATTAGCAACAACATCCACTTTGAAGTTTATAACAGCTGCTGCAGCCGCCGTCGCCATTGTCACACTACTATAAAACAAGCTAGCTAATATCACACTACTATAAACAAGCTAGCTAACATTATCACACTACTATAAAACAAGCTAGCTAATATCACACTACTATAAACAAGCTAGCTAATATTATCACACTACTACAACACAAGCTAGCTAACATTATCACACTACTATAAACAAGCTAGCTAATATTATCACACTACTACAACACAAGCTAGCTAACATTATCACACTACTATAAAACAAGCTAGCTAATATCACACTACTATAAACAAGCTAGCTAATATTATCACACTACTACAACACAAGCTAGCTAACATTATCACACTGCTACAACACAAGCTAGCTAATATTATCACACTGCTACAACACAAGCTAGCTAATATTATCACACTACTACAACACAAGCTAGCGAACATTATCACACTACTATAAAACAAGCTAGCTAACATTATCACACTGCTACAACACAAGCTAGCTAACATTATCACACTGCTACAACACAAGCTAGCTAACATTATCACACTACTATAACACAAGCTAGCTAACATTATCACACTGCTACAACACAAGCTAGCTAATATTATCACACTGCTACAACACAAGCTAGCTAATATTATCACACTGCTACAACACAAGCTAGCTAACATTATCACACTACTACAACACAAGCTAGCTAACATTATCACACTACTATAAAACAAGCTAGCTAATATTATCACACTACTACAACACAAGCTAGCTAACATTATCACACTACTATAAAACAAGCTAGCTAATATTATCACACTGCTACAACACAAGCTAGCTAACATTATCACACTACTACAACACAAGCTAGCTAACGTTACTAGCGTTAGTGTGGAAAACTACTGCTTGTGCCACAGATTATTTTCTCTTGCCCACTCAGTAGTTTTACTCTCCAAGATATCTGATGGTTTTGATCTAGGTTACCTAGTAATGTTAATTTTTACTCTGCTGCCAAACGAGGATGGGTGGCCCTCCCCTCTGAGCCTGGTTCCTCCCCTCTGAGCCTGGTTCCTCCCCTCTGAGCCTGGTTCCTCCCCTCTGAGCCTGGTTCCTCCCCCCTGAGCCTGGTTCCTCCCCTCTGAGCCTGGTTCCTCCCCCCTGAGCCTGGTTCCTCCCCCCTGAGCCTGGTTCCTCCCCCCTGAGCCTGGTTCCTCCCCTCTGAGCCTGGTTCCTCCCCCCTGAGCCTGGTTCCTCCCCCCTGAGCCTGGTTCCTCTAAGTTTCTTCTTTTATTTGGGAGTGTTTCCATGCCACTGCGCTTCTGCTTGCTAAAATTAAGTTGGTTGATTGGTTATTACAGTCACAGACAGGTGTTGTGTCGTCTCAACGTTGTGTGTGGCTGTCTTTTGACAGATTGACACAGTGTACATTTTTTGACGAACGGGAAACTCTCACGTCTCATTGTTTCAGGTGTTATCTTTATTTTATTTTTTTATTTATTAGGATCCCCATTAGCCGACGCCGATGGCAACATCTAGTCTTACTGGGGTCCGACACATAACGACAAAGGCATTACAGACAAAATACTTTACAATTTACATACATTTAAAAACATTAACATGTAGTCCCATGTAGCTCAGTTGGTAGAGCTGTGTGTTTACACAGCGACAACACTGTGAAAGAAACTGGGACAGTGTCTTGTGTGTTTACACAGCGACAACACTGTGTAAAAGAAACTGGGACAGTGTCTTGTGTGTTTACACAGCGACAACACTGTGTCGAAGAAACTGGGACAGTGTCTTGTGTGTTTACACAGCGACAACACTGTGTCGAAGAAACTGGGACAGTGTCTTGTGTGTTTACACAGCGACAACACTGTGTAAAAGAAACTGGGACAGTGTCTTGTGTGTTTACACAGCGACAACACTGTGTGAAAGAAACTGGGACAGTGTCTTGTGTGTTTACACAGCGACAACACTGTGAAAGAAACTGGGATAGTGTCTTGTGTGTTTACACAGCGACAACACTGTGTAAAAGAAACTGGGACAGTGTCTTGTGTGTTTACACAGCGACAACACTGTGTGGAAGAAACTGGGAGAGTGTCTTGTGTGTTTACACAGCGACAACACTGTGTAAAAGAAACTGGGACAGTGTCTTGTGTGTTTACACAGCGACAACACTGTGTGAAAGAAACTGGGACAGTGTCTTGTGTGTTTACACAGCGACAACACTGTGAAAGAAACTGGGATAGTGTCTTGTGTGTTTACACAGCGACAACACTGTGTAAAAGAAACTGGGACAGTGTCTTGTGTGTTTACACAGCGACAACACTGTGTGGAAGAAACTGGGAGAGTGTCTTGTGTGTTTACACAGCGACAACACTGTGTGGAAGAAACTGGGAGAGTGTCTTGTGTGTTTACACAGCGACAACACTGTGTGGAAGAAACTGGGACAGTGTCTTGTGTGTTTACACAGCGACAACACTGTGTGGAAGAAACTGGGACAGTGTCTTGTGTGTTTACACAGCGACAACACTGTGTAAAAGAAACTGGGACAGTGTCTTGTGTGTTTACACAGCGACAACACTGTGTAAAAGAAACTGGGAGAGTGTCTTGCGTGTTTACACAGCGACAACACTGTGTGGAAGAAACTGGGAGAGTGTCTTGTGTGTTTACACAGCGACAACACTGTGTAAAAGAAACTGGGACAGTGTCTTGTGTGTTTACACAGCGACAACACTGTGTGGAAGAAACTGGGACAGTGTCTTGTGTGTTTACACAGCGAAAACACTGTGTAAAAGAAACTGGGACAGTGTCTTGTGTGTTTACACAGCGACAACACTGTGTGGAAGAAACTGGGACAGTGTCTTGTGTGTTTACACAGCGACAACACTGTGTAAAAGATACTGGGACAGTGTCTTGTGTGTTTACACAGCGACAACACTGTGTAAAAGAAACTGGGACAGTGTCTTGTGTGTTTACACAGCGACAACACTGTGAAAGAAACTGGGACAGTGTCTTGTGTGTTTACACAGCGACAACACTGTGTAAAAGAAACTGGGACAGTGTCTTGTGTGTTTACACAGCGACAACACTGTGTAAAAGAAACTGGGACAGTGTCTTGTGTGTTCTAACTCCTGGTTTCTGTTCTGAACCACAAACAGTAGTGTCATGTTTACACTGGGTCTTTGTCCCAAATGGAACCCTATTCCCTATGTAGTGCACTACATTTGACCAGGGCCCATGGTGCACTATGTGGGGAATAGGGTGCCATTTGCAACACAGACAGGGCTTTTGTCCAGTATGTCCACATAATAACTGCTCAGCGACAACACTGTGTGGAAGAAACTGGGACAGTGTCTTGCGTGTTTACACAGCGACAACACTGTGTAAAAGAAACTGGGACAGTGTCTTGTGTGTTTACACAGCGACAACACTGTGTAAAAGAAACTGGGACAGTGTCTTGCGTGTTTACACAGCGACAACACTGTGTAAAAGAAACTGGGACAGTGTCTTGCGTGTTTACACAGCGACAACACTGTGTAAAAGAAACTGGGACAGTGTCTTGCGTGTTTACACAGTGACAACACTGTGAAAGAAACTGGGACAGTGTCTTGTGTGTTCTAACTCCTGGTTTCTGTTCTGAACCACAAACAGTAGTGTCATGTTTACACTGGGTCTTTGTCCCAAATGGAACCCTATTCCCTATGTAGTGCACTACATTTGACCAGGGCCCATGGTGCACTATGTGGGGAATAGGGTGCCATTTGCAACACAGACAGGGCTTTTGTCCAGTATGTCCACATAACTGCTCAGACTTTCATATTTCAATGAAGGTGTAAATTCAGATTGGCAGGTTCATAAGTAACTTATAAGTGTCACATTGTATAATATTTAGGCTCACAAGCCCTTCAGCAAATGGTGGTTATGTAATGGTTACTTTAATGGTTACTACTACTCAAACTGACTATGTTGGAAAAACTGCCTGAGGGAAGTTGGCTGTTTATTTAGCAGTAACACCTGCCACAGTTTTCCAGAGATTCCTATGTGGCCACACTGACTTGCTGGGTTAATTTAAATGGGACTACCTACCAAGGCCCCACCTCTCTGCACCTTTTCCAGGTTAGCTAGTCAATGATGTACCTGTGGTTCTAGAACACTGTGTAGTGGCCTTGGTAGGTATCCCAGGGTTACCAGGCCCTGCCCCTGATCCTAGGCTTGTCAGGACAAACCTTTTAAGTTAAAACCCAACTACAGAACTACCTCCAAGCCTTTAAGTTAAAAACAGAATTGCCTTAGGTCCTAAGTCCTTAAGTTAAAGGGAACTGCTCATCTGTACCTCTAACAACAAACACTACTAAAACAACATATCACCTCACAGGTCTCCATCTCTACGTTGGGAAACGTTAGTCACCTGCCCAAGAAAAGAACTCATAAAGACTGTGTGAAGAGGCAGTATGTAGCAGTGTGCAAACTGATCCCAAAGATTTGTTTTTTGAACACTACTGTAGTAAGGGAAATTTAACCAGAAATATAGCACATTGCACCTTTTTTTAAATGAACCATTGAACAGCATGAAATGTACACTAGGTTTCCATTGAACAGCATTGTACACTAGGTTTCCATTGAACAGCATTGTACACTAGGTTTCCATTGAACAGCATTGTACACTAGGCTTCCAATGAACAGCATTGAACAATAGGTTTCCATTGAACAGCATTGAACACTAGGTTTCCATCCAATTGGTGACAAGTAGTGTTTCCACCAAACTGACTTGTTGCAGATTAGAATCAGTGCATGATGACATAGTGCACATGAAGTATACTTTATTTGTGTACATTGTCATATGCATTAAATAACACATGTCCCTACTCTGGTCTTGGCATGTGCACTCCTTCCCCTCATCTCCACTCCACTTCCCCTCCTTCCCCTCATCTCCACTACACTTCCCCTCCTTCCCCCCAGCTCCACTACACTTCCCCTCCTTCCCCTCAGCTCCACTACACTTCCTCTCCTTCCCCTCAGCTCCACTCCACTTCCTCTCCTTCCCCTCATCTCCACTACACTTCCTCTCCTTCCCCTCAGCTCCACTCCACTTCCCCTCCTTCCCCTCATCTCCACTACACTTCCCCTCCTTCCCCTCAGCTCCACTACACTTCCTCTCCTTCCCCTCAGCTCCACTCCACTTCCTCTCCTTCCCCTCAGCTCCACTCCACTTCCTCTCCTTCCCCTCAGCTCCACTCCACTTCCTCTCCTTCCCCTCAGCTCCACTCCACTTCCTCTCCTTCCCCTCAGCTCCACTCCACTCCACTTCCTCTCCTTCCCCTCAGCTCCACTCCACTTCCTCTCCTTCCCCTCAGCTCCACTCCACTTCCTCTCCTTCCCCTCAGCTCCACTCCACCTCCTCTCATCCCTCCTTCCCCTCAGCTCATCTCCTCCACTTCACTCTGTCAGAGCAGTGTGTTGTTTACATCACCAGTCAGACAGAGCGCTCCTCTCCTCATCTGATCACACACTGATGACCTTCTGCTCCCCTCCACCCTCCTCTCCTCCACCCTGCTCTTCTCTACCCAGCTCCACCCTCCTCTCTCCTCCCCCTCCTCTCCTCCACCCTCCTTCTCTCCCTCTCCTCCACCTCAGCTTTGCTCCATTCTCCTCTCCTCTCCTCCACCTTAGCTTCACTCCATTCTCCTCTCCTCCACCTCAGCTTCACTCCATTCTCCTCTCCTCTCCTCCATCTCAGCCTCACTTCATTCTCCTCCCCTCTCCTCCACCTTAGCTTCACTCCATTCTCCTCTCCTCCCCTCCACCTCAGCTTCACTTCATTATCCTCTCCTCCCTCCTCCACCTCAGCTTCACTCCATTCTCCTCTCCTCTCCTCCTCTCCTCCACCTCAGCTTCACTCCATTCTCCTCTCCTCCTCTCCTCCACCTTAGCTTCACTCCATTCTCCCCTCCTCTCCTCCACCTCAGCTTCACTCCATTCTCCTCTCCTCCACCTCAGCTTCACCCCGTGGCTGTCTGAGAGCCTGTTTGCGTCACCAGTCACAGAAAGACGGATTTGATGCTCTTCAATCACACAGCCCACTCACATGTGCATGCACGGGGACACACATACACATACACACATATACACACACACACTCACACACAGCGCACTCAAGCGAACCCTCCCACTCAGCCCGCAGGGTCTTTGTGTGAAAGCAGATGACGTAGGTTAGATGGATGCATCTCTCCAGAGCTGGGGTGGCAGAAAAGGAGGAGGAAGTGATGAATGGATCAAGATGACAGATCCATCCAAACAATCGATCCATCAGAGCTGGTGCTTAACAAATTATACTGATGACTGATCCTGTAAGGGTGGCGGTGTGGTGACTGTAAGGGTGTCGGTGTGGTGACTGTATGGGTGTCGGTGTGGTGACTGTAAGGGTGTCGGTGTGGTGACTGTAAGGGTGACGGTGTGGTGACTGTAAGGGTGACTGTAAGGGTGACGGTGTGGTGACTGTAAGGGTGTCGGTGTGGTGACTGTAAGGGTGACGGTGTGGTGACTGTAAGGGTGACGGTGTGGTGACTGTGAGGGTGACGGTGTGGTGACTGTAAGGGTGTCTTTTTTTAAATTACTTTTTTGTAATTGTAGTTTTGTTGTTTCCTTTTACGATATAACAACAATGCAATTGAATTACATTTGGCACTAAACAATAGAGCACCTGGAAAGCAACCAGACCCCCTGCCCCCCGCCACGCCACAGCCCCACTTCAAAACGCTACAAATAAAAAACAACCTAATCCATTCTAGAACCAGGCTGCAACGCAATAAAATGTAGAAGAAGTCAAGGGGCAAATATATAACAACAACTATTACAACAAAAGGAAAAACTAAATAAAAATAATAATACGAAAAAAAATAAACCCTACCAGGCGTCTGTGTCTGTCTGTAGTCTATCAGGCCATTACATATTGTTTTCACTCTCTATCTATGAGAGAAAATGTCCCCAGAAGGTAGAGAGTTTACCATTAATTTTATAAATCAATCTTTCATATGAAGCTGTTTCTGCCAAGGCCACGTACCATTCCTTATATGAGGGAGGGTCCTTCTCCCTCCAGTGTCTCAATATGACTCATTTGGCTGTGGTTAGAGAAACCTTCAGCCAGTTTAAACCTGAGCTTCTCAGTACGTCAGTATCCTTAGTATTATTCATTAATAGAAAATAAGGATTTACAATAATTGTGGTACCCAGAATATCCCCGATCTTTTCCATTACCTTCTGCCAAAAGGTATGTAAGCTTGGACAGTCACAGAACATATGGATCATGTCACCTGTACATGACTGACATCTCCAGCATAGGTTGGATTCTATCAAACCTATTCTGTTCAACCTCAGAGGAGTCCAATAAATCCTATTGAACACTTGTTCAAGTTGAATCAGCTTGGACCGGTCATCTCTCATAGGGAGGATCATCTGTTGTACTATTATATTCCATTCCTCTCCATATGCTACCTCCATGTCTTTTTCCCATATGGCCTTTAGGCCCTTACAAGTTCCATTAAATGCACCTATAAGGTGGCTATATATAAGCCCTGCGGTATGTGGTAATTTGCATAGGATTTCTATCTTAACGCTTATATTGGAATGTACTGGGAATTTGTTGTCGTTTTGTCCTACCCTAAGCTGGAGATACCTCCAAAAGTCTTGTTTCTGTAAATTATACTTGGACCTTAGTTCTTCAAAATAGGTAAAAGTGTTTTCTTGATGTAGACAACCAGTGTTCTTTATCCACTTTCTATACCAATCTTCCCAGAAAACCATGTGTCCCCATATTTTCAATTTAGGGTTGTTCCATAACGAAGCAGAGCTTGTCAAGAAAGGTGAAGATCTCTCTCTCTTATGAATCTGGCTCCATATATTTTTAGTATGGGACATTATTGGATTCTGCAGTCCCACTTTTTGTTCACACAAATAATCTGATGCTCTGAATGGGGCATTTAGTTCCTCTTCCATGTCCTCTCAAATAGGCCTAGTCGAGTTGTCAATCAAGAGAGAGCTTATTTGGGCAGCTACAAAGGCTTCTTGATATTGTTTCATGTTAGGGAGCTTTAATCCTCCCTTCTCAGTCTTTGCCTGTAATCGCGCTAGTTTCATCCTGGCCTTTTTACCGGCCCAAACAAACTCAGTAATAATTTTGTCTATGGATTTAAAAGTATAGGCAGTTATGGATAGTGGTAACATGCTGATGACGTAATTCAGTTTAGTAGCTATGACATCTTTATAACTTTGAAATGTGTAGCTTATCCCAGCTCTTAAACTGGAGTTGAATATTGTTCAATAGTTGGGTCAAGGTTTTCAGAAATAATGTTCTCTAGACCAGGATTTAAAGCGATCCCCATGTACCTCAAGTTTTTAGGAACCCATTGAAATCTCCAGCTGAGGAGGTCATTTCTCAGACAATGTTTTAATAGGGGCATTACTTCAGATTTGGTCCAGTTTACTTTATAGCTGATATCTCTGAGAATGCATTTACAAGGTCCAGTAAAGGCAGTATGGAGAGTTGTGGTCTGACATTAATAGTAGTAGGTTGTCTGCATAAAGCAGTAGTTGATTCTCCCTACCTCCCATATTAACCCCTTTGATTGACTGATGCAGCCTAATGGCTTTGGCTAATGGTTCTAATGCTATAATAAATAGGAGAGGCGAGAGACAATCACCTTGTTTCGTGCCTCGTCCTACAGAAAATTGAAATTATTGTTGTTCGTTAGTGACTACTATGGATTTGGGGTTGTTTTACGTAAGTTTAATAATATTCTGAAAGCCCTGTCCAAATCCAAATGTATTTATAGTATAATGCAGGAAGTCCCAGCCCACCCTATCAAAGGCTTTATCTGCATCTAGGGATAAGGCTGCCACGGAAGTATCCAAATCTTTTGCCTTCCAGATGACATGCAATAGGTGTCTAAGATGACCAGTTCTGCCTTTCATAAATCCCACCTGGTCTGGATTTATGATTTTCTTAATGATATGATTCACCCTCATAGCCAGAAGTTTTGTAAACAATTTTCCATCACAATTTATCAAAGAAATTGGACGGTAGCTCCCACACTCATGGGGATCCTTTCCCTTTTTGAGGATTAGGGTGATTACTGCATCAATCATAGGTGGGAGCTCACCTGTGTCAATCGATGTGTTAAATGTTTTCAATATTTCTAAGCTGCTCTGCAAACCTTTTTATAGAAATCACTGGGTATCCCATCCAACCCTGGAGTTTTACCACTGGGTGCTTGTCCTTTAGTTTCGGTCATGTCCTCCAAAATAATGGGGCGTTCTTCCTGTCTTCCTCTGTTAGTTTAGGAAGGTTCAAATTCTGAAAGAATGCCTCTGCTTTCTGCATATCTAAAGGACCGTCTGAAGTATAAAGTTCCTGATAGAAGTCTCGAAATATATTGTTTATTTCTTAATGATTGGTAATCAGCTTGTCTGTCTAATTCCCGATTCCACCTTTCTGCCGATCTGATTCTATAGATTTCAATTGACTGGCCAACACTTTTCCTGCCTTTTCACCTGATTTGTACCATCTCTGCTTTCGTCTGTACTGGGAGTATTCAGCTTTTTTTCTGAATAAAGTATTCAGCTCATATTTGGTTTTTGTCAGATTTACCAGAGAAATGTTGTTAGGATTGGACCAATATTCCCTCTCCAGCATTTTAAACTCTGTTTCAAGTTTATACATTTTCTGTATATCAAATGTCTTAATAGTAGCTGATCGTTGTATCATTACTCTGCGTATGTACGCTTTAAAAGCTTTCCAGACATGTACATGTTTCGCACTATTGTTGTTTGTTTAAAAGAATATCGTAATGTGTGTTTTAAGGAATTCACCAAATGCCTTGCCTGTAAGAGGCATGTGTTCATTAAACAACATTTACATGTTTCTCTTTCTTCTCCTATTCCAACAGGCAGATCAATGGGTGCGTGATCTGTCATAGCTATCGTGCCCACACTGCAGGCACCCACTTTATCTATGAGAGAGTGTGATATCAGAAAGTATTCGATGCGTGAATAAACAGTGTGCCTATTTGAAAAGAATGTGTAATCACGAGCGGTTGGATTGATCAATCTCCATATATCATAAAGACCAGCATCTTTACAAAGTGTTTTAATTGCTTCCTGAGTTTTTGAGGTCCTGGTTAGACCAGTTTTGGATTTATCCCCCCCTAGTACCAGAGGAAAATCACCAAAATCCAGTATTATTTTGTTAAATTGAAGGAAGAACTCTGTGTCCTCCTCATTTAGAGCATATATAAATATTTACAGTAAAATCAATATTCATCCCTCTTTGTCCTTAAACTCTTTGTCCTCTTGAACATGTTACCTTTGGAAAATAGAGTAGAGACACCTCTTTTTTTTTGGTTGAAGTTATTATGGTAAGCCCACACATCTGTCTGCCACCCTAGGAGCATCCTTTTCCAGCAGGTGTAATCCTTTCAAATTCCATGGTGTAACTTTAATCACATTGGTCATTATATCTGAAAGGTTGTAAATATATTATTACCCAAACAAGTGTTAGAATATTTTAAATCAATGCGTTTCTGATAGCCACTGCTTAGCGAATCAATGAAAGTGAACGACTGGTAGTGCCACCCAACTAGAACACTAAACTTTCCATTTAACAAATATGTCATAAACATATCCCAATCCCACAAGGTACAAAAGAAAATACTAAATAAAAAATTCTCCCTCCCCTTAAACCAGGCTTTCATCCGTGTGAAGTGTCCCGAGGTCTTCCTAGCACTGACGCACCAACTAGAATAAGAACGTTTTACCAAAGCCAAATATAGGCATGACCATATACAATGACCGTCATTTGAAATAAGAATTTCTTCTTAACCAACTTAGCTAGTTAAATAAAGGTTAAATAAATAAAATAAAAATTGTCCTGTTTAACGAAAAAATTATTGGGTGTTTTTTGTTTGAATTGTTTAAATTCTAGATTGCTCCTTTTATTTTCCGCAAATAAAAAATGATGTTTGCTTTTCTGGGCCTGTGTGATCTAAATGTTGTCTATTGAATGTATAACCCATAGAAATATAATCCATTTGACATTATGTCTATGGTGTAACCGGTGTGTTTTCCTTTGTGTCTGTAGCACCTGTTTCCTGATGGGACCCCTGAAGCAGTTGAAGAGAATGTTTGAACCGACCAGACTGATAGCCACCTGTGTTGTGCTGGTAACTAGCTACTGCACATCCACATACTCTTAAATAGCCTAGCTTCTGCTTATTGAAGTGACATGCATGTACAGGTATCGTTAATCTTGGCTAACCTAGAACAAAAATCTTGCGTTATTTGGTCAGATAGCGTTTATTTTTACGTTGTCTGTCCATGAGAGGTGAATGTATTGTAAACGATTGATTGATTTCATTGAGTTTATTGACATGACATTGATATTTTAAAAATGACATACGCAGCTGCATCCTCCTAGCATGCCTATATCAGCAAACAGAGCAGCTGCATCCTCCTAGCATGCCTATATCAGCAAACAGAGCAGCTGCATCCCCACTAAGCCTAGCATGCCTATATCAGCAAACAGAGCAGCTGCATCCCCACTAAGCCTAGCATGCCTATATCAGAAAACAGAGCAGCTGCATCCCCACTAAGCCTAGCATGCCAATATCAGCAAACAGAGCAGCTGCATCCTCCTAGCATGCCAATATCAGCAAACAGAGCAGCTGCATCCTCCTAGCATGCCAATATCAGCAAACAGAGCAGCTTCAACTCATATTGACAGTAGAATAAATGATTCTGACTCATATTGACAGTAGAATAAATGATTCTGACTCATATCGACAGTAGAATAAATGATTCTGACTCATATCGACAGTAGAATAAATGATTCTGACTCATATCGACAGTAGAATAAATGATTCTGACTCATATCGATGCCACATAGGTTGTTTTCTAAATGACAAGTTGTTTTTTAGTGGCGTTTGCTCTTTAAGGTTGATCTGCTGCAAGTCAAAACACACACAAAGCTGAGTGGTAATCTGAAGTTAATCCCTCACAGTAGATTACACATTAATCGGATAATACGTTAATGACAGTAGAATTGATAATACATTAATTTAATCAATAGTCAGAAGGTTAACTTTTGTTTTTCTCGTTCTACCTCCAGCTCTGTCTCATTTTGACGCTTTGTGCAGTTTTCTGGGTAAGTATCTGAAAGCCTTTAAAACAGTTCAGTAGCCTACACCGTGACCCTAACCCAGCGTTCCCCAAACTCGGTCCTGGGGACGCCATCTGGTGCACATTCATTTTTTTGCCCTAACGCTACACAGCTCATTCAAATAATCAAAGCTTGACGATGAGTTGATTATTTAAATCAGCTGTGTAGTGTGCTAGGGCCAAAAAAACTAAACGTGTACCCTTCGGGGTCCCCAGGACCGAGTTTGGGAAACGCTGCCGTATGCATTATAACAAATCTACAACACAGCTGTTTGAGAAAAGACATGACATTGGTTCTGTCTCTGTACTCTGTAGTGGAATAAGAAGGGGCTGGCCATCATCTTCTGCATTCTGCAGTTCTTAGCAATGACATGGTAAGCAACGCTCTACTCTTACAGTGCATTCAACTAAGGCCTAAATTCAGTCTGTTTATGTCGCCTCAATCGGAGATTACCGTTATATTTTAATTGCGCTATGACGCGGATGTTCCGCGATACGGCTTGATTCTAGCCCTAAAGGTAAAACCATAGCGATACATTCAATTCTTTTGAAATATATGCGGGAAAAATAACAACCACCCTACATTCAATTATGGGGGAGGTTTGATAATGCTGTGGGGTTGCTTTACTAGCGCCCAAGGTTATTATAGATTCGTGATTTTATATAAAATTGTATTTCTATTAGTTTTTAGATGTTTATTTTAAATTCTGTTTAGCTTCAGTTCGTTTTCAGACTTGATTTACTTGTTTTTTTATTCAGTTTCAGTTTGATAAAAACATTTTATTTTTATTTTTATTTAACATTTATTTAACTAGGCAAGTCAGTTAAGAACAAATTCTTATTTACAATGACGGCCTACCAAAAGGCAAAAGTGCTGTGTTCAACCCAGTGTCCAAAATGTAGGTCTCTGCTGAAGGTTATGGGTCTTCCAGTAGTACAACAACCCCAAAAACACATTTTGGGGCTCCTGGGTGGCGCAGTGGTCAAAGGCACTGCATCTCAGTACAAGAGGCATCACTACAGTCCCTGGTTCAAATACCGTCTGTGATTGGGAGTCCCATAAGTGTTAGTTGGTAGTTATCTTGGCCATAGGCTGTGCAACCAAACACATGTATTGGGTTATTCAGTGTGGAAAGACCAATAAGAAGGTGTGGAGACCACTGTCTTCTATTACTCACAGCTACACTGTCTTCTATTACTCACAGCTACACTGTCTTCTATGACTCACAGCTACACTGTCTTCTATTACTCACAGCTACACTGTCTTCTATTACTCACAGCTTCACTGTCTTCTATTACTCACAGCTACACTGTCTTCTATTACTCACAGCTACACTGTCTTATATTACTCACAGCTACACTGTCTTATATTACTCACAGCTACACTGTCTTATATTACTCACAGCTACACTGTCTTATATTACTCACAGCTACACTGTCTTCTATTACTCACAGCTACACTGTCTTATATTACTCACAGCTACACTGTCTTCTATTACTCACAGCTACACTGTCTTATATTACTCACAGCTACACTGTCTTCTATTACTCACAGCTACACTGTCTTCTATTACTCACAGCTACACTGTCTTCTATTACTCACAGCTACACTGTCTTCTATTACTCACAGCTACACTGTCTTCTATTACTCACAGCTACACTGTCTTCTATTACTCACAGCTACACTGTCTTATATTACTCACAGCTACACTGTCTTATATTACTCACAGCTACACTGTCTTATATTACTCACAGCTACACTGTCTTCTATTACTCACAGCTACACTGTCTTATATTACTCACAGCTACACTGTCTTCTATTACTCACAGCTACACTGTCTTATATTACTCACAGCTACACTGTCTTCTATTACTCACAGCTACACTGTCTTCTATTACTCACAGCTACACTGTCTTCTATTACTCACAGCTACACTGTCTTCTATTACTCACAGCTACACTGTCTTATATTACTCACAGCTACACTGTCTTCTATTACTCACAGCTACACTGTCTTATATTACTCACAGCTACACTGTCTTCTATTACTCACAGCTACACTGTCTTCTATTACTCACAGCTTCACTGTCTTCTATTACTCACAGCTACACTGTCTTCTATTACTCACAGCTACACTGTCTTATATTACTCACAGCTACACTGTCTTATATTACTCACAGCTACACTGTCTTATATTACTCACAGCTACACTGTCTTCTATTACTCACAGCTACACTGTCTTATATTACTCACAGCTACACTGTCTTCTATTACTCACAGCTACACTGTCTTATATTACTCACAGCTACACTGTCTTCTATTACTCACAGCTACACTGTCTTCTATTACTCACAGCTACACTGTCTTCTATTACTCACAGCTACACTGTCTTCTATTACTCACAGCTACACTGTCTTCTATTACTCACAGCTACACTGTCTTATATTACTCACAGCTACACTGTCTTATATTACTCACAGCTACACTGTCTTATATTACTCACAGCTACACTGTCTTATATTACTCACTTCTCATCAGACTGCAGTTCACTTGATGGGGGTTGAACTCTTGTGTGTCAATGAGAGCTTAGCTGACTTGGCTCCAGCTGATTGGCTCACTGGGCTAGTGCATGTGCTAAATCCTCTTAATGGTTAAACACTGAAGATGTGCACTGTGCCTGTACTGTTGTACCTGCCTTTACTGACTTTACTTGTACACGTTTAAAATTACGTTTAAATACAGCAGACAACAAATGGACAATAGAAAAGTCCTAACCGTTATGTACAGCATATAACGATGAAAGAAGACCCGCCTTCTGGCCAAGCACTGAAACATGAACCCCAGCTGTTAGGAGGGGTGTCACACCTTATTGATAGGAACATGAACCCCAGCTGTTAGGAGGGGTGTCACACCTTATTGATAGGAACATGAACCCCAGCTGTTAGGAGGGGTGTCACACCTTATTGATAGGAACATGAACCCCAGATGTTAGGAGGGGTATCACACCTTATTGATAGGAACATGAACCCCAGATGTTAGGAGGGGTATCACACCTTATTGATAGGAACATGAACCCCAGCAGTTAGGAGGGGTGTCACACCTTATTGATAGGAACAAGGTGTGTTAGTTGTGTAGTTGTGCTGGGGAGTACCCTATACCCAGCCAGGTCCTTGGGTCTTAATGGATGTGTGAGCCTTTCTAAGGGCTTTGACCTTAAAGATCTCATCCAAGCCTGTGTTTTAATCCAAGTACCTTGCCCACCCTGGATACAACCTGGCTGTACTGGATACAACCTGGCTGTCCTGGATACAACCTGGCTGTCCTGGATACAACCTGGCTGTCCTGGATACAACCTGGCTGTCCTGGATACAACCTGGCTGTCCTGGATACAACCTGGCTGTACTGGATACAACCTGGCTGTCCTGGATACAACCTGGCTGTCCTGGATACAACCTGGCTGTCCTGGATACAACCTGGCTGTCCTGGATACAACCTGGATACAACCTGGCTGTCCTGGATACAACCTGGCTGTCCTGGATACAACCTGGCTGTCCTGGATACAACTTGAATACCTGGCCGGAAGGATCTCTGACTGTTATCCTACTGTTGAACCTGGCTGTCCTGGATACAACCTGGCTGTCCTGGATACAACCTGGCTGTCCTGGATACAACCTGGCTGTCCTGGATACAACCTGGCTGTCCTGGATACAACCTGGCTGTCCTGGATACAACCTGGCTGTCCTGGATACAACCTGGCTGGCAGGATCTCTGACTGTTATCCTTTTGGAGTTAAGCTCAGCTACTACACAGCAGAAGACCAGCAGTTGGAATCTTATCTCTGTAACTTATCTCTGTATCTTCCAGTTCCATCAACATGTATGTACAATCTGACTGTCATAAGAATGTTTTTTATTGTTTTGTTTACAGACCAAATTATTATTATTTATAGATAAAGCAACATGTTACAGACAGACAGACAGACAGACAGACAGACAGAGAAACAGAGAGACATAACCAGAGAGACAGACAGACAGACAGACAGACAGACAGAGACAGAGAGAGAGACATAAACAGAGAGACAGATGGGCCATATTGCCTTTCCTATGTGTTCTAAACACTGAACCAGCTCAGCATAGGGTTAGTTAGTTAGTTAGTTAGTTAGTTAGTTAGTTAGTTAGTTAGTTAGTTAGTAAACATATGTTGACAGCCAGGATCTGGTAAGTTAGTTCGTTAGTTAGTAAACATATGTTGACAGCCAGGATCAGGTTAGTTAAGTTAGTTAGTAAACGTACAGTATGTTGACAGCGAGGGACAGGTTAGTTAGTTAGTTAGTTAGTTAACATATGTTGACAGCGAGGGACAGGTTAGTTAGTTAGTTAGTTAACATATGTTGACAGCGAGGGACAGGTTAGTTAGTTAGTTAACATATGTTGACAGTGAGGGTCAGGTTAGTTAGTTAATAAAAATACAGTATGTTGACAGCGAGATCCAGGTTAGTTAGTTAGTTAACATATGTTGACAGCGAGGGTCAGATTAGTTAGTTAGTAAACATATGTTGACAGTGAGGGTCAGATTAGTTAGTTAGTTAACATATGTTGACAGCGAGGGTCTGGTTAGTTAGTTAGTAAACATATGTTGACAGTGAGGGCCAGGTTAGTTAGTTAGTTAACATATGTTGACAGTGAGGGTCTGGTTAGTTAGTTAGTTAACATATGTTGACAGCGAGGGTCAGGTTAGTTAGTTAGTTAACATATGTTGACAGTGAGGGTCAGGTTAGTTAGTTAACATATGTTGACAGTGAGGGTCTGGTTAGTTAGTTAGTTAACATATGTTGACAGTGAGGGTCAGGTTAGTTAGTTAGTTAACATATGTTGACAGTGAGGGTCTGGTTAGTTAGTTAACATATGTTGACAGTGAGGGTCTGGTTAGTTAGTTAGTTAACATATGTTGACAGTGAGGGTCAGGTTAGTTAGTTAGTTAGTTAGTTAACATATGTTGACAGCGAGGGTCAGGTTAGTTAGTTAGTTAGTTAACATATGTTGACAGTGAGGGTCAGGTTAGTTAGTTAGTTAACATATGTTGACAGTGAGGGTCTGGTTAGTTAGTTAGTTAACATATGTTGACAGTGAGGGTCTGGTTAGTTAGTTAGTTAACATTTGTTGACAGTGAGGGTCTGGTTAGTTAGTTAGTTAACATATGTTGACAGTGAGGGTCAGGTTAGTTAGTTAGTTAGTTAGTTAACATATGTTGACAGCGAGGGTCAGGTTAGTTAGTTAGTTAACATATGTTGACAGTGAGGGTCAGGTTAGTTAGTTAGTTAACATATGTTGACAGTGAGGGTCTGGTTAGTTAGTTAGTTAACATATGTTGACAGTGAGGGTCTGGTTAGTTAGTTAGTTAACATTTGTTGACAGTGAGGGTCTGGTTAGTTAGTTAGTTAACATATGTTGACAGTGAGGGTCTGGTTAGTTAGTTAGTTAACATATGTTGACAGTGAGGGTCTGGTTAGTTAGTTAGTTAGTTAGTAAACATATGTTGACAGCGAGGGTCAGGTTAGTTAGTTAGTTAACATATGTTGACAGTGAGGGTCTGGTTAGTTAGTTAGTTAACATATGTTGACAGTGAGGGTCAGGTTAGTTAGTTAGTTAGTTAGTTAACATATGTTGACAGCGAGGGTCAGGTTAGTTAGTTAGTTAGTTAACATATGTTGACAGTGAGGGTCAGGTTAGTTAGTTAGTTAACATATGTTGACAGTGAGGGTCTGGTTAGTTAGTTAGTTAACATATGTTGACAGTGAGGGTCTGGTTAGTTAGTTAGTTAACATTTGTTGACAGTGAGGGTCTGGTTAGTTAGTTAGTTAACATATGTTGACAGTGAGGGTCAGGTTAGTTAGTTAGTTAGTTAGTTAACATATGTTGACAGCGAGGGTCAGGTTAGTTAGTTAGTTAACATATGTTGACAGTGAGGGTCAGGTTAGTTAGTTAGTTAACATATGTTGACAGTGAGGGTCTGGTTAGTTAGTTAGTTAACATATGTTGACAGTGAGGGTCTGGTTAGTTAGTTAGTTAACATTTGTTGACAGTGAGGGTCTGGTTAGTTAGTTAGTTAACATATGTTGACAGTGAGGGTCTGGTTAGTTAGTTAGTTAACATATGTTGACAGTGAGGGTCTGGTTAGTTAGTTAGTTAGTTAGTAAACATATGTTGACAGCGAGGGTCAGGTTAGTTAGTTAGTTAACATATGTTGACAGTGAGGGTCTGGTTAGTTAGTTAGTTAACATATGTTGACAGCGAGGGCCTGGTTAGTTAGTTAGTAAACATATGTTGACAGTGAGGGTCTGGTTGGTTAGTTAGTTAGTTAGTAAACACACACTTGCTGGAAAGAACAATGTGAAAAGAAAATGTTTGAGTCGGCACAGTATGGTTGTGCTTTTCCCTATAGTTGTGAATTTGGGTACTAAAGTACGTGTGTGTGTGGAGCTGCTTGTCATCTAGTCCCAACACTAACCCACGGACGTCACTAATCCAGTCCTTATTTCTGTCGTAACATTCTCTAGCTGTTATTCCAACCTACTGAGACATGACCTTCCTCTCTCTCACTGTGGTATCTGTCCTAGTCTGATAGACATAACCTTCCTCTCTCTCACTGTGGTATCTGTCCTAGTCTGATAGACATAACCTTCCCCTCTCTCACTGTGGTATCTGTCCTAGTCTGATAGACATGACCTTCCCCTCTCTCACTGTGGTATCTGTCCTAGTCTGATAGACATAACCTTCCTCTCTCTCACTGTGGTATCTGTCCTAGTCTGATAGACATGACCTTCCTCTCTCTCACTGTGGTATCTGTCCTAGTCTGATAGACATAACCTTCCTCTCTCTCACTGTGGTATCTGTCCTAGTCTGATAGACATAACCTTCCTCTCTCTCACTGTGGTATCTGTCCTAGTCTGATAGACATAACCTTCCTCGCTCTCACTGTGGTATCTGTCCTAGTCTGATAGACATAACCTTCCTCTCTCTCACTGTGGTATCTGTCCTAGTCTGATAGACATAACCTTCCTCTCTCTCACTGTGGTATCTGTCCTAGTCTGATAGACATGACCTTCCTCTCTCTCACTGTGGTATCTGTCCTAGTCTGATAGACATGACCTTCCTCTCTCTCACTGTGGTATCTGTCCTAGTCTGATAGACATCACCTTCCTCTCTCTCACTGTGGTATCTGTCCTAGTCTGATAGACATGACCTTCCCCTCTCTCACTGTGGTATCTGTCCTAGTCTGATAGACATCACCTTCCTCTCTCTCACTGTGGTATCTGTCCTAGTCTGATAGACAAAACCTTCCTCTCTCTCACTGTGGTATATGTCCTAGTCTGATATACATAACCTTCCTCTCTCTCACTGTGGTATCTGTCCTAGTCTGATAGACATCACCTTGACAACCACCAGGCACACACACGCGCACGTCTTGGCATAGTACATCCCACACACACACCCCGACATGCTCTCAGACCTGTCTGTGTGTGGGAGTGTACTTCCTGTAACATTCCCCCCTCGGTCCATTGACCGAAACAGCTACACATTGACTGTCTAATAAAGGCCTGTTACTCAGAATGTAACAAGGAATTCCTGCTGACTGCTCAGATGCTCAAATGAGATGCCAAACGTACCAGAATATATTATCCAATGGTTAATAATTTATCTGGATGTTGTCATGACTCGGTTAGTTGGTTGTCTCCTGAATGGAAACTCTCTAACTGTTGTCATGACGTAGTTAGTTGGTTGTCTCCTGAATGGAAACTCTCTAACTGTTGTCATGATGTAGTTAGTTGGTTGTCTCCTGAATGGAAACTCTCTAACTGTTGTCATGACTCAGTTAGTTGGTTGTCTCCTGAATAAAGTTCTCTAATACCCTACTCTGTATCGATACCCTTTCTATCACACCCCCTGAGTGTACAGCCCAAGTTAACAAAACATACAGTGCATTCGCAAAGTATTCAGACCAAATCCCTTTTTCCACATTTTGTTACATTACAGCCTTATTCTAAAATTAATTAAATTAACCTTTTTCCTCATCAACCTACACACAATACCCCATAATGACAAAGTGAAAACTGGTTTTAAGACATTTTTGCAAATATAAAAAACAGAAATAGCTTATTTACATAATTATTCAGACCCTTTGCTATGAAACTCAATTGGGGCGGCAGGTAGCCCAGTGGTTAGAGTGTTGGGCCCGTAACCGAAAGGTTGCTGGATCGAATCCCCGAGCTGACAAGGTACAAATCTGTCGTTCTGCCCCTGAACAAGGCAGTTAACCCACTGTTCCTAGGCCGTCATTGAAAATAAGAATTTGTTCTTAACTGACTTGCCTAGTAAAATAAAGGTAAAATAAAAAAATAAAAAAATTGAGCTCAGGTGCATCCTGTTTCCATTGACCATCTTTGAGATGTTTCTACAACTTGATTGGAGTCCACCTGTGGTAAATTCAATTGATTGGACATGATTTGGAAAGGCACACACCTGTCCATATAAGGTTTTTGTCAGACCAAAAACCAAGCAATGAGGTCAAAGGAATTTTCCGTAGAGCGCCAAGACAGGATAGTGTCGAGGCAACCATCTCTGCAGCACACCACCAATCAGGCATTTATGGGAGAGTGGCTAGACGGAAGCCACTCCTCAGTAAAAGGCACATGACAGCCTGCTTGGAGTTTGCCAAAGGCACCTAAAGACTCTCAGACCATGAGAAACAAGATTCTCTGGTCTGATGAAACCATTATTAAACTCTTTGGCCTGAATGCCAAGCGTCACATCTGGAAGAAACCTGGCACCATCCCTACAGTGAAGCATGGAAGTGGCAGCATCATGCTGTGTGGATATTTTTCAGCGGCAGGGACTGGGAGACTAATAAGGATCGAGGGAAAGATTGAACTGGCCAAAGTACAGAGAGATTCTTGATGAAAACCTGCACCGGACCTCAGACTGGGCGAAGGTTCACCTTCCAACAGGACAACGACCCTATGCACAAAGCCAGTACAACGCAGGAGTAGCTTCGGGACAAGTCTCTGAATGTCTTTGAGTGGCCTAGCCAGAGACCGGACTTGAACCCTATCGAACATCTCTGGAGAGACCTAAAAATAGCTGTGCAGCGACGCTCCCCATCCAACCTGATAGAGCTTGAGAGGATCTGCAGAGAAGAATGGGAGAAACTCCACAAATACAGGTGTGCCAAGCATGTAGCGTCTTCCCTAAGAAGACTCAGTAATCGCTGCCAAAAATTCTTCAACAAAGTACTGAGTAAAGGGTCTGAACACTAATGTAAATGTCATATTTCAGTTTTTATAAATATAAATTGTGTGAAGATTGATGAGGGGAAAAAACGATTTAATCCATTTTAGAATAAGGCTGTAACGTAACAAAATGTGTCAAGGGATCTGAATACTTTGCGAATGCATGATAATATTACAAATAGTTTCCCCCCTCAGTGTACAGGCCACATTAACAGAACGTCATATTACAACTAGTTTACAACCTGACCATGACATCACAAAAGAGATTGTAGTTGAGCCTTTTAAAAGTCATTTCCTGATGATGGTTATTTAAAATCCTCAACCCTCTCCCAGGCCGCTCAATTAGGTTTCAGCTTGCCTTGATAACCAGGATGTAACCCTCTTATTATGGTCATGCATCATTTATTATTCATATAGCTGGAAGACAAACTGATCTTTCATGATGAGTTAGCCTATTGTTTCCATATTGACCCCACCTGTTTCATGTATGTAATGGGAAGGACTACTGATCACACCTCCGGATAGATATCCTGAGCGAGGCTAGTTCTTTTCAGACCGGGCTAGTAAAATATTTGACAAATTAGCCTGACAGGCCAGAAAAATACATTATAATATAGGCTACCTGATACTATTCATGTATATTAAGCCTGTATATTATAACATATAAGCTACCTAATACTGTACCATAACTGTATATTATAATATAGGCTACCTGATACTATACCATACCTGTATATTATAATATAGGCTACCTGATACTATACCTGTATATTATAATATAGACTACCTGATATTATACCTGTATATTATAATATAGGCTACCTGATACTATACCTGTATATTATAATATAGGCTACCTGATACTATACCTGTATATTATAACATTGGCTACCTGATACTATACCTGTATATTATAATATAGGCTACCTGATACTATACTATACCTGTATATTATAATATAGGCTACCTGATACTATACCTGTATATTATAATATAGGCTACCTGATACTATACCTGTATATTATAATATAGGCTACCTGATACTATACCTGTATATTATAACATTGGCTACCTGATACTATACCTGTATATTATAATATAGGCTACCTGATACTATACTATACCTGTATATTATAATATAGGCTACCTGATACTATACCTGTATATTATAATATAGGCTACCTGATACTATACCTGTATATTATAATATAGGCTACCTGATACTATACCTGTATATTATAAAATAGGCTACCTGATACTATACCTGTATATTATAATATAGCCTACCTGATACTATACTATACCTGTATATTATAATATAGGCTACCTGATACTATACTATACCTGTATATTATAATATAGGCTACCTGATACTATACCTGTATATTATAATATAGCCTACCTGATACTATACCTGTATATTATAATATAGCCTACCTGATACTATACCTGTATATTATAATATAGCCTACCTGATACTATACTATACCTGTATATTATAATATAGCCTACCTGATACTATACCTGTATATTATAATATAGCCTACCTGATACTATACTATACCTGTATATTATAATATAGCCTACCTGATACTATACCTGTATATTATAATATAGCCTACCTGATACTATACTATACCTGTATATTATAATATAGCCTACCTGATACTATACCTGTATATTATAATATAGCCTACTTGATACTATACTATACCTGTATATTATAATATAGCCTACCTGATACTATACTATAGATAGATAGATAGATAGATAGATAGATAGATAGATAGATAGATAGATAGATAGATAGATAGATAGATAGATAGATAGATAGATAGATAGATAGATAGATAGATAGGTACTTTATTGATCCCCCGGTGGGGAAATTTCATTGTCAAGCAGCTACAACAAAAACACAGGGCAGGTGCAAAATGCCACAACGAAAGTACACAAAAGACAGATACACGGTACATGATACATAGAGCGGCAGTATGAAAAAGTATAGAAATACAAGATGTCTGGAGTGCAAAAAAAGCTATAAAAGGACATTGCATAGTATGAGTGGTTGGCTGAATATGTACACTATACATTGGTGGATGTTGGATGGTTAACTATACTATACAGGTCGATGGCAGAGAAATACTTCAGTAGCTAATGCGTATGATATGAGCGAGGGTAATAATAGTTTACTTAATAGACAGACTGGGTAAATGAACAGGTAAGTGAAAATTTTGCATGGTTAAATTAGCTGTACAGTTAGGTATACAGTTATATTTACAGATAAGTGAATACTTGCATGTTTACACAAACTGTACAGGTAAATGACAGGAAGAGATACTTTAATAGCTAAATGTGTGTATGATATCATTTGGGGTAATAATAGTAATTCCCTTAAAATACAGTCCTTAGTGCGCAGGGTTTAATTACAGACAACTGCACTTATTGCACATTCGATATACTAAAAGCAATGAGAAAAGGTGCAACTGGCAGGATACTAATATGCATTCCTGAGTGAATGCCTACGTCCAATAATGACTTACAATATTGCATGTGATATAATATAACAACTGTACATGAGTATGTATATACAGACCTGTATGAATAAATAGGTCCTGAGTGGATGAGTGCTGACGGACCAGAGTTACTCACGGATGGATGCATAATTGTTAAACTAGGTCCTAGCACCCCAACAGTTCCAGATCTATGTTGCCGACGGCACGGCACCCCGGTGAGGGTACCTGTATATTATAATATAGCCTACCTGATACTATACTATACCTGTATATTATAATATAGCCTACCTGATACTATACTACTACTCTTCTCTTTCAGGTACAGCATCTCTTATATTCCATTTGCCAGGTAAGATGATTATGTTTCAAACTACAGTACATTACCCTTTTGTGGACCCTGTCTAACTAACTTCATCTGGTGTGATTTGTGGAACCCAGTGGCTTGACCCTGCCGTCACCCTGTGCCCTGTATTCTAGGTTTGGGTCATGTGGGAAAAACTGTTACCTATTTAGTGTACTTTGGTAATATAGCTAACAACAATGTTGTTTCTAGTTTTACTACACAGAACAACTTAAGATTCAGTGCTTCCCCTTTGTCTCAGTGTGATATCACTGGCTGGTTGTGTGATGTGAGGCTCTGTCATAGCGTGTTCCTTATGGCGTTTGTGACTTCAGTGATCCAGTTGGCATGTTGTTTAGTTGACACAAACCCCATGGACAACGTTAAGGGACAATGACAATCCCAGAGACACACACACTGGTTTTATATTTGAGAGCAGCAGCCGTCCATCTACAAATGGCACAATGCTTCACTGAGCTAAACACACTCCCTGATCCCTGATAAAAACACTTTTTTATTTACTTCTAAACACCCCGTTGTTTGACTTCACCATATGGCGCTAATCCCCCTGAGAGTGTGTCCCAAATGGCACCCTATTCCCTATATAGTGCACTACTTTAGATCAGAGCCCTATGGGCCCTGGGCAAAAGTGATGCACTATGTAGGGAATAGGGTGCCATTTGGGACAAAGCCTAAAGCCCTCACCCCACAGAGCTCACCAGAGGGAGTCACGCAGATGGCAGCTTGTTTTTTCAGCCTCAGCCGCCCCTCCCTGCTCCCGCTCTGCCAATGCTTCATATTACCGGAAAATATTAATACGTTTTTGAAAACATGCTTATATATGTTGTTTTTTGTCTAGCCTTCATATTATTATCAGTGGTAAGCTCTGATTGAACCCCTGAGAGTTGACTTTAGTGGTGATTTCTGTCTTGGTAAGGGGGAGGATTAAACCCAAGTCTCTCTCTCTCTGAATCTGTATACAATACTACCATACTGAATCTGTATACAGTACTACCATACTGAATCTGTATACAGTACAACCATACTAAATCTGTATACAGTACAACCATACTGAATCAGTATACAATACTACCATACTGAATCAGTATACAGTACTACCATACTGAATATGTATACAGAAATACCATACTGAATCTGTATACAGTACTACCATACTGAATCTGTATACAGTACTACCATACTGAATCAGTATACAGTACTACCATACTGAATCTGTATACAGTACTACCATACTGAATCAGTATACAGTACAACCATACTGAATCTGTATACAGTACAACCATACTAAATCTGTATACAGTACTACCATACTAAATCTGTATACAGTACTACCATACTGAATCTGTATACAGTACTGAATGGACTAGAGGAAGTATAACTGTAATCTGAGTGAATAGAGGATCTCTGTACATATATCCCACAGGTAGGCTCATTGTTGCTATGCTGTGTTGGGACTCCATGTCAGAACACTTCGGGGCTTGTGTTCCGTATTGCCATTCCTTTGTGGTTATACTCAGTTCTTAGAGACTGACGGGTTTCTGGTTTCTGCCAGCAAATCATTTTGTCCCTCAATCCTCTTGGTTTAAATCCATCTCTGTTGTTTTCCTTTGTTATCACACAGCTGGAGTAATATTTAGATTATGCAATGTTTATAGTATTCCCTTCTAACGTAATGTTCACATTATTTATTTTATAGAACCTTTATTTAACCAGATGAGGCAGTTAAGAACAGATTCGTATTTGTAATGACAGCTAGGGTTAACCCGCAACTTTAGTATGGAGACGTTTCCCTTTGAATAACATAATGCATGCATCATTTATTTTATTTTATTTAATCAAAATTGTTATTTACGAGAATTAACCCCTAATTCTACAGTTCTACCTCCCCTACCTCTAGTCACTGTGGTCCGTCACGCTACTTTGGTGTTGATCTGTGTTGGCTACAACATCATCACTCCCCACACTACTGTAGCCCAAGATGACATCATCACTCCCCACACTAGTAGCCCAAGCTGACATCATTCCTCCCCACAGTCCCTGGTTAAACCTGCTGCTCTCCCAGTCCCTGGTTAAACCTGCTGCTCTCCCAGTCCCTGGTTAAACCTGCTGCTCTCCCAGTCCCTGGTTAAACCTGCTGTTCTCCCCAGTCCCTGGTTAAGCCTGCTGCTCTCCCAGTCCCTGGTTAAACCTGCTGCTCTCCCAGTCCCTGGTTAAACCTGCTGCTCTCCCAGTTCCTGGTTAAACCTGCTGCTCTCCCCAGTCCCTGGTTAAACCTGCTGCTCTCCCCAGTCCCTGGTTAAACCTGCTGCTCTCCCCAGTCCCTGGTTAAACCTGCTGCTCTCCCCAGTTCCTGGTTAAACCTTCTACAGTCCCTGGTTAAACCTGCTGCTCTCCCCAGTTCCTGGTTAAACCTGCTGCTCTCCCCAGTTCCTGGTTAAACCTGCTGCTCTCCCCAGTCCCTGGTTAAACCTTCTACAGTCCCTGGTTAAACCTGCTGCTCTCCCCAGTTCCTGGTTAAACCTGCTGCTCTCCCTAGTTCCTGGTTAAACCTGCTGCTCTCCCCAGTCCCTGGTTAAACCTGCTGCTCTCCCCAGTCCCTGGTTAAACTTGCTGCTCTCCCCAGTTCCTGGTTAACCCTGCTGCTCTCCCCAGTCCCTTTTTAAACCTGCTACAGTCCCTGGTTAAACCTGCTGCTCTCCCCAGTCCCTGGTTAAACCTGCTGCTCTCCCCAGTCCCTGGTTAAACCTGCTGCTCTCCCCAGTTCCTGGTTAAACCTGCTACAGTTCCTGGTTAAACCTGCTGCTCTCCCCAGTCCCTGGTTAAACCTTCTACAGTCCCTGGTTAAACCTGCTGCTCTCCCCAGTTCCTGGTTAAACCTGCTGCTCTCCCTAGTTCCTGGTTAAACCTGCTGCTCTCCCCAGTCCCTGGTTAAACCTGCTGCTCTCCCCAGTCCCTGGTTAAACTTGCTGCTCTCCCCAGTTCCTGGTTAACCCTGCTGCTCTCCCCAGTCCCTTTTTAAACCTGCTACAGTCCCTGGTTAAACCTGCTGCTCTCCCCAGTCCCTGGTTAAACCTGCTGCTCTCCCCAGTCCCTGGTTAAACCTGCTGCTCTCCCCAGTCCCTGGTTAAACCTGCTGCTCTCCCCAGTTCCTGGTTAAACCTGCTACAGTTCCTGGTTAAACCTGCTGCTCTCCCCAGTCCCTGTTTAAACCTGCTACAGTCCCTGGTTAAACCTGCTGCATCTGCACTTTCTAAACTACAGCTGGGGTTACTATGGTTATGTCCCAAACGGCACCCTATTCCCTATATATTACACTACTTTTGACCAGGGCCCATAGGCAATGCCATAGAGTTCTGGTCAAAAATAGTGTGCTTTATAGGGAATAGGGTGCTATTTGAGATACAGTTTATCTGGGTATTCCTGGAGTAGTCTGTTGCGCCTGTGTTTCATCATTTCAGTAAATTATCATTTATTTATGTGGTGTGTTTTTGGAAGCCGGGTGCTAAAATAGCAGTGTGTTGCCTTCAATGTAGAGGAAAGATGGGAAGATGAGAGTTTAGGGGGCAGTTTGTGTGTCTTTTTGCGAAGGCGGGGGCTCACTGCAAATCAGAGAAGCAGAAGAAGAGTCACCAGTCTTTTCCACCAACCCCCTTGTTCCTCCTTTCTCTCTCTTTCTTTCTCTCTCTCTCTGTCTCTCTCTCTCTCCCTGTCTGTCTCTGTCTGTCTGTCTGTCTGTCTGTCTGTCTGTCTGTCTCTCTCTCTCTCTCTCTCTGTCTCTCTCTCTCCTGTCTCTCTCTCTCTGTCTCTCTCTCTCTCCTGTCTCTCTCTCTCTGTCTCTCTCTCTCTCTCTCTCTCTCTGTTATGATTATTCCCTCCCTCCCCCCCTCCCTCCCTTTTTGAACCTTAACTGGTTCAGCTTCACCTCTACTCCTGTAACTGTTGAGGGAGGCAGGCAAGTGAAGTCTGCTTAGCAACACATGGATTGAGAGAGCAGTTGATGGAGGAGTGACCTGTTTCTGCTGTTGCCGTGGTGATTGCCGGTTGTGATGCCTCATCATTCCAATACCTGGAGTGTAGGGGGGAGGGGCATCATTCTGAGAATGTGCTGCTTTCCCGCCAAAACATAATTAAATATGCATGAGCCACTCCCAACACAACGATAACAACAAAAGATGAATGTAATAATTATATTGTAGTAGCAACTTTCTAGATGTGATATACGGGAATTGTTATCAAGAAAGGTAACAGTCCTGTGGTGGGTAAAGAAATTATATTTAAAACCCTAAATACTAGAATGAAGGAAAAATATATATATTATCAGACAACAGATATAACCTACTGTATCAGACAACATATAAACTACTGTATCAGACAACATATATAACCTACTGTATCAGACAACATATATATAACCTACTGTATCAGACAGCAGATATGATCTTCTGTATTAAGATATAACATAGTGTATCAGACAACAGATATAACCTACTGTATCAGACAACAGATATAATCTACTGTATCAGACAACCGATATGGCATACTGTATTAAGATATAACCTACTGTATCAGACAACAGATATAACCTACTGTATCAGACAACAGATATAACCTACTGTATCAGACAACAGCTATTATCTACTGTATTAAGATATAATTTACTGTATCAGACAACAGATATAACTACTGTATTAAGATCAATCTTACTGTATTAAGATATGACTTACTGTATTAAGACATGACTCACTGTATGAACATATAACCTACTGTATTTAGATATGACCTACTGTATTGGAATATAACCTACTGTATCAGACAACATATATAACCTAATGTAACAGACAACAGATATAACCTTCTATATTAAGATAATCTACTGTATTAAGATAAGTTCCACTGTATTGAGATATAACCTACTGTATTGCATTGATCATGAAAACATCACCTATTCTCCTTTCTCTCCAGGGATGCAGTGATGAAGGTTTTCACCAGCTGTCTGAGTTAGAGAATGGACGGCAGTCTCCCAGACCTGGGTTCAAATACTATGAAATCACAAGACTGGTGCCAAATATGCAAAGGCAATGGATAGATATTTTGTTATGGGAATTGTATTTTTCATTTTCATTGCTGTTTGATAATGTGAATCATTAATATTTCCAATAGTTGTATATTCATGATAGCAGTTATTCATATTATGCTTATCAGGGTTGGGGTGAATTGCATTTCAATTCAGTTAATTCAGGAAGTAGACTGAAATTTGGAATTGGAATTAGTTTACTTCCTGAATGAACCCTGATTGATGCTCTCTGATTGGGTCTGTTGTTTTAAGTGTGTTTATGCTTCCGGTGAGAGAGAGGTGAAAGCTTGAAATTAAAATATATATCATCCAAAAAGACAGGATTGTGGTCAGGTGGAATTGAAGGCAGTCGATTCAGAAAGTGATATGAATTTAAAATGAAAACCTTTAACAACTCTCAAAATAAATATCTTTTACTTTTCAGTTTATTGAGAAGTCATTCAAATATGATTTTCTTTCAATTATTGAATTGGAAGTTCAGTTTCTTCCTGAATTGACTGCCTTCAATTCGAATTGACCCCTACCCTGCAAGAAGACCAATTTTATATTGTGTTTCGTTCAGTCTCATGACAATACAGTTTGCTGATATTTTAACATAACTTTTCCTTCTTCAGAAGAATGGAATAAAACTCTCTTTTTGATGACATTAACACATTTTCTCATTTTGAAACTGCACTCTATTCAGTAAACCATCTTAGTTCACCCAAAAACTGTATTTTGGTATTTGGTTCATTAGTCCAATGCTGACATACAGTAGTCCCAATATGTTTTGCGTGTCAGCAATCAAGTTTTCAAGATATGTAAAACGCAGCATCATATGACGCAAAATGCATCATACGTGGATGATTTCTGTATTTTGAAAGTTACATATCTTGAAAACATTTTTGGGACTATATCAACAATGGACTGATAGTTTTTGGGTGGAGTTTTCCTTTAAATGTTGGTGTCATTGGTTCTAATTGTTGTGTGTCTGTGTGTGTGTGTGTGTGTGTCTGTGTGTGTCTGTGTCTGTGTCTGTGTGTGTGTGTGTGTGTGTGTGTGTGTGTGTGTGATCTTCATTTCCTAAAATGCAAAAGACACGTGTGTGTGTGCGACCATGCATATGTGAGTGATTCCTTGAAACACATTGCATCTCCTCACCCCATGTGTCCAAGTCAGTGACGTGCAAGTAATGTGGCTGATGGACTCATTGTGTTATGTTACTAAATTCTTAATGGATAACTACAGTACCCCGCCGTGCCCTGCCTGGGGCGACCGACCGACCGACGGACAGACGATCACATCACGTTAAACCCAGGTCCCTCTCTTGGCTTTTCTCAGTCACTACAGTACCCCGCCGTGCCCTGCCTGGGGTGACCGACCGGCCGACAGACAGACGATCACATCACGTTAAACCCAGGTCCCTCTCTTGGCTTTTCTCAGTCACTACAGTACCCCGCCGTGCCCTGCCTGAGGCGACCGACCGACCGACCGACCGACAGACAGACAGACGATCACATCACGTTAAACCCAGGTCCTTCTCTTGGCTTTTCTCAGTCACTACAGTACCCCGCCGTGCCCTGCCTGGGGCGACAGACAGACAGATAGACCATAATACCTCTGAGAGGAGAGGCGTGGAGGCAGACGGACCAGGTTGTCCTGTGACACTACTGTCTGAAATCCCACTGTCTCATTACCATATTCGACCATGGATGATCCAGTTGGGAATACAGAGAGGGGGAGGGCTACTTCCTAGCTCCTGGGGTTGTCATAGCAACCACATCCTCCTTATTGTGACAATGACCATAGACATTGTGAAGACAGAACAAACAGCTAGATATGGGACCAGGCTAATATAAAAAGGGTATTATAGTTAAGATTACACAGAGCAGAAGGGTAGTATAGTTAAGATTACACAGAGCAGAAGGGTAGTATAGTTAAGATTACACAGAGCAGAAGGGTAGTATAGTTAAGATTACACAGAGCAGAAGGGTATTATAGTTAAGATTACAACGAGCAGAAGGGTAGTATAGTTAAGATTACACAGAGCAGAAGGGTAGTATAGTTAAGATTACACAGAGCAGAAGGGTAGTATAGTTAAGATTACACAGAGCAGAAGGGTAGTATAGTTAAGATTACACAGAGCAGAAGGGTAGTATAGTTAAGGTTACACAGAGCAGAAGGGTAGTATAGTTAAGATTACACAGAGCAGAAGGGTAGTATAGTTAAGATTACACAGAGCAGAAGGGTGGAGTGAATGAGCCAGAAGGTCTTAACTGCATCTGGTTGACAATTAGAGAAACAAAGAGAGCTCATTTACAGCCAATTGGCTTTGAGCTGAAGGGGACTTTTTTAATTTAAGCTTTATTTAACTAGGCAAGTCAGTTAAGAACAAATTCTTATTTACAATGACGGCCTACCTACAGGGTCAGGCCCTGGAGCAAATTAGGGTTAAGTGCCTTGCTCAAGGACACATCGACAGATTTTTCACCTTGTTGGCTCGGGTATACACAGGTTTTTAAACATCCCTCTACACCACCTAACACACAGGTTTTTAAACATCCCTCTACACCACCTAACACAGGTTTTTAAACATCCCTCTACACCACCTAACACAGGTTTTTAAACATCCCTCTACACCACCTAACACAGGTTTTTAAACATCCCTCTACACCACCTAACACAGGTTTTTAAACATCCCTCTACACCACCTAACACACAGGTTTGTAAACATCCCTCTACACCACCTAACACACAGGTTTTTAAACATCCCTCTTAGGGGGATTTCTTTATATACGCAGAACAAATGGTTCTTTGGGGTTCCCCCCACCTCCCCACAACGTTTCATTAGTAGTGTGATCATGGATCAGGCTTTTAATATAAAAAATAAATCCCCTTTCAGTAGCACTAGTTCCAGTATGCATCCCAAATGGCACCCTATTCCCTATATAGTGCACTACTTTTAACCAGAACCCTATGGGCCTTGGGCAAAAGTATTGTGCTTTAAAGGGAATAGAGTGCCATTTGGGACACATTTCCAGGGACTTGGCTTAGCAGGGGTTCAGCTCAGCTTTAGGCTCACTGTGACTATCAGAGGAATCTGGGAGGGAAATACATGTCTTTTTCTACTTCCTTTGGATGGAGGACAGTTTGTTGTTGTTGTGAATGTGACTCTGCTTTGTCCTTTCAATCACGATGACTTTGAGAACAAGAAAAGCCCTTGAACCAAATCCCTTGATCTCTGGGGATATCCAGTTGGTTTATTCAATTTCCTTTCTTTGGCTAGAGGAAGGAGTGTTTTGTTTAGCTTCTTTGAGAGTGAATGTGCAAGAAGAAGAAGAAGAAGAAGAAGTTGTCTTGGAGGACAAGAAAGAAAAACCTCTGAATACAGTAATCTGGTTTGTCACCACATCCAGACTGTCTTTCCATGATTAAACCCATACAATCATCAGCTTTTTAGCTACTGTATGTTGTTAGTGGTATATTCAACAATGACATTGTGACAATTAAAAAATAAAGCATTTCTGTGCAAATGGATCATTACTCATTGTATTGTATTGTATTGTATTGTATTGTGATCATGCTCTGAATCTCAAAGTCGGTTCTGCCACATATTACTAGAAATAGAAAAGCTATTTACAGATCAATATTTGTGAAAGGCCAATGGCATACTCTTAAATGGCCAATCAGCAGTTGATACGATAACAATCCAATTTGCAGCCACTGTTTTGGGTAAAAAGCTGAGGAATGGGGCTGCATGGAGAAATGTTACCACTCTCAAATTCATAGACAGAGCTATGGATGCAAGGACTGACAATCCATGATATCAAAATTATAGTTTTAATCATGTTTTGTATACATTTGAGTAAAACAATCGTATATTTTGGGTTCTGATGGGGTACGGCAGTTAAAACTAAGTTCATGAGCCATTTATAAGTTATATTAGTCAAGAATCAATGGTTACATATCATTAATTTATGTCCAAAAATGGATGCAGCAACTGATGATTGTCCCTTTTAAATCAAATCTAATTGTATGTGGCACACGTGCCGAATACAACAGGTGTAGACCTTACCGTGAAATGCTGACTTACAAGCCCTTAACCAACAATGCAGTTTTAAGAAAAATAAGAGTTATGAAAATATTTCTGCAAAACAAAAACAAAAATTAAATAACACAATAAAATAACAATAACCAGGCTATATAACCAGGCTATACCCAGACATAGTAGGTTACATCAGTAAATTGACGTTTGTCACTGGGAAATTATAAATATCTATAACATTATTGTGTGTTTGCTCTTTATTTCTTTAATCTAATTTACTTGGTTTAATTTCCATTTCAGTGGATGAACTAAATGTACAGTTCAAGAATAGAAAAATGTTAGCATTCTACTGAAATGTCTATTGGAATTGACATCAGCCCTGTAATAACAGTCCCATGAATAGTAAACCTATCATGTTATTGGTCCGTTTTAATTTTTTACCTTCAACGAGAATACCGAGTGCAGAGTACTATATGGAATGAATGACATCACTATCCTAAAGGCTACCTCAAAGCCATGCTTGTTTTTATAGCCTTGTTGCCTTTGTTTAGCCGCGTGCCTCTCGCTCTTCCATGGACACGCCTCCTACAGACGAGCCTTATAAATACCAGACAAGACACAACTTCACACCAGTTGAATTACAAAACGGATTACAGCGCTGGTGCACATTACGACATTCAAGACACCACAGTTTTATTCGATCTGATAATGCAATTGTAATAGAGTATATTTATTTCCAGTCTTCGAGTTAAACATTATTATTCTGTTTAATAGACGACGTTGCTGTTGTGGTCGGATCGCTTTTAAATCCCAATAATGCCTTTTCCGCCGATAAATCTCCATCAACGAATCTCTTCTCCCGGGAGAGAGCTGTTCAGGAAAAAGAAACAGACGGAGGAAAAAGACTCGGAGAAGGAAAAGATCTCGAAGTCTTGGACTACGGCCAATCTGAGGAATTTGGGTCGAAAACCCCAACAACAGAAAACTAAACTCTCGATTCAGGAGACAGAAGGTTTAAAGAACTCCTGGCTAAATTTACCCAAACAATCTCAAGACTCATGCGAGAGCGTTCCGCTTTACAGTCCTGTGGAATCCACCGCGCACCGGGACAGGGGCAAGCAGTACTCGCAGAGTTCCATAGGAAAGGACGAGGCAGGAGAAGAAAGGAAGATTCAATTCTCTCTGAGCCTCACACCGGAGGCCATTCTCGTTATTCAGAAGCGCAGCTTAGAAAGACAGATGCTAGCCAAACAGCAGAAGGGTTGTGTGTCCGTGGACTTTCGGCACAGGCGAGTCTTTCCATCCAAACGGACTCAAGGTGGTTCCAAATGCACGACCATCCCCGTCGCCAATATGGAACATGCAGAGGACATTACAACCATAGTAAAAATATCTTTACTAAATGATCAGTATAAATACGACGACGTGGAATATGAAGAAGAAGATGGCGATGTGGATGAGACGGTGGTTAGGAAATGTAAAGAATGGTTGAAAGGAGTTGAAAGCGCCGCTGCTTTTGGAAAAGTGGACAAACTATCTGCCCTTCCGCACCTAAAAAGCTGCTGACGAATGCTTCTCATGTTATAGGACTTTAATATTATGTGATATGGCTAGCTACGAACATTGCACATTGTAGCCTACACAAAATATATGGATTCTTAGTAACCTATCCACTGACACTGCTCACCATTACGCACGGCGAACACTGTTTCCACACAAATGGGAATGTTGTTTTTACTAGTCTAATAATTCTAATGATGTCTGAATTGAATAGCCTTTCATGTTGACACTGGCAGAATCATGTGTTCTCTTCTTTTGCACGTGGCTTTTGTTTTTATTGAGGCGCTTTTATTGGTTGTTTGGCAGGAGCCGCCTGCGATCCAAGGACCCTCTTCCTTTGTGTCCAAGAACAATAGATGTCAACGCGGCGACAGGGTTACTTTGCACGTTTTCTTTGGGGGGGAGCAAACTACTGTTTTTACCCTCTCAGAAGATGCACCTGTTTTTTGCATTGTCTGGAAAATTAAATAAAACATGTTTTAAAGGTGGATCAGATTTGTAGTTTGTAGGCCTACAGTATTTATTGTGTGTGTGTGTGGGGGGGGAGTTGTATCAGCTCAAATGTTTCGTTCTAGCCTGACATTTTTATGCAATTTGTATGAAGTAAAAATGTTTTGAATCTACGTGCACTGAGCATTTGACTTATTTCATTAGTATAGACATTACCCCTGGCAGTCGTGTGATCAGTAAACCCAATACAATCAAATTAGGCAAATTCTGTTTCTAGTCCACTATGCATCCAAATGGTAGACATATCCTCCTGTATCCATTACTTGAATGAAGGTCTGTAGCTATGATGACAACTGTAGCCAATGGCAATTGGTTCTGCCCAATCAACAAGTCAAAAGTCAAGAATGACATGATGGCTCGGATGTCATTGAAAGCTTAGGTTTCACAAGGTTGCTTGGATATCCTACTTTGAGTCATTTGGGCGCTAACTAGATAAGCTTCTTATTAGAATATGTGTTAATCAGTGTTGTCAGAAAGCTCTCGTGCAACAGCAGCCGCTGACAAATGCCAAAGAATTACCCTACTGTGGAGTAGGACTACTAGGCTAGTGCAAGCAACGATGCTATTAGGCCCTTTAAGCCATTGATTCAATCAATATGCCTAGGCTTAGTGGATTACTGCTTATAGTGTCAATCAACTGATTTTCAGCTGAACAAAATGTATTTTAATGTTATCATATTGGATACATCACCCTGTTATTGTTATAAGCCATAGCCAAAGCGTCAACTTCCTGTGGTCTATACGGTTGTTATAGAGCTGATCTGGTGCTCTGCTCAGAGAGGATTTGCACCGCGCCTGCTGTTGGAGAGAGAAGGGCCACTAAACAGCCCAGTGAATATGGCCTTTTGAATAGGACCTATTTGTATCATGGCAACTACTCTATATACACATATATTAAACAGACCAGTTAACCCCAGTCATTGCTGTTAGGACAGTTTTGTAAATCATGCTGATGCAGGATTATATAATCGGTTAAAGGCATTTCTTGACATGAATAGTTTAATAGTCTGATTTGTAAAATTCCTGAGGAGAAAGTTAGTGTCCATCCTGTCTCAAGACGTAGCTTAGGCTTTAATAGATATTATGATACAAATGAAATCATTATACAATGCACATCACTAGATAGACTAGGCCAAATAATAGTCTCAACTAGGATGCAAGTCTGTGGAGACTAGGCCAAATAATAGTCTCAACTAGGCTGCAAGTCTGTGGAGACTAGGCCAAATAATAGTCTCAACTAGGATGCAAGTCTGTGGAGACTAGGCCAAATAATAGTCTCAACTAGGCTGCAAGTCTGTGGAGACAAAGGCTATTATTTTATAAGAAAATACATGTGAACAGAAAGTACTTTCATCAACACTGCAGCTTATAACCTAGAACCTTTACAGCCAGTCAGACTTGGAATTGACTGAAAGGTAAAAAATAAAAAAGGAAGTTGTGGTTCACATTGTTCTGTGTAACTTGGTAACCACTGGGTTTTATTAAGGAAGGAGTGTAAACCCTAGCCTAAGACTCATAACATTCTGACATGCTGTTCAAGGTAGAGGGGTAAGTGAGAGCTGTGAGCTGCAGGATTGAGCTCCATTCCATTTAAATTCCAGTCAATTCAGAAAGTAAACCAAATTCCAATTCCAAATGTTCCTCATTGAAGAGAATTGGAGTTGGAATTTCAGTGTACTTCCTGGATTGACTGTAAATGGAATTGACCCCAACCCTGGTGAGCTGGAATTTGTAAAGGTTTGTAGGTCTGAGGGTTAGCTAACTTAAAAATATTATCATGTAATATCCTTTGTGAAATTATTTACATTTTTGATATTGTGCAAGCTGCTAACAGGTAGGCTGTAGTATTTACATTGTAATTACACTAACAGGTAGGCTGTAGTACCTACATTGTAATTACACTATCAGGTAGGCTGTAGTACCTACATTGTAATTACACTAACAGGTAGGCTATAGTACCTACATTGTAATTACACTAACAGGTAGGCTGTAGTACCTACATTGTAATTACACTAACAGGTAGGCTATAGTACCTACATTGTAATTACACTAACAGGTAGGCTATAGTACCTACATTGTAATTACACTAACAGGTAGGCTGTAGTACCTACATTGTAATTACACTAACAGGTAGGCTATAGTACCTACATTGTAATTACACTAACAGGTAGGCTGTAGTACCTACATTGTAATTACACTAACAGGTAGGCTGTAGTACCTACATTGTAATTACACTAACAGGTAGGCTGTAGTACCTACATTGTAATTACACTAACAGGTAGGCTGTAGTACCTACATTGTAATTACACTAACAGGTAGGCTGTAGTACCTACATTGTAATTACACTATCAGGTAGGCTATAGTACCTACATTGTAATTACACTAACAGGTAGGCTGTAGTACCTACATTGTAATTACACTAACAGGTAGGCTGTAGTACCTACATTGTAATTACACTAACAGGTAGGCTGTAGTACCTACATTGTAATTACACTAACAGGTAGGCTGTAGTACCTACATTGTAATTACACTAACAGGTAGGCTGTAGTACCTACATTGTAATTACACTAACAGGTAGGCTATAGTACCTACATTGTAATTACGCTAACAGGTAGGCTGTAGTACCTACATTGTAATTACACTAACAGGTAGGCTATAGTACCTACATTGTAATTACACTAACAGGTAGGCTGTAGTACCTACATTGTAATTACACTAACAGGTAGGCTATAGTACCTACATTGTAATTACACTAACAGGTAGGCTGTAGTACCTACATTGTAATTACACTAACAGTACATTGTAATTACACTATCAGGTAGGCTGTAGTACCTACATTGTAATTACACTAACAGGTAGGCTGTAGTACCTACATTGTAATTACACTAACAGGTAGGCTATAGTACCTACATTGTAATTACACTAACAGGTAGGCTGTAGTACCTACATTGTAATTACACTAACAGTACATTGTAATTACACTATCAGGTAGGCTGTAGTACCTACATTGTAATTACACTAACAGGTAGGCTGTAGTACCTACATTGTAATTACACTAACAGGTAGGCTGTAGTACCTACATTGGGATTACACTAACATTATATTGATCAATGATATTGTTATCCCGTCTCAATGTGAAGGTTGACTGTGACTGATTCATGATGAAGTCAAAGTGTAAAGACATCCACCAATCAAGCAATCTGCCCTGCATCTGGGAAACATACCTGTCATCTACTGCTGGCAAAAAGGTAAAACTATTATTGTTGTCAATTTTTGTGCCTTGGGTCTGAGAAATGCACTTTACGAATAATAATTATTACTTATCAACAAACCAACCAATCAACCAATCTATCAACCAATCAGGGGCTGTCTCATATGCCTTGTTTTCTTGCTAAAGGAGCTGTGATTGGGGGAAACTGAGGATGGATCAACAACATTATATTTACTCCAAAATAATGACCTAAATGACGAAGAATACAAATATTCCAAAACATGCATTGTGTATGTGTCAGGCTCTGGCCATAGAGAAGCCTATTTGCTTCTCTATGTAACCATGGTGAGAGTCTGACAGGTCTATTCTTTCTGTTTCTGGTGGTGGTTTGTGTTGGATCCCTAATTAGAGGCAGCTGCAGTGCATCGTCTCTAATTAGGGATCCTACATAGGTTTGTATGTCCTACACCGGGGATGTGGGTCATTGTATATGTCAGTGTATATTTTCGCAAGTCACGGAGATAGTAAGTGTGCCACGTTTCTTCACGTTTGTTGTTTTGTTTAGTAGTTCGTATTTTAGTTATTGTACATAGTATATTCATCATCGTTATACATAGTATTAATAAACAAATGTAGAACTATAATCCCTGCGCTGCGTCTTGGTCGATGTATGCACCATCTCGTGACAGTATGTAACAAGGCACTAAAGTTATACTGCACGAAAACACAGCAAAGGAATACACTTTTTGGCCTAAATGCAAAGACTTATGTTTGGGGCAAATCCAACACAACACATCACTGAGTAACTGCCTCCTTATTTTCAAGCATGGTGGTGGCTGCACCATGTCATGGGTATGCTTGACTTCGGCGAAGACTGTGGAGTTTTTCAGGATAAAAAGAAATGCAATGGAGCTAAGCACTGGCAGAATCCTAGCAGAAAACCTGCTTCAGTCTGCTTTCCACCAGGCACTGGGAGACAAATTCACCTTTCAGCAGGACAATAACCTACAACAGAAGGCCAAATATACACTGGAGTTGCTTACCAAGAAGACAGTGAATGTTCCTTAGTGGACGAGATGGCACCTTATTCCCTACGTAGTGCACTTCTTTTGATCAGGACCCATAGGGTGTTGGCCGACAGTAATGAACTACAGTCGTGGTCAAAAGTTTTGAGAATGTAGTGAGAAAGTATTGGTCTCCACAAAGTTTGCTGCCTCAGTGTTGAAGATGGCAATTTGCATATACTCCAGAATGTCATGAAGAGTGATCAGATGAATTGCAATTAATTGCAAAGTCCCTCTTTGCCATGAAAATGAACTTAATCCCCCAAAAACATTTCCACTGCATTTCAGCCCTGCCACAAAAGGACCCGCTGCCATCATGTCAGTGATTGTCTCGTTAACACAGGTGCGAGTGTTGACGAGGACAAGGCTGGAGATCACTCTGTCATGCTGATTGAGTCAGAATAACAGACTGGAAGCTTTAAAAGGAGCGTGGTGCTTGAAATCATTGTTCTTCCTCTGTCAACCATGGTTACCTGCAACGAAACACGTGCCGTCATCATTGCTTTGCACAAAAAGGGCATCACAGGCAAGGATATTGCTGCTGGTAAGATTGCACCTAAATCAAACATTTATCGGATCATCAAGAACTTCAAGGAGAGAGGTTCAATTGTTGTGAAGAAGGCGTCAGGGCACCCAAGAAAGTCCAGCAAGCGCCAGGACCGTCTCCTAAAGTTGATTCAGCTGCGGGATCGGGGCACCACCAGTGCAGAGCTTGCTCAGGAATGGCAGCAGGCAGGTGTGAGTGCATCTGCACAAACAGTGAGGCGAAGACTTTTGGAGGATGGCCTGGTGTCATGAAGAGCAGCAAAGAAGCCACTTCTCTCCAGGAAAAACATCAGGGACAGACTGATATTCTGCAAAAGGTACAGGGATTGGACTGCTGAGAACTGGGGTAGAGTCATTTTCTCTGATGAATCCCCTTTCCGATTGTTTGGGCCATCCGGAAAACACCTTGTCCGGAGAAGACAAGGTGAGCGCTACCATCAGTCCTGTGTCATGCCAACAGTAAAGCATCATCAGACCATTCATGTGTGGGGTTGCTTCTCAGCCAAGGGAGTGGGCTCACTCACAATTTTGCCTAAGAACACAGCCATGAATAAAGAATGGTACCAACACATCCTCCTAGAGCAACTTCTCCCAACCATCCAAGAACAGTTTGGTGACGACCAATGCCTTTTCCAGCATGATGGAGCACCTTGCCATAAGTGATAACTAAGTGGCTCGGGGAACAAAACCTTGACATTTTGGGTCCATGGCCAGGAAACTCCCCAGACCTTAATCCCATTGAGAACTTGTGGTCGATCCTCAAGAGGCGGGTGGACAAACAAAAACCCACAACTTCTGACAAACTCCAAGCATTGATTATGCAAGAATGGCCTGCCATCAGTCAGGATGTGGCCCAGAAGTTAATTGACAGCATGCCAGGGCGGATTGCAGAGGTCTTGAAAAAGAAGGGTCAACACTGCAAATATTGACTCTTTGAATAAACTGAATGTAATTGTCAATGAAAGCCTATGACACTTATGGAATACTTGTAATTATACTTCAGTGTACCATAGTAACTACTGACAAAAGATCTAAGAACACTGAAGCAGCAAACTTTGTGGAGACCAATACTACTCATTCTCAAAACCTTTGGCCACGTCTGTACAGTGCCTTCGGAAAGTATTCAGATCCCTTAACTTTTTCCACATTTTGTTACGTTACAGCCTTATTCTAAAAGGTATTAAATAAAAACAAATCCTCAGCAATCTACACACAATACCCCATAATGACAAAGCAAAAACAGGTTTTTAGATTTTTTTGCAAATGTTTAAAAAAAACAAAAACAGAAATACCTTATTTTCATTAGTATTCAGACCCTTTGCTGTGAGACTCAGGTGCATCCTGTTTCCATTGACCATTCTTGAGATGTTTCTACAACTGTATTGTACATAATTTGGAAAGGCTCACACCTGTCTATATAAGGTCCCACAGTTGACAGTGCATGTCAGAGCAAAAACCAAGCCATGAAGTTGAAGTAATTGTCCGTAGAGCGCCAAGACAGGACTGTGTCGAGGCACAGATCTAGGGAAGTGTACCAAAACATTTCTGCAGCATTGAAGGCCCCTAAGAACACAGTGACCTCCATCATTCTTAAATGGAAGAAGTTCGAACCACTAAGACTCTTCCTAGAGCTGGCCACCCGGCCAAACTAAGCAATCAGGGGAGAAGGGCCTTGGTCAGGGAGGTGACCAAGAACCCAATGGTCACTCTGACAGAGCTCCAGAGTTCCTCTGTGGAGATGAGATAACCTTCTAGAAGGACAACCATTTCTGCAGCACTCTACCAATAAGGCCTTTATGGTAGTGGCCAGACGGAAGCAACTCCTCAGTAAAAGGCACATAACAGCCCGCTTGGAGTTTGCCAAAAAGCACCTAAAGACTCTCAGACCATGAGAAACAAGATTCTCTGGTTTGATGAAACCAAGATTGATCTCTTTGGCCTGAATGCCAAGCGTCACGTCTGGAGGAAACCTGGCACAATCCCTACGGTGAAGCATGGTGGTGGCAGCACCATGCTGTGGGGATGTTTTTCAGCGGCAGGGACTGGGAGACTAGTCAGGACCGAGGGAAAGATGAACAGAGCAAAGTACAGAGAGATCTTTGAGGGAAAACCTGCTCCAGAGCGCTCAGGACCTCAGACTGGGGGCGAAGGTTGACCTTCCAACAAGACAATGACCCTAAGCACACAGCCACGACGACGCAGGAGTGGCTTCGGGACAAGTCGCTGAATATCCTTGAGTGGCCCAGCCAGAGCCCGGACTTGAACCCGATCGAACGTCTCTGAAGAGACCTGAAAATAGCTGTGCAGCAACGCTCCCCATCCATGGGGTCTGAATACTTTCCGAATGCACTGTATATAGGGAATAGAGTCCATAGGGTATTGGTAATGAACTATATAGGGAATAGGGTCCATTGGGTATTGGTAATGAACTACAGTATATAGGGAATAGGGTCCATAGGGTATTGGTAATGAACTATATAGGGAATAGGGCCCATAGGGTATTGGTAATGAACAATATAGGGAATAGGATCCATAGGGTATTGGTAATGAACTATATAGGGAACAGGGCCCATAGGGTATTGGTAATGAACTATATAGGGAATAGGGTCCATAGGGTATTGGTAATGAACTACAGTATATAGGGAATAGGGTCCATAGGGTATTGGTAATGAACTATATAGGGAACAGGGCCCATAGGGTATTGGTAATGAACTATATAGGGAATAGGGCCCAAAGGGTATTGGTAATGAACTACAGTATATAGGAAATAGGGTCCATAGGGTATTGGTAATGAACTATATAGGGAATAGGGCCCAAAGGGTATTGGTAATGAACCATATAGGGAATAGGGTCCATAGGGTATTGGTAATGAACTACAGTATATAGGGAATAGGGTCCATAGGGTATTGGTAATGAACTATATAGGGAACAGGGCCCATGAACTACAGTATATAGGGAATAGGGTCCATAGGGTATTGGTAATGAACTATATAGGGAATAGGGTCCATAGGATATTGACCCTATTCCCTATATAGTTCATTACCAATACCCTATGGACCCTATTCCCTATATAGTTCATTACCAATACCCTATGGACCCTATTCCCTATATAGTTCATTACCAATACCCTATGGACCCTATTCCCTATATAGTTCATTACCAATACCCTATGGACCCTATTCCCTATATAGTTCATTACCAATACCCTATGGACCCTATTCCCTATATAGTTCATTACCAATACCCTATGGACCCTATTCCCTATATAGTTCATTACCAATACCCTATGGACCCTATTCCCTATATAGTGCATTACCAATACCCTATGGACCCTATTCCCTATATAGTTCATTACCAATACCCTATGGACCCTATTCCCTATATAGTTCATTACCAATACCCTATGGACCCTATTCCCTATATAGTTCATTACCAATACCCTATGGACCCTATTCCCTATATAGTTCATTACCAATACCCTATGGACCCTATTCCCTATATAGTTCATTACCAATACCCTATGGACCCTATTCCCTATATAGTTCATTACCAATACCCTATGGACCCTATTCCCTATATAGTTCATTACCAATACCCTATGGACCCTATTCCCTATATAGTTCATTACCAATACCCTATGGACCCTATTCCCTATATAGTTCATTACCAATACCCTATGGACTCTATTCCCTATATAGTTCATTACCAATACCCTATGGACCCTATTCCCTATATAGTTCATTACCAATACCCTATGGACCCTATTCCCTATATACTGTAGTTCATTACCAATACCCTATGGACTCTATTCCCTATATAGTTCATTACCAATACCCTTTGGGGCCTATTCCCTGCCTCTGTCTCTGCCTCTGTCTCTGTCTCTGTCTCTGTCTCTGTCTCTGTCTCTCTCTCTCTCTCTCTCTCTCTCTCTCTCTCTCTCTCTCTCTCTCTCTCTCTTATAGAAGAGCTATTCACGCACTTCTCTCTGACCTGTCTCTGGGGGTAAAGTAGGGAGTGTACTGTGCTGCTGTGTGAAACAGCCATCATCAAGCTTTACAGAATCCTTGTGTTCCCAGTCTGTGGTTGCGTCCCAAATTGTACCCTATTCCCTAAATATTGCACTACTTTTGACCGGGCCCATAGGGAGTAGGGTTTAATTTGGGATACAGCCTGTGTGTTCTGTTCCTGTTCTGTTCCTAAAGAAAGCAAACTGCTGCAAGGGACGGACGGTTGTCTTGGTAACCCCTGGAAACACTCTCTCTCTTCTAGTCTACTTCTCCGTTCTTTCTGTCCTTTTACATTCTGTGACCCACTTCATCCTCCTCTCCTCAGCAAAGTTTACTTCCCCCTCTCTCTGTGTTGATAAAATCAAAATCACATCAATGTGTATTGGTTGTGTGCACAGTTTAACTGATGTTATAGCAGCTGCAGCCAAATGCTTGTCATTCTAGCTCCAGTCAATGCAGTAAAACAAGTACACAAATAATAACTAAAAAACCAAATACAATCTACTGTATGTTATATATACCAACAAGATATACTAATGATATGTACAGCAGTAGATATACTAACAATGATATGTACAGCAGTAGATATACTAGGAATGATATGTACATCAGTAGATATACTAACAATGATATGTACAGCAGTAGATATACTAGGAATGATATGTACAGCAGTAGATATATTAGGAATGATATGTACAGCAGTAGATATACTAAGAATTATATGTACAGCAGTAGATATACTAACAATGATATGTACAGCAGTACATATACTAACAATGATATGTACAGCAGTACATATACTAACAATGATATGTACAGCAGTAGATATATTAGGAATTATATGTACAGCAGTAGATATACTAACAATGATATGAACAGCAGTAGATATATTAGGAATGATATGTACAGCAGTAGATATACTAACAATGATATGTACAGCAGTAGATATATTAGGAATGATATGTACAGCAGTAGATATACTAAGAAGGATATGTACAGCAGTAGATATATTACAGTGAGCTATGACAAGAATCCAGCATATAAATACAGGTGGTGTATAAACAGTCTAGAATCTAGTATACTGTGTAAATATACAGTATATGCAGTGTGTATAAACAGTGTAACTAAATGTAATTTAGATTAATGTTAGAATGAGCTCTGTGGAGAATACAGTATATATATATATATATATTTAAATATTCAAGTCAGTTAAGAACAAGTTCTTATTTACAATTACAGCCTACATCGGCCAAACTCGGACGACACTAGGCCAATTGTGCGCCGCCCTATGGGACTCCCAATCACGGCCGGTTGTGATACAGTCTGGATAGAAATAAGAATCCGTTATATAAATACAGTGGGGCAAAAAAGTATTTAGTCAGCCACCAATTCTCCCACTTAAAAAGATGAGAGAGGCCTGTAATTTTCATCATAGGTACACTTCAACTATGAGAGACAAAATGAGAATTTCTTTTCCAGAAAATCACATTGTAGGATTTTTTATGAATTTATTTGCAAATTATGGTGTAAAATAAGTATTTGGTCAATAACAAAAGTTTCTCAATACTTTGTTATATACCCTTTGTTGTCAATGACAGAGGTCAAACGTTTTCTGTAAGTCTTCACAAGGTTTTCACACACTGTTGCTGGTATTTTGGCCCATTCCTCCATGCCGATCTCCTCTAGAGCAGTGATGTTTCAGGGCTGTCGCTGGGCAACACGGACTTTCAACTCCCTCCAAAGATTTTCTATGGGGTTGAGATCTGGAGACTGGCTAGGCCACTCCAGGACCTTGAAATGCTTCTTACGAAGCCACTCCTTCGTTGCCCGGGCGGTGTGTTTGGGATCATTGTCGTGCTGAAAGTCCCAGCCACGTTTCATCTTCAATGCCCTTGCTGATGGAAGGAGGTTTTCACTCAAAATCTCACGATACATGGCCCCATTCATTCTTTCCTTTACACGGATCAGTCGTCCTGGTCCCTTTGCAGAAAAACAGCCCCAAAGCATGATGTTTCCACCACCATGCTTCACAGTAGGTATGGTGTTCTTTGGATGCAACTCAGCATTCCTTCTCCTCCAAACACGACGAGTTGAGTTTTTACCAAAAAGTTATATTTTGGTTTCATCTGACCATATGACATTCTCCCAATCCTCTTCTGGATCATCCAAATGCTCTCTAGCAAACTTCAGACGGGCCTGGACATGTACTGGCTTAAGCAGGGCGACAGGTCTGGCACTGCAGGATTTGAGTCCCTGGCGGAGTAGTGTGTTACTGATGGTAGCCTTTGTTACTTTGGTCCCAGCTCTCTGCAGGTCATTCACTAGGTCCCCCCGTGTGGTTCTGGGATTTTTGCTCACCGTTCTTGTGATCATTTTGACCCCACGGGGTGAGATCTTGCGTGGAGCCCCAGATCGAGGGAGATTATCAGTGGTCTTGTATGTCTTCCATTTCCTAATAATTGCTCCCACAGTTGATTTCTTCACACCAAGCTGCTTACCTATTGCAGATTCAGTCTTCCCAGCCTGGTGCAGGTCTACAATTTTGTTTCTGGTGTCCTTTGACAGCTCTTTGGTCTTGGCTATAGTGGAGTTTGGAGTGTGACTGTTTGAGGTTGTGGACAGGTGTCTTTTATACTGATAACAAGTTCAAACAGGTGCCATTAATACAGGTAACGAGTGGAGGACAGAGGAGCCTCTTAAAGAAGAAGTTACAGGTCTGTGAGAGCCAGAAATCTTGCTTGTTTGTAGGTGACCAAATACTTATTTTCCACCATAATTTGCAAATAAATTCATTAAAAATCCTACAATGTGATATTCTGGATTTTCTTTTCTCATTTTGTCTCTCATAGTTGAAGTGTACCTATGATGAAAATTACAGGCCTCTCTCATCTTTTTAAGTGGGAGAACTTGCACAATTGGTGGCTGACTAAATACTTTTTTGCCCCACTGTATGTGCTGTGTACAAACAGTGTAAAAAAATGAAATTCCAAATGTTCTTCCTTTAATTTCTCCCTCTATTAATGTGTACCCTGCTACTCACCTCTATTAATGTGTACCCTGCTATTCACCTCTATTAATGTGTACCCTGCTATTCACCTCTATTAATGTGTACCCTGCTATTCACCTCTATTAATGTGTACCCTGCAATTCACCTCTATTAATGTGTACCCTGCTGCTCATCTCTTCTCTTCCTCTATTAATGTGTACCCTGCTACTCACCTCTATTAATGTGTACCCTGCTGCTCACCTCTATTAATGTGTACCCTGCTACTCACCTCTATTAATGTGTACCCTGCAATTCACCTCTATTAATGTGTACCCTGCTACTCACCTCTATTAATGTGTACCCTGCAATTCACCTCTATTAATGTGTACCCTGCAATTCACCTCTATTAATGTGTACCCTGCTACTCACCTATATTAATGTGTACCCTGCTACTCACCTCTATTAATGTGTACCCTGCAATTCACCTCTATTAATGTGTACCCTGCTACTCACCTCTATTAATGTGTACCCTGCAATTCACCTCTATTAATGTGTACCCTGCTGTTCACCTCTATTAATGTGTACCCTGCTACTCACCTCTATTAATGTGTACCCTGCTACTCACCTCTATTAATGTGTACCCTGCAATTCACCTCTATTAATGTGTACCCTGCTGCTCATCTCTTCTCTTCCTCTATTAATGTGTACCCTGCTATTCACCTCTATTAATGTGTACACTGCTATTCACCTCTATTAATGTGTACCCTGCTGCTCATCTCTTCTCTTCCTCTATTAATGTGTACACTGCTATTCACCTCTATTAATGTGTACCCTGCTGCTCACCTCTATTAATGTGTACCCTGCTGCTCACCTCTATTAATGTGTACCCTGCTGCTCACCTCTATTAATGTGTACCCTGCTGCTCATCTCTTCTCTTCCTCTATTAATGTGTACCCTGCTATTCACCTCTATTAATGTGTACCCTGCTACTCATCTCTTCTCTCCTGTGTTCTTTCACATCTCTATGTTCATTCACCTCTCCTCCCCAGCTCACCTCTGAGTTTACCCTCTCTATGTTTCATTTGCTCCCCTTTTCCTCTCTCTCTCTCTCTCTCTCTCTCTCTCTCTCTCTCTCTCTCTCTCTCTCTTTCTCTCTTTCTTTCTCTCTCTCTTTCTTTCTCTCTCTCTCTCTCTCTCTCTCTCTCTCTCTGTCTCTCTCTCTCTCTTTTTCTCTCTTTCTTTCTCTCTCTCTTTCTTTCTCTCTCTCTCTCACTCTCTCTTTCTCTCTTTCTTTCTCTCTCTCTCTCTCTCTCTCTCTCTCTCTCTCTCTCTCTCTCTCTCTCTCTCTCTCTCTCTCTCTCTCTCTCTCTCTCTCTATTTCTCTCTGTCTCTCTCTCTCTCTCTCTTTTTCTCTCTTTCTTTCTCTCTCTCTCTCTCTCTCTCTTTCTCTCTTTCTTTCTCTCTCTCTTTCTTTCTCTCTGCATTTATCTTCATCTTCTCTTCACTAATCATATTCTTCCACAATCTGGTTCTGTTCATCCATCCTTTTTTGTTCATTGAAAATAAGGAGTAGTCACACATACACACCCTATAAATGTACAGTGGTCGGAATCTGTGTGGGTGGTGTTGGACGGCCATATTGTCTATGTCTGATTCATAGTGACAAGCCGTGCAGATGGATGATGCCTTTGCCTTGCGGTGTCCCCATCACTCACCACCATCACTCACCACCATCACTCACCACCATCACACACACACACACACACACACACACACACACACACACACTCACACACACACTGACACACACACTGATAAATCCTGTCTCTTTTTAATGACCTTTGTGAGGGGAGACAAAGCGGACACTTCCTCAACAGGCGTGGCCCATAAACTTCAGTAATGTGGGGTATTCAGTGGTGGCCAAGGAGGCAACAGGCTATTTCCCAGAGGAGAAGGGGAGGAGAAAGGGACTGATGATGAACAACACTGCCTGATGGGAATGGGACTGATGATGAACAACACTGCCTGATGGGAAAGGGACTGATGATGAACAACACTGCCTGATGGGAATGGGACTGATGATGAACAACACTGCCTGATGGGAATGGGACTGATGATGAACAACACTGCCTGATGGGAAAGCAATAGACTTCTGTACTCTCCCTCCTTCCAATATGTTGACCTGAACCTCATGTATAACTCTTACACTGTGTCACATGTTGTTGTTGTTACCTGGTACTCCCTGTATGTAGCCATGTTATTACCTGGTACTCCCTGTATATATCCATGTTATTACCTGGTACTCCCTGTAAATAACCATGTTATTACCTGGTACTCCCTGTATATAGCCATGTTATTACCTGGTACTCCCTGTATGTAGCCATGTTATTACCTGGTACTCCCTGTATATAGCCATGTTATTACCTCGTACTCCCTGTATATAGCCATGTTATTACCTCGTACTCCCTGTATATAGCCATGTTATTACCTCGTACTCCCTGTATATAGCCATGTTATTACCTCGTACTCCCTGTATATAGCCATGTTATTACCTGGTACTCCCTGTATATAGCCATGTTATTACCTGGTACTCCCTGTATATAGCCATGTTATTACCTGGTACTCCCTGTATATAGCCATGTTATTACCTCGTACTCCCTGTATATAGCCATGTTATTACCTCGTACTCCCTGTATATAGCCATGTTATTACCTCGTACTCCCTGTATATAGCCATGTTATTACCTGGTACTCCCTGTATATAGCCATGTTATTACCTCGTACTCCCTGTATATAGCCATGTTATTACCTCGTACTCCCTGTATATAGCCATGTTATTACCTGGTAGGGCAAACTGGCAAATACTCTGAGGTTGGGTAAGGAGGGATAATTCGTTTTGACAGGAAATTGCCAGAAAAAGAACACGATGTCTAAAGGCTATTATGTGGGAGGTTCCACCTTCACTGGAAAACACGAGTGATTACTAAATATGTCCAGCATCGTTGGGACCATAAAGATGCCATAAATAGACCATAGACTGTTCAATTTTATTCTGTGTTTGTGACATATAGCCCCCTTATTTCTGTCTACGTCTGTCTGTCTGTCTGTCTGTCTGTCTGTCTGTCTGTCTGTCTGTCTGTCTGTCTGTCTGTCTGTCTGTCTGTCTGTCTGTCTGTCTGTCTGTCTGTCTACATCTGTCTGTCTACATCTGTCTGTCTGTCTGTCTGTCTGTCTGTCTGTCTGTCTGTCTGTCTGTCTGTCTGTCTGTCTACGTCTGTTTGCTGACATGCTGTATGACATAGAAAGAATGTCCTAACGGACATGTTTTGACTTTTTGATAGGCACAAAATATGTCCAGAATCTTTGAGACAGACAGTCCCCAGTCCCCCTGTTTCCATCCAACCTCTGTGTGTTTTGACTTGAGACAGGCAAAGAATGCAGACAGGCCTCAATGTTGGAGGAAGAGGCTGACCCAGAGCCAGACCCAGAGCAAGATCCAGAGCCAGACCCAGACCAGAGAGACTGGGACTTGGCCTGGGGATCAGGATCACCCTGGGAGTGCTGGTAGTGACTCAGAGAGCATCAGTCGCCAGGCTCTGCTGGATCAGGTTGGTGGTACCCGTACCCCAAGAATTACAGCCTTGGTGGATACCATCCACATACCATTGCCAATCATATAGATAAATCAATAAATACGTTTGTCTCTTGGATAGCAATATGATGAATGATGTAAGAACATGTTACTGTAAAAGAAACAGAAATGTAACTGAAACTCATGAGGTTGGCCTTTCTATCTCTGTCTCAGATGTTTTCTCTATTCAACTACGCTACACAGTGATATTGTAGGTGTTGATTATGATATTTTTGTCTTGGACATCAGCGCCATCTAGAGGCATACAGAAACATGCACCGTCTCAGAGACGTCCTGTACCATCGATACTCTTCCCTGCTCAGAGATAAGATACACACACAGAGACAAGAGATCCAACGACGTGTTGAGGCAGCTGGAGCAGTCACCGAAGATAAACACACACCGGTAAAACACATTCAAATGTTATCCATGTAGGATTAAGATTTCAAAATGACAGAAACCTTCCCAACATTTCCTGGTTTTCCAGACATTTTGTCCAATGTACAACCCTATATATGACCAAGTGGACTGATAACACACCTCATGAAACACTAATGAAACAACCTCACAAACATACAAAAACACATGGTAATTCTGTTTCTTGTTTTCAATACTTTCATTCAGTTTTACACACTGAGATGTAGGTAAGAGAGTTATGTAATACCAGTAGGACGCCAACAGGCGTCAGTGTCAGGCTACTAATTAGTCTACCAGGGCTCTCCACCCTGGTTCCTGGAGTGTTACCATCCCAGGGTTCTACACCAACTTTTTTCACTAGTGGCACCAGCACATTATTTGGTTTCACCATTTTTTTTATACAGTACCAGTCAATGTTTGGACACACCTATTCATTTAAGGGCAAGAGTGCGCAAAGCTATCATCAAGGCAAAAATACATTTTTCTTTATTTTTTTTGGGGGGGGGGTTTCAACATGATTCCATATGTGTTATTTCCAGGGGTGGCCCTGGATGTTCTGCCGACCTAGGTAACACATCAGAGCGGCGTTAACCAGCATTACGACCAGGAATACGACTTTCCCAAATTGGATCCTTTGTTTGTACCCCCCAGGGCAATTGAACTTATCCCAGAGGCTGCTCCAAGACACTGCCGGCGGAGGAGAAGTATTCAGAGTGGACTTCTAGTCCAACTCAGGAGGCGGGCACACCATCCACCGCTTCTGAGTATATAACTCGCTATTGTTCAGTCTCTGGACAATAAACTAGATGAGCCCAGGGCGAGGATCTCCTTCCAGAGAGACATCAGGGTCTGTGGAATCATGGCTCTCTCGGGATATACTGTCCCCGTCCATACAGCCAGCTGGATTCTCATTGCGCAGACAGGAATAAAGAACTCTCCGGGAAGAAGAAAGGTGGGGGAGTATGTTTCATGATTAACTACTCATGGTGTGATTGTGATAACATACAGAAACTCAAGTTCACTCGACCTAGAATACCTCATAATCAAATGCCGACCGTATTACCTCCCAAGAGAATTATCTTTGGTTATAGTCACAGCCAATACCACGACAACCCTCAAGGAACTACACTGGACTTTATGCAAACTGGAAGCCACATATCCTGAGGACGCATTTTTAGTAGCTGGGGATTTTAACAAAACAAATTTGAGGAAAACGCTACCTAAGTTCTATCAACACATTGACTGTAGTAGTCGCTTAGGAAAAACATTAGATTACTGCTACTCGCCTTTTTGAGACGCCTACAAGGCCCTGCCCCGCCCTCCCTTCGGCAAATCAGATCACAACTTAATTTTGTTCCTTACTTCCTATAGACCGAAACTCAAACAGGAAGTAACCATGCTAAGATCTATTCAATGCTGGTCTGACCAATTTGAATCCATGCTTCAAGATTGTTTTGACTGGGATATGTTCCGGGTAGCCTCAGAGAATAACATTGACGTTTACACGGACACAGGAAGTGTATATGGGATGTTGTTCCCACGGTGTCTATTAAAACCTACCCAAACCTGAAACCATGGATAGATGGTAGCATTCGCGCAAAACTGAAAGTGTGAACCACCGCATTTAACCAAGGTGACAGGGAATATGGCATAATACAAACAGTAGTTTTTCCCTCAGGTAAAACGTCAGTACAAAGAAAAAGTGGAGTCGCAATTCAACGGCTCAGACACCAGACGTACACTACCGTTCAAAAGTTTGGGGTCACTTAGAAATGTTTTGTCCATTAAAATAACATCAAATTGATCAGAAATACTGTATAGACATTGATGTTGTAAATGTCTGTTGTAGCTGGAAACTCCTGTGTTCCAATGGCACGTTGTGTTAGCTAACCCAAGTTTTATTGATCATTAGAAAACCCTTTTGCAATACAACTGGCCTTCTTTAAACTAGTTGAGTATCTGGAGCATCAGCATTTGTGGGTTCGATTACAGGCTCAAAAGGGCCAGAAACAAAGAACTTTCTTCTGAAACTCGTCAGTCTATTCTTGTTCTGAGAAATGAAGGATATTCCATGCGAGAAATTGCCAAGAAACTAAAGATCTCGTAAAACGCTGTGTACTACTCCCTTCACAAAACAACGCAAACTGTCTCTAACCAGAATAGAAAGAGGAGTGGGAGGCCCCGGTGCACAACTGAGCAAGCGGACAAGTACATTAGAGTGTCTAGTTTGAGAAACAGACACCTCACAAGTCCTCAACAACTGGCAGCTTAATTAAATAGTACCTGAAAAACACCAGTCTCAACGTTAACAGTGAAGAGGCGACTCCGGGATGCTGGCCTTCTAGACAGAGTTGCAAAGAAAAAGCCATATCTCAGACTGGCCAATAAAAATAAAAGATTAAGATGGGCAAAAGAACACAGACACTGGACAGAGGAAGATATGGCTTTTTCTTTGCAACTCTGCCTAGAAGGCCAGCATCTCGGAGTCGCCTCTTCACTGTTGACGTTGAGACTGGTGTATATTTATACTCCGGACTCAGACATTGCTCGTCCTAATATTTATATATTTCTTTATTCCATTCTTTTACTTTTAGATTTGTGTGTATTGTTAGATATTACTACAGTGTTGGAACACAAGCATTACGCTACACCTTGTTCCAATTGTTCAATAACTGATGTACTACGTTCTTTCTACAGTTATTACTGTGTAGTTAAATAGTAATAGGGGTGACTTAATGTAAAGTGTTACCCCGTGGCTTGACAATAATAACTACGTGACTACAAGCATAGACTACCTAGAACTTTGTGATTTTAGGGGCAAGGCCATTTGTCATTCAAGAGGTGCCCAATCTGCCAGGGCACCAGGGACATCTGTCAGGGTACCGAGGACATCTGTCAGGGTACCAAGGCTATTTACCAAAATAGGCAATTAAATTGATTAGAAACAGTATGTATAAAATAATAACACTAGGTTAAAAAAAATAAAGTATATGTAAATGTCAATGTACATAATAATTAGGCTAGACTATGCTTATTGGCTACAGCCTCTCATGTCCACACCAATGCTGACATAAGGGAGGCGCCAGAAAATGCAGCCAAACTTTAATGAGATTTTTAATTACATAGGCCTATATACACTGAGTGTACAAAACATTAAGAACGCCTTCCTAATATTGAGTTGTTTGGCTTCAGAACCGCCTCAACACATCTGTGGATGGACTCTACAAGGTGTCGAAAGCGTTCCACAGGGATGCTGGGCCATGTTGACTCCAATGCTTCCCACAGTTGTGTCTAGTTGCCTGGAGGACCATTCTTGATACAAACAGAAAACTGTTGAGCGTGAAAAACCCAGCAGTGTTGCAGTTTTTGACATCTGGCACCTACTACCATTCTCTGTTCATCGGCACTTGAATCTTTTGTCTTGCCTTTTCACCCTCTGAATGGCACACATACACAATCCATGTGCTCCCGAGTGGCGCAGCGGTCTAAGGCACTGCATCTCAGGGCTAGAGGCGAAGCTATAGACCCTGGTTCATTTCCAGGCTGTATCACAATCCGGCTGTGATTGGTCTACATAGGGCGGCGCACAATTGGCCCAGCGTTGTCCGGGTTTGGCCGGGGTAGGCCGTCATTGTAAATAAGAATTTGTTTTTAACTGACTTGCCTAGTTAAATAAAGGTTAAATAAAACAATTTAAAAAGCTTAAAAATAATTCTTTAACCTGTCTCCTCCGCCACAATAGTCATATTTGCAACCCATGCTAGTTGTTGCATCTTTAGATCTCCCTTTTTTCTAAACTTCTAATGGATATTTTCATCTCTGTCACATGAAACCTCTCTTTTCATATCTGTCACATGAAACCTCTCTTTTCATCTCTGTCACATGGAACCTCTCTTTTCATCTCTGTCACATTAAACCACTCTTTTCAGCTCTGTCACATATAAATAATAAATAAATAAATGATTAGATTTATATAGCGCTTTTCTACCAGTTGAGGTACTCAAGGCACTGTACATAGTAAGAGGGAAATCCACCTCCGATGTGCAACACCCACCTGGGTGATGCATGGCGACCATTTTTGTGCCAGAACTCTCACCAAATATCAGGTGAAACTGCTAGCATGTGTAGTCTGCTTTTGAGAATGATGTTTTCAGCTAATTGCATTTTGGAACATTCATGTGCGCATTGCTGCACTTATAATATGAAGAAATAATAGTTTAACCAGGAACAGGGTTGGGGTTAAAACCTACAGCAGGGTAGCTCTCCAGGAACAGGGTTGGGGTTAAAACCTACAGCAGGGTAGCTCTCCAGGAACAGGGTTGGGGTTAAAACCTACAGCAGGGTAGCTCTCCAGGAACAGGGTTGGGGTTAAAACCTACAGCAGGGTAGCTCTCCAGGAACAGGGTTGGGGTTAAAACCTACAGCAGGGTAGCTCTCCAGGAACAGGGTTGGGGTTAAAACCTACAGCAGGGTAGCTCTCCAGGAACAGGGTTGGGGTTAAAACTCACAGCAGGGTAGCTCTCCAGGAACAGGGTTGGGGTTAAAACCTACAGCAGGGTAGCTCTCCAGGAACAGGGTTGGGGTTAAAACCTACAGCAGGGTAGCTCTCCAGGAACAGGGTTGGGGTTAAAACCTACAGCAGGGTAGCTCTCCAGGAACAGGGTTGTAGAGCTCACAGACCCAGACTGGTGTGAAGTTGATCTAAATTCGTAAAGAACCTCTTACTTTTAGTTTACACCTGACTTTGATGTGTTCTCCTCGATACAGGCCTTGGTTCATTGTCCCAGTGAAGAGAGACCCTCACCTCGATACAGGCCTTGGTTCATTGTCCCAGTGAAGAGAGACCCTCAGTGGCAAGAAAACGTATGTGAACCCTTTGGAAATACCTGGATCTCTGCATAAATTGGTCATCAAATTTGATCTGATCTTCTTCTAAGTCACAACAATAGACAAACACAGTATGCTTAAACTAATAACACACAAACAATTATTTACACACTGTGTAACCATTCACAGTGCAGGGTGGGAAAAGTATGTGATCCCTTGGATTTAATAACTGGTTGACCCTCCTTTGGCAGCAATAACCTCAACCAAATGTTTTCTGTAGTTGCGGATCAGACCTGCACAACGGTCAGGAGGAATTTTGGACCATTCCTCTTTACAAAACTGTTTCAGTTCAGCAACCTTTTTGAGTTCCATGTAGAACCCTTTACACAGAGGGTTCTACATGGAACCCAAAATAGTTCTGCCTGGAACCAAAAAGGGTTCTTCAAAGGGTTCTCCTATGGGGACAGCCGAAGAACCCTTTTTTTCTAAGAGTGTAGCCTAGGGCTTCACATACTTTTTCCAAACTACACTTTGAATGATTAAATTATGTATTCAATATAGACAAGAGAAATACAATATGTGTGTTATCAGTTTAAGCACACTGTGTTTGTCTATTGTGGTGACTTAGATGAAGATCAGATAAAATGTTATGCAGAAATACAGGTAATTCTAAAGGGTTCACATACTTTTTCTTGCCACTGTACAGTATATGTCAATACAATGACCCCCCTTCCTGCCCAACTCCCCACAACATTCCCCAAATGTCTCCCACCACCACACCACGTCGTCTAAGCTCAAATACACAGCCTTGTCCCTGAGAATCAACACCAGCCACCATACCTCTCTCCCATTACAGTCCTCCCCCACCAGGCTTCTACAGTAGCTCTCCCAACATACTCCTCCCCCACCAGGCTTCTACAGTAGCTCTCCCAACATACTCCTCCCCCACCAGGCTTCTACAGTAGGTCTCCCAACATACTCCTCCCCCACCAGGCTTCTACAGTAGCTCTCCCAACATACTCCTCCCCCACCAGGCTTCTAGATTAGCTTTCCCAAAGTGACACAGATATTATTGACATCATTAGACCTGCAATTAACAAATATCTTACTTGTTCCTTTGAGGAAGTCAGGACAGTGTCTTTCTCTAGGGGGTTCAACTGTCGTAACAGCTGAAGTCAGGACAGTGTCTTTCACTAGGGGGTTCAACTGTCGTAACAGCTGAAGTCAGGACAGTGTCTTTCTCTAGGGGGTTTATACTGTCGTAACAGCCGAAGTCAGGACAGTGTCTTTCTCTAGGGGGTTTATACTGTTGTAACAGCTGAAGTCAGGACAGTGCCTTTCTCCAGGGGGTTTATCTATTTATTTTTAACCTTTATTTAACTAGGCAAGTCAGTTAAGAACAAATTCTTATTTACAATGACGGCCTACCTCGGCCAATTGTGCGCCGCCCTATGGGACTCCCAATCACGGCCGGCTTATGATACAGCCTGGAATCGAACCAGGGTCTGTAGTGATGCCTCTAGCACTGAGATGTACTGCCTTAGACCGCTGAAGTCAGGACAGTATCTTTATCTAGGGGGTTTATACTGTCGTAACAGCTGAAGTCAGGACAGTATCTTTATCTAGGGGGTTTATACTGTTGTAACAGCTGAAGTCAGGACAGTGTCTTTCTCTAGGGGGGTTTATACTGTTGTAACAGCTGAATTCAGGACAGTGTCTTTTCCTAGGCGGGTTTATACTGTTGTAACAGCTGATGTCAGGACAGTGTCTTTTCCTAGGGGGATTATACTGTCGTAACAGCTGAAATCAGGACAGTGTCTTTCTCTAGGGGGGTTTATACTGTCGTAACAGCTGAAGTTAGGACAGTGTCTTTTCCTAGGGGGGTTTATACTGTCGTAACAGCTGAAGTCAGGACAGTATCTTTTCCTAGGGGGGTTTATACTGTCGTAACAGCTGAAGTCAGGACAGTATCTTTTCCTAGGGGGGTTTATACTGTCGTAACAGCTGAAGTCAGGACAGTATCTTTTCCTAGGGGGGTTTATACTGTCGTAACAGCTGATGTCAGGACAGTATCTTTTCCTAGGGGGGTTTATACTGTCGTAACAGCTGATGTCAGGACAGTGTCTTTTCCTAGGGGGGTTTATACTGTCGTAACAGCTGATGTCAGGACAGTGTCTTTTCCTAGGGGGGTTTATACTGTCGTAACAGCTGATGTCAGGACAGTGTCTTTTCCTAGGGGGGTTTATACTGTTATAACAGCTGAAGTCAGGACAGTATCTTTTCCTAGAGGGGTTTATACTGTTGTAACAGCTGAAGTCAGGACAGTGTCTTTTCCTAGGGGGGTTTATACTGTCGTAACAGCTGAAGTCAGGACAGTATCTTTTCCTAGGGGGGTTTATACTGTCGTAACAGCTGAAGTCAGGACAGTATCTTTTCCTAGGGGGGTTTATACTGTCGTAACAGCTGAAGTCAGGACAGTATCTTTTCCTAGGGGGGTTTATACTGTTGTAACACAGGTGTTGGATGAGTTTGAATAGTGTACTTGACTGATTGTACTCTTTTGTCTCTAAAAGAGTACAAATTTCCCCCCCGGGGGATCAATAAAGTACCTATCTATCTATCTATCTATCTATCTATCTATCTATCTATCTATCTATCTATCTATCTATCTATCTATCTATCTATCTATCTATCTATCTATCTATCTATCTATCTATCTATCTATCTATCTATCTATCTATCTATCTATCTATCTATCTATCTATCTATCTATCTATCTATCTATCTATCTATCTATCTATCTATCTATCTATCTATCTAAAACTCTCTTAGATATCAAGTTTGATGGTAGTAATAGTAAGTAGTGATAGTATTTAATGTGTCCATATGTTACCTGATCTTCCAGGTGTTTTTGAACATACAGCACATGATCTGTACAATTACAATAAAGATTCAAATTTTTATGGCAAAGCAAGGCCTAGATTAAATCCGTATCACGGAAGATCCACATTATAGCACAATTGAAATTAAAAGGCAATGTTCCCAGTTCGCGGAGACTGCATTCACGGTAAACGCTGCATATGTAGATTTTAGATTTTGACTGTGTGGGTGTGAGTGGAGCAAGACATAAGGTTTTAGTCCCTGGGAAAGAGACTGTGAAGTGCATGTTGATAGAAGGGCTGTCTTGTCTTCTCCTACTATTAAACCTTGAGCTTCTTCAGGAGGCAGTGATTGTCTTCTGTAATGACTTGCAGTTGGAGGTGAGACAAAGAGATCAGGATATATCTCTATAAACACCTTTATGGGCTTGCCCAGTAGGAACCCTTTAGAAGAAATGAAACTACCCTTTATTTCACCAGGTAGGCCAGATGAGAACTAGTTCTCATTTACAACTGCGACCTGGCAACGACAAAGCAAAGCAGTGCAACAACAAAACAACAACACAGAGTTACACATGGGATAAACAAACATACAGTCAATAACACAATAGAAAATCTACATACAGAGTGTGCAAATGTAGTTAGATTAGGAAGGTAGGACAATAAATAGGCCATAGTGGCGAAATAATTACAATTTAGCATTAACACTGGAATGATAGATGTGCAGATGATGATGTGCAAATAGAGATACTGGGGTGCAAATGAGGCAAAAAATAATATATAGTATGGGGATGAGGTAGTAGGGTGGGCTATTTACAGATGGGCTGTATACAGGTGCAGTGATCGGTAAGCAGCTCTGACAGCTGATGCTTAAAGTTAGTGAGGGAGATAGGAACCTCTAGCTTCAAGGACTTTTGCAATTCGTTCCAGTCATTGGCAGCAGAGAACTGGAAGGAATGGCGGCCAAAGGAGGTGTTGGCTTTGGGGGTGACCAGTGAAATATACCTGCTGGAGCGCATGCTACGGGTGGGTGTTGCTATGGTGACCAGCGAGCTGAGGCGGGGATTAATCTAGCAAAGACTTATAGATGACCTGGAGACAGTGGGTTTGGCGACGAATATGTAGTGAGGGCCAGCCAACGAGAGTGTACATGTCGAAGTGGTGGGTAGTATATGGGGCTTTGGTAACAAAACGGATGGCACTGTGATAGATTACATCCAATTTGCTGAGTAGAGTGTTGGAGGCTATTTTGTAAATTACATCGCCGAAGTCAAGGATCGGTAGGATAGTCAGTTTTACGAGGGCATGTTTGGCAGAATGAGTGAAGGAGGCTTTGTTGCAAAATAGGAAGTCGATTCTAGTCCCCCACTGTAGAGTTTAGACCGAGAAACTCTGGTCAAAGTCAGTCTCCCTCCTCAACTCGCCCTTAGTCCTTCTGTGTTTGTAGATTTGTAAGGTGGAAGCAATATGTTGGAAGCTCTTCTGCTTCACTACATTGCTTATTACCTATCCAGACACTACTTCCAGGCTTCCTCGCATTTGTTCGTAAACAACCACACGATGAACGAGACATGAGAGTAGAGTAAAGTGAGACTACACCTGTCCGGAACCTTCAGATCTGTAAACATCCAAGTGTTAAATCCAAGTTGTAAGTGTAGGGAACGAATTGGGACGGGTTGACCAAGATGGGCAGGGGGATGGCAGGACCAATGCAGGCAGAGAAAGGGACACCCTGCTGGGTCCTAATGGGTCCAACAGTAGTTAAACGGCTTCCTGTGGCTCTGTGTTTGCTTCTCATTTGTTCTGTGTGCTCTGGTTCCCAGCACCCTGAAAGAGACACCTCCTTTAAGTCCCTGTTCTCACCACCCCTCCCTCCTTCTCTCTCTGTCTCTCTGCCACACTCTCTCTATCACTCTGTTCCTGTCTGTCTGTCTGTCTACAGATGTAAGATCTTAATTTGATCACCCTGTTGCAGAAGAACTTTCCTGCAATGCAGGACATTTAAAACTTATAGTGTATTTGACGTTTAAAAAGGCTTCTGAAGTTTAATGTATCGATCCCTACTAAAATGTCCATTAATGATAAACCACATAATAATTCACATTTATTTCAATCTCTTCTCTATCTCTTCTCTATCTCTTCTCTATCTCTTCTCTATATTTCTATCTCTTCTCTATCTCTTCTCTATATTTATATCTCTTCTCTATATTTATATCTCTTCTCTATCTCTTCTCTGTCTTTCTATCTCTTCTCTATCTCTTCTCTATCTCTTCTCTATATTTATATCTCTTCTCTATCTCTTCTCTGTCTTTCTATCTCTTATCTATCTCTTCTATCTCTTCTCTATCTCTTCTCTATATTTCTATCTCTTCTCTATCTCTTCTATCTCTTCTCTATCTCTTCTCTATCTCTGCTATCTCTTCTCTATCTCTTCTCTATATTTCTATCTCTTCTCTATATTTCTATCTCTTCACCATCTCTTCTCTATATTTCTATCTCTTCTCGATCTCTTCTCTTTATTTCTATCTCTTCTCTATATTTCTATCTCTTCTCTATCTTTCTATCTCTTCTATATCTCTTCTCTATCTCTTTCTCTATACCCCCTCTGAGATCTTGGGCCTTCAGAACCAGTTGTCTCGGCATGGTTGTCTGAAGATCCTCCTGGACCAAGAGGACTTCTGTTTTACAGTTAACCACCACAACCACAACCGTGGTCCAGTCCAGCTGCAGAGAACACTACAGGAGATCAGGAAGAGGAGTTGAGTTCTCATCTTGTTATCTTCATTGTCAACATTGTATCTGGAAAGGGGTTAGTTTCCCGAAAGCTTAGGCAATGGATGAAAGATTATCTTGAGTGCTATTAGTCAAAAGTAGTGCACTATATAGGGAATAGGGTTCCATTTGGGACTCAACCTAATCTTTATGTGCTATATGATCTTGGCAGTGATCGGCAGCCATTACGCACCTGATGTGACGTCAGCGGGATGGAGGTGGAGCCAGCAGGAGATGTTAGTACAGCCCCCTAGAATTCAGATCACCACTGCAGTTAGAGGACACCTGGACCAGGTGAGTCGTTGCTGCTCAATTAAGTCGACCTGAATGTCCCCAAACTCAATTCTGTTTTCAATTCAGTCAATTCAGACAAGGCTGGGCAGGAGATGTGAGGTGTACAGAGAATTTGGCGTCCTAATTACAGGGCTAATGGTAACTACTTTTCAACTTCTGAAGATATAATCAACCATGGACCAATGATAGTATACCTAGCTTCACATTTAAATAATGGTGTCCTTTGGGATAATCAGATGTCAATGTAGCCTTCATAAAACCCAACCTCTCCTCCTAATTTACCATCACATACAGCGTGTGTAAGAAGAGTTACTTTCATCTATTCAGTTACTTAGGTAGCGTACGGAAATGAGTATGAGATCTGATCAGAGTCTAAACGTGCAGACGTGATAGCTCAGCTGAAACGAACACAGCTTGTTTCCAAACATTAAGCAGGGTGTTAAAAGTTCAGTGTCTGGATGGTAGACTTGTTCTGTCTGAATTCCATTACCCCTCTTATACCAGTAGGGGTCACTGTTTAGGCAGGAATGATTTGACTGTGGCTTCACATTTTATTGAAATATACCTCTTATACCTTTTTCAATATAATATTTGAAAAAGTATTTGAACCCAGGCCTGCAGAGCTCTGGTGTAGCCCACCCAGGACATTAAGACGCTGGGTGGAAGAGTAGCGGAGCCTGGCGCTGACAACTCTTCCCATCTGCGTTAAAGCAATGAGAGCCGAAGCCAAACTAGGGAACCGCAACGCAGTGCCTTGCTCGTTTACTTTTAGTATGAACCAATACATCTGTTTAGTTATTTATATGTGAGCTACTATTCTATTTACGATTTACTTGTTTTTTTATGGACCTCTAGCTGTGACCTCATCATCGTGTTGAATTTCACAGCCGTCTGTGTATTATCCGTATGGAGAATTAGATATGTCACAACTGTACATTGCACACAGAGGTCTTTTTACCTCACTAAATGGAAAACTTATATAAGGCACACTTGGGTAGGTCTCCTTCTCAGCAGAGAGAATCTTAGTCAATGCTAGGATACGGTTCTGAGGTAGATGCTATGTCTTGACTCACTGTAAATTAACTTTGATGTTATGTCCAAAACGTTGTATTTATTGAGTAACTGGCTCGTGCAAAAAAATGTGATTTGGTTTTGGGTTTAGAGGTTAGTACACCAGTATCCCATCACTTCTCTCTCTCTTTTCTCTCCCTTTCTACCCCCACACACTCTTTCTCCCTCTCTCAACCCCCCATCCCCCCTATCCTCTACAGCCTGTGGGGTTTGTATGGGTTTGTATAGGTCTGCTACACTGTGCTGTGAGTAAACCCCACCCTGCTCCTCTCTCCTCTAGCTCCTCTGTGTTACCCGGTATCACCCACCAGACAAAGTGTGTCTTCACCCGAGAGATCAGTGTTATCGGGTGTGAGCGTCGTTGCCACGAGGGTACCCTTGAGAATTAGCACATCATTAGGAAACATTAACAATGCGACACGTACTGTGCGGCTCACACATACATCACATAGAGTTGTGGTGGCCAGGGAGCTTGGAGGATCAGTATGGTGGTGTGTTACCGGACTGAGAGGCCTGCCAACTGGGCAGCACAGGGAGTCAGGGTGTGAGGTTCTGGTCCTACTAATCTTGGAACCCAGAACCAAGTCTTGTGTTCCCTAGCTGAATCAAATCGCCTGCAGAATCCAATCGAGTAGCTAGCTTGCTCCATTTCATTTTGGGGGGGTAGTGGTAGTGTTCAAATCTGAGCTAACTGATTGAGGCTGTGATGCCTATCTCAGTGTGTGATTTGGTGTTTGCTCACAGATCATCCTTCCAGAGACAGGGAGAAGGCTTATGCCGGGAGGGAGACCTCCAGAAAGAGGGCTTGGGGAGATACTTCCAGAAAGAGGGCTTGGGGAGAGACTTCCAGAAAGAGGGCTTGGGGAGAGACTTCCAGAAAGAGGGCTTGGGGAGAGACTTCCAGAAAGAGGGCTTGGGGAGAGCTCTGCAGTCTGCCTCCTCTCACAGCAGCAGGAACAGGACGATACTGAAAAAATGTTTCCTAAGGTACGTGTCAAACCACATGCACGCACACACGCACTCACACACGCACACACACTTAATGGGGCGCTGAGAGACAAACACACCTGCTAGAGGGATAGCGTCATCCCCTACCCTGACCCTCTCTCCCTTACACACACACACACTGCTGCGAACTGATGATGTCTTGACCATCCTATTCCAGGGTCTTTGTTGGAGGGCCATGCTTCCCCTCCTCCCATCCCATCCCATCCCATCCCATCCCATCCCAAACCCAAGCTTGAGTCTCAATCCAAGAACGGCAATAACAGTCAACTTTAAAGGAATATGTAGGATTTGAAATGCTTGTGCCAAAAATAAATTCAAAAATAGCCATAATGATTAATTCTGTCCCAAGAGCAAAATAATATGAATGCTTTTCTGTAAGTATTCAGTAGGTAATAATACACAGTAGAGAAAAGGTTGAAGGATGAATAGAGAGAGAAAGAGAAAAAGAAAGAGAGAGAGAGATTGACAGAAGAGCTAGAAGGATTGTTTTTTTTCACTTTACAGTATGTTTCCCATGCCAATAAAGCCCCTTTGACTTGAATTTGATTGAAACATAGAATAGCTTGAAGAGCTAGAAGGATGAATAAGTGGGGCTATGCTGAGGTATTGAGATGGGAACATATGGACAGAGGCACGAAGGACACATATTTCTCACACCTCTGTGTCACAACTGACCTGGGCAAACAGTCCTGGCTGGAGAGGGCCAGAGAGAACTAGAGGGGGATGGAGGAGAGCAGGGGAAGGCAAATAGTGGGTAGACAGAACTGCTGAGCTGGCATTACTCACCCAGGCCCACTGCTGACAGCTGACAAGCAGGAATTGGAGAAATGGATGTAAGGAGGGAAGAGATGAGGGAAAGGATGAGGGAAGGAAGGGAGGAAGGGAGGAAGGAAGGAAGGAGGGAATGAAGGAATGAAGGAAGGAAGGAAGGAAGGAAGGAAGGAAGAAAAGAAGGATGGAAGGAAGGAAGGATTAAAGGAAACAGGGAAGGAAGGAAGGAAGGAAGGAAAGAAAGAAGGAAGGAAGGAAGGAAAGAAGGAAGGAAGGAAGGAAGGAAGGAAGGAAGGAAGGAAAAAGGAAGGAAGGAAGGAAGGAAGGAAAGAAGGAAGGAAGGAAGGAAGGAAGGAAGGAAGGAAGGAAGGAAGGAAGGAAGGAAGGAAGGAAGGAAGGAAGGAAGGAAGGAAGGAAGGAGAGAGGGAGAGAGGGAGGGAGGTGGGCAGCTGGATTGACATACTCTCTCTTCCTAACAGGGTTTGGGCTGTAGGGCTGTAGGTGTTGTAGGTGTTGTAGAGCTGTAGGTGTTGTATGTGTTGTAGGGCTGTAGGTGTTGTAGGTGTTGTAGGGCTGTAGGGCTGTAGGTGTTGTAGGGCTGTAGGTGTTGTAGGTGTTGTAGGGCTGTAGGTGTTGTAGGGCTGTAGGTGTTGTAGGGCTGTAGGTGTTGTAGGGCTGTAGGGCTGTAGGGCTGTAGGTGTTGTAGGGCTGTAGGGCTGTAGGTGTTGTAGGGCTGTAGGTGTTGTAGGTGTTGTAGGGCTGTAGGTGTTGTAGGGCTGTAGGTGTTGTAGGGCTGTAGGGCTGTAGGTGTTGTAGAGCTGTAGGGCTGTAGGACTGTAGGGCTGTAGGGCTGTAGGTGTTGTAGGGCTGTAGGTGTTGTAGGGCTGTAGGTGTTGTAGGGCTGTAGGTGTTGTAGGGCTGTAGGTGTTGTAGGGCTGTAGGGCTGTAGGGCTGTAGGTGTTGTAGGGCTGTAGGGCTGTAGGTGTTGTAGGGCTGTAGGTGTTGTAGGTGTTGTAGGGCTGTAGGTGTTGTAGGGCTGTAGGTGTTGTAGGGCTGTAGGGCTGTAGGTGTTGTAGGGCTGTAGGGCTGTAGGGCTGTAGGTGTTGTAGGGCTGTAGGTGTTGTAGGGCTGTAGGTGTTGTAGAGCTGTAGGGCTGTAGGGCTGTAGGTGTTGTAGGGCTGTAGGTGTTGTAGGGCTGTAGGTGTTGTAGGGCTGTAGGGCTGTAGGGCTGTAGGGCTGTTGGGCTGTAGGTGTTGTAGGGCTGTAGGTGTTGTAGAGCTGTAGGGCTGTAGGTGTTGTAGAGCTGTAGGGCTGTAGGGCTGTAGGTGTTGTAGGGCTGTAGGTGTTGTAGGGCTGTAGGTGTTGTAGGGCTGTAGGGCTGTAGGGCTGTTGGGCTGTAGGTGTTGTAGGGCTTCAGGGCTGTAGGGCTGTTGGGCTGTAGGTGTTGTAGGGCTGTAGGGCTGTAGGTGTTGTAGGTGTTGTAGGGCTGTAGGGCTGTAGGTGTTGTAGGGCTGTTGGGCTGTAGGTGTTGTAGGGCTGTAGGGCTGTAGGGCTGTAGGTGTTGTCTCAGTGTGTGGGAAGACAGCGCAACACTCAGAACCCATGGTCCAAACATCCCAGCGGGCAAAACTGGTTGAAATGGCATCATTACATCCAGCTTCGTTTCTATTTAGATATTTGGAGTGGGTGAATGGAGGACTTCCTGGGTTATAGGATCATATAGAACATTTAATTAAGAGTGGCAAGATAATCAGGATGTGGCATATAGTGTGAGGGTTAGTGCTGCCGCTGGCTTAGAGGTGGTAGTGGTGGAGGAGAGGAAAGAGGGGGATGTGGTGTGAGAGGAGAGAAAGTGGGGGATGAAGTGTGAGAAGAGAGAAAGTGGGGGATGGAGTGTTAAAGGAGGAGAAAGTGGGGGATGAAGTGTTAGAGGTGGAGAAAGTGGGCTGTAGGGCTGTAGGTGTTGTAGGTGTTGTAGAGCTGTAGGTGTTGTATGTGTTGTAGGGCTGTAGGTGTTGTAGGTGTTGTAGGGCTGTAGGGCTGTAGGTGTTGTAGGGCTGTAGGTGTTGTAGGTGTTGTAGGGCTGTAGGTGTTGTAGGGCTGTAGGTGTTGTAGGGCTGTAGGTGTTGTAGGGCTGTAGGGCTGTAGGGCTGTAGGTGTTGTAGGGCTGTAGGGCTGTAGGTGTTGTAGGGCTGTAGGTGTTGTAGGTGTTGTAGGGCTGTAGGTGTTGTAGGGCTGTAGGTGTTGTAGGGCTGTAGGGCTGTAGGTGTTGTAGAGCTGTAGGGCTGTAGGACTGTAGGGCTGTAGGGTGTTGTAGGTGTTGTAGGGCTGTAGGTGTTGTAGGGCTGTAGGTGTTGTAGGTGTTGTAGGGCTGTAGGTGTTGTAGGGCTGTAGGTGTTGTAGGGCTGTAGGGCTGTAGGTGTTGTAGGGCTGTAGGGCTGTAGGGCTGTAGGTGTTGTAGGGCTGTAGGTGTTGTAGGGCTGTAGGTGTTGTAGAGCTGTAGGGCTGTAGGGCTGTAGGTGTTGTAGGGCTGTAGGTGTTGTAGGGCTGTAGGTGTTGTAGGGCTGTAGGGCTGTAGGGCTGTAGGGCTGTTGGGCTGTAGGTGTTGTAGGGCTGTAGGTGTTGTAGAGCTGTAGGGCTGTAGGTGTTGTAGAGCTGTAGGGCTGTAGGGCTGTAGGTGTTGTAGGGCTGTAGGTGTTGTAGGGCTGTAGGTGTTGTAGGGCTGTAGGGCTGTAGGGCTGTTGGGCTGTAGGTGTTGTAGGGCTTCAGGGCTGTAGGGCTGTTGGGCTGTAGGTGTTGTAGGGCTGTAGGGCTGTAGGTGTTGTAGGTGTTGTAGGGCTGTAGGGCTGTAGGTGTTGTAGGGCTGTTGGGCTGTAGGTGTTGTAGGGCTGTAGGGCTGTAGGGCTGTAGGTGTTGTCTCAGTGTGTGGGAAGACAGCGCAACACTCAGAACCCATGGTCCAAACATCCCAGCGGGCAAAACTGGTTGAAATGGCATCATTACATCCAGCTTCGTTTCTATTTAGATATTTGGAGTGGGTGAATGGAGGACTTCCTGGGTTATAGGATCATATAGAACATTTAATTAAGAGTGGCAAGATAATCAGGATGTGGCATATAGTGTGAGGGTTAGTGCTGCCGCTGGCTTAGAGGTGGTAGTGGTGGAGGAGAGGAAAGAGGGGGATGTGGTGTGAGAGGAGAGAAAGTGGGGGATGAAGTGTGAGAAGAGAGAAAGTGGGGGATGGAGTGTTAAAGGAGGAGAAAGTGGGGGATGAAGTGTTAGAGGTGGAGAAAGTGGGGGATGAAGTGTTAGAGGTGGAGAAAGTGGGGGATGAAGTGTTAGAGGTGGAGAAAGTGGGGGATGAAGTGTTAAAGGAGGAGAAAGTGGGGGATGAAGTGTTTATTTTCTTTTAAATCAACATAAATGTATTAAAACGGTTAAAGTTTAGACTTGAATGTCATGTCACCATTTACAGGTGAAGGTTCCCAGGTTTGCAACCCTACGGCCTAGTTTTCTGAAGAACTTGAAGATGGTGATGCAACCTGTGGTATGTTAACCCTAACCCTAACCCTGTGGTATGTTAACCCTAACCCTAACCCTGTGGTATGTTAACCCTAACCCTGTGGTATGTTAACCCTAACCCTATGGTATGTTAACCCTAACCCTATGGTATGTTAACCCTAACCCTGTGGTATGTTAACCCTAACCCTGTGGTATGTTAACCCTAACCCTAACCCTGTGGTATGTTAACCCTAACCCTGTGGTATGTTAACCCTAACCCTGTGGTATGTTAACCCTAACCCTAACCCTGTGGTATGTTAACCCTAACCCTAACCCTGTGGTATGTTAACCCTAACCCTAACCCTGTGGTATGTTAACCCTAACCCTGTGGTATGTTAACCCTAACCCTAACCCTGTGGTATGTTAACCCTAACCCTGTGGTATGTTAACCCTAACCCTAACCCTGTGGTATGTTAACCCTAACCCTGTGGTATGTTAACCCTAACCCTGTGGTATGTTAACCCTAACCCTAACCCTGTGGTATGTTAACCCTAACCCTAACCCTGTGGTATGTTAACCCTAACCCTGTGGTATGTTAAACCTAACCCTAACCCTGTGGTATGTTAACCCAACCCTGTGGTATGTTAACCCTAACCCTAACCCTGTGGTATGTTAACCCTAACCCTGTGGTATGTTAACCCTAACCATGTGGTATGTTAACCCTAACCCTAACCCTGTGGTATGTTAACCCTAACCCTAACCCTGTGGTATGTTAACCCTAACCCTGTGGTATGTTAAACCTAACCCTAACCCTGTGGTATGTTAACCCTAACCCTGTGGTATGTTAACCCTAACCCTAACCCTGTGGTATGTTAACCCTAACCCTGTGGTATGTTAACCCTAACCCTGTGGTATGTTAACCCTAACCCTGTGGTATGTTAACCCTAACCCTGTGGTATGTTAACCCTAACCCTGTGGTATGTTAACCCTAACCCTGTGGTATGTTAACCCTAACCCTAACCCTGTGGTATGTTAACCCTAACCCTGTGGTATGTTAACCCTAACCCTAACCCTGTGGTATGTTTACCCAAACCCTGTGGTATGTTAACCCTAACCCTGTGGTATGTTAACCCTAACCCTAACCCTGTGGTATGTTAACCATAACCCTAACCCTGTGGTATGTTAACCCTAACCCTGTGGTATGTTAACCCTAACCCTAACCCTGTGGTATGTTTACCCAAACCCTGTGGTATGTTAACCCTAACCCTGTGGTATGTTAACCCTAACCCTAACCCTGTGGTATGTTAACCCTATCCCGTGGTATGTTTACCCAAACCCTGTGGTATGTTAACCATAACCCTAACCCTGTGGTATGTTAACCCTAACCCTGTGGTATGTTAACCCTAACCCTGTGGTATGTTAACCCTAACCCTGTGGTATGTTAACCCTAACCCTAACCCTGTGGTATGTTAACCCTAACCCTGTGGTATGTTAACCCTAACCCTAACCCTGTGGTATGTTTACCCAAACCCTGTGGTATGTTAACCATAACCCTAACCCTGTGGTATGTTAACCCTATCCCGTGGTATGTTTACCCAAACCCTGTGGTATGTTAACCATAACCCTAACCCTGTGTTATGTTAACCCTATCCCGTGGTATGTTTACCCAAACCCTGTGGTATGTTAACCCTATCCCGTGGTATGTTTACCCAAACCCTGTGGTATGTTTACCATGTTGACTCCAATGCTTCCCACAGTTGTGTCAAGTTGGCTGGATCATTCTTGATACACATGGGTAACTGTTGAGCGTGAAAAACCCAGCAGCGTTGCAGTTCTTGACACAAACTGGTGTGCCTGGCACCTACTACCATACTCTGTTCAAAGGCACTTAAATATTTTGTCTTAACCATTCACCCCCTGAATGGCACACATATACAATCCATGTATCAAGGCTTAAAAATCCTTGTTTATTCTGTCTCCTCCCCTTCATTTACACTGATTGAAGTGGATTTAACAAGTGACATCAATAAGGAATCATAGCTTTCACCCGGATTCACCTGGTCAGTCTATATCATGGATGTCTATATCTATATAATGTTTTGTACACTCAGTGTATATTGTATCATATACTGTATATTTAAATGTATCATATATCCTTATTGAGAGCAGGGAGTTGAGGAGACACCTGAGAAGAGTAAGAGAGCAGAGATGACTGTGAGGAGGCTGAGACACATGCACAGCCTGTCCCTTACCAACATGGCCGTCTCTCAGAGGTTGGTATGTCCTAGCTATCTAACACAGCCTGTCCCTTACCAACATGGCCGTCTCTCAGAGGTTGGTATAGCCTAGCTATCTAACACAGCCTGTCCCGTACCAACATGGCCGTCTCTCAGAGGTTGGTATGTCCTAGCTATCTAACACAGCCTGTCCCTTACCAACATGGCCGTCTCTCAGAGGTTGGTATGTCCTAGGTATCTAACACAGCCTGTCCCTTACCAACATGGCCGTCTCTCAGAGGTTGGTATGTCCTAGCTATCTAACACAGCCTGTCCCTTACCAACATGGCCGTCTCTCAGAGGTTGGTATAGCCTAGCTATCTAACACAGCCTGTCCCTTATCAACATGGCTGTCTCTCAGAGGTTGGTATGTCCTAGCTAACACACCCTATCCCTTAACAACATGGCTGTCTCTCAGAGGTTGTTATGTCCTAGCTAACACACCCTGTCCCTTACCAACATGGCTGTCTCTCAGAGGTTGGTATGTCCTAGCTAGCTAACACTGTATCCCTTACCAACATGGCTGTCTCTCAGAGGTTGGTATGTCCTAGCTAACACACCCTGTCCCTTACCAACATGGCTGTCTCTCAGAGGTTGGTATAGTCTAGCTAGCTAACACTGTATCCCTTACCAACATGGCTGTCTCTCAGAGGTTGGTATAGCCTAGCTAGCTAACACTGTATCCCTTACCAACATGGCTGTCTCTCAGAGGTTGGTATGTTGTTGTTGTTGTTCTTCCTCCTCATTTTCAGTTATATAATATGTAAGGTATAGCTTACAAAACAAAGCAATACTGACTTTTTAATGAGGTCTAAAAAGCTTGAAAGGAAACAGAAAATGAGGTGTAGTTAAACTGAGTCTAGTTTGTTTGTCTCTGCTTGGTGTAAAATCCTGACTGGGCTGGAGCAGACTTCTACTGGACAGAGACAGACACTCACTGTGCTGCTGTGACGAGAAGAGGAGTATCCAAGATCTGGTGAGTAAAGCGCTTTACAGGAAGCGAAACTCCGGAGCGGAGTTCGCCAAAATAGAGCAGGTTCCTATTTTTATTGCAGAGCTTCAAAGAAAAAGCCTTATTTCAGACTGGCCAATAAAAAGAAAAGATTAACAGGGGCAAAAGAACACAGACACTGGACAGAGGAAGATATGTATTTTTCTTTGCAACTCTGCCTAGATGGCCAACGTCCCGGAGTCGCCTCTTCACTGCTGACGTTGAGACTGGTGTTTTGCGGGTACTATTTAATGAAGCTGCCAGTTGAGGACTTGTTTCTGGCCATTTTGAGCCTGTAAACGGCCCACAACTACTGATGCTCCAGATACTCAACTAGTCTGAAGGCCAGTTTTATTGCTTCTTTAATCAGCACATCATTTTTTGGGCTGTGCTAACATAATTGCAAAAGGGTTTTCAAATGATCAATTAGCCTTTTAAAATGATAAACTTGGATTAGCTAACACAACGTGCCATTGGAACACAGGAGTGATGGTTGCTGATAATGGGCCTCTGTACGCCAATGTAGATATTCCATCTGCTGTTTCCAGCTACAATAGTCATTTACAACATCTCCAATGTCTACACTGTATTTCTGATCAATTTGATGTTATTTTAATGGACAAAAAAGTGATTTTCTTTCAAAAACAAGGACATTTCTAAGTGATCCCAAACTTTGAATGGTAGTGTATGTGTGTATATGTGTGTGTGTGTGTGTGTGTGTGTGTGTGTGAGAGAGCGTGTGAGTATGTATGTGTGTCTGTGGAATGGGTATGCAGCGAGACGGTACAATAGTCTTAAGGTGCAGGTGGTCGGCAGGTACTCTACGTGCAGGTAGACCTCTAGGGTTAGCTATTCAACAGCCTTATAGCCCGGAAGTAGAAGTGTCTCTTAACTTGTTGGACCGAGACCTTTAAAGATGGGAGCTTGCCCCCTGTGATGAACTGGGCAGTCTTCACTACCCTCTGTAGAATCTTACGGTGGAGGGCAAGTCCAGGTAGGAATGCAGCCAGTCAAAACACATCTGGGAGAGATAGCCGTAGCGTATCGTACCGTGTGTGTGTGTAAAGAAAAGGACTGGGATGGATTTATAGGAGGTTCATATCACACTGTAGCTACCGCTATGGTACTCCTATCCGGATGTATGAATGTGGAGAAAGAATCCAAGTAATGTTTTTTATTGCACACACAGATACAGAGCACATGGGGATTGGATGAGAAAATGGAGGTGGATCTTGTGTTTTTTTTACAGAGGAAATACAAACAAACAAAGCATACTACATGACCTACTAACAATGAGGAAAACTGTAGTGCTACTACATACCACATCATGTAGTACTACATACATGACCTACTAACAATGAGGAAAACTGTAGTACTACATACATGACCTACTAACAATGAGGAAGGGGTGTGGCCATAGGAGAGAGGGAAACCTGGTAGCTGTCATGAGCCTTTAGGTGTGTGTGCGTGTTCGTGTGCGTGCGTACGTGTGTGTGTGTGTGTGTCAGTGACAGTTCATACCACGGTGCGTGCCACCAGAGAGCACCCTTTCATTACCTTCAAACTCCTCTCCTCCTTCTATTCTCCTCTCCTCCTCTCTCCTCCTCTCCTTAATAAGTAAACCCTCAATGACCTTGGCTGTTGTTTAATTAGTCTTAACAAAGTGACAGATAGACAATAAGATCAGAAGTCCTAACTACGACAACCACTGCATTTAAAAACAGAGACCATTTATTTATTTGAGATTTTGTTTCTTGCTTACAGTACAGCTTTCTATACATGTTTTATCTAACATAATTTTTTGATTTGTTTGCTTGTACAATGTACATATCAAATACAACAAATACATGTCCTTGGTTGTAAATTAAACTGGAGAGAATCTGATGTGCATGATGGTGATGACTTGTGTAAAGTGCATGATGGTGATGACTTGTGTAAAGTGCATGATGGTGATGACTAGTGTAAAGTGCATGATGGTGATGACTTGTGTAAAGTGCATGATGGTGATGACTTGTGTAAAGTGCATGATGGTGAAGACTTGTGTAAGGTGCATGATGGTGATGACTTGTGTAAAGTGCATGATGGTGATGACTTGTGTAAAGTGCATGATGGTGATGACTTGTGTAAAGTGCATGATGGTGATGACTTGTGTAAAGTGCATGATGGTGATGACTTGTGTAAAGTGCATGATGGTGATGACTTGTGTAAAGTGCATGATGGTGAAGACTTGTGTAAGGTGCATGATGGTGATGACTTGTGTAAAGTGCATGATGGTGATGACTTGTGTAAAGTGCATGATGGTGATGACTTGTGTAAAGTGCATGATGGTGATGACTTGTGTAAAGTGCATGATGGTGATGACTTGTGTAAAGTGCATGATGGTGATGACTTGTGTAAAGTGCATGATGGTGATGACTAGTGTAAAGTGCATGATGGTGATGACTTGTGTAAAGTGCATGATGGTGATCATGTACTGTAGCCTTTACTAACTGTTTTAACACAAAGACGAGCTGTTTGAAGGTATACCAATGCTAAGGTTTATAACGTGATCTGAATCAATGGAAAGCCAATGGAAGGCACTGGACCCCACACTCTTAGAACCTAAAACCTAAAAGGGTTCTTCGTCTGTCCCCATAGGAGAACCCTTTGAAGAACCCTTTTTGGTTCCAGGTAGAATCCTTTTTGTTTCAGGGAAAACCATTTTAAGTTCCATGTAGAACCCTTTTCACAGAGGTTTCTACATGGAACCCAAAATAGTTCTACCTGGAACCAAAAAGGGTTCTACCTGGTCCAAAAATGGGGACAGCCGAAGAACCCCTTTGGAACCCTTTTTTCTAAGTGTGCAGGAAGACTAGTGTCGCTAAGGCTTTTAGTAGATCCAATTAAAAAAATAAAAATAAAATAATATTGCATTATTGCACAAGTATTTAATAGAAAGGGTTAGCAAACATACTAATACTCAGTGAATGGCTGAAACCAAAGCTTGTATTTGAACTAACGCATACTTTCTAAGGCATGAATCCAGAAGTGTGTGTGTGTGTGTGTGTGTGTATGTGGCCTCAGACCCCAGTCCAACACAATCCCTCTCCACAACACAACCAAGAGACCTCCGCTTTGGAAGATGGAATATCACACATTCATGTTATATATGCTATTTCCAATTTGTGTTCCTAAATTCTAAGCTGCCATAGCAACTGCTATTTGGGGAAACAGCTGGAATATTCCGACTCAGTCATTTGATTTGAGCATTTCTGAGAATTAACAGCATTTTTACATGTTGTATCATTATTCCATGTATTAATGAATCAAATTAAAGATAATAGACTTCAGAATTGACTAAAGCAATTATCAGAAATTAATCTTTGAGTCTTTTTAATTAAATTTCTCCTTGGCATCCTACCATAGACACAGTATGTATTTCACTCTAACGAAGACAAGAAGAAGAGGTGTGCTGGGAACCTTCCTCCTCTCCCTCCTCCTCCTCCTCCTCCTCCTCCTCTGTCCTACCAGGAATGGACCAGGATCAACCCAGATGATTCAAAGGTCCGTAGTCTGGGCCTGGAAGGTCTGGGGCTGAAGACCATACCCTCTGCTGGGTAGGTAGTTTAGGCTACCCCCACTAACCTATCACTGGTCCCAGATCTGTTGGTGCTGTCTTTCCATCTCATATGGTTATTGTCTTGTTGTTCTCCTTCAGAAACACAGAAATATGTAGCAAGATTCCTGAGCCCTTATCCATAGAGGAGGCGTGTCAACGCAACCCTTCAGCGGTAAGAGATTTCTCTGGCATGCTACAGGGGTGCGGCAGTTTGGAGAATGTTCCAGAGTTTAACACATCAGTAAACTTAACGCCTGCAGGTATAATGCATTGTAAAACATGTTTAACCAATGCATGTTCTATTTCTCTTGTTTAGGTGATAGATTGTGGATATAAACTTTGGACTAATTATGATGAGTAGACAGCCTATTGAGTATCTTCTTTTGATGTGAAGACCACTAGGCTACACCAATCACCAATCACCAATCACCAATCACCAATCAAGATAATACCACAAGAGAAGAGGAATATGAGATTATTTATTATTTTGAGACCAGTTCACTTTTTGTGTGCAGAGTATATCCTACTAATCTGGATTCCTATTTTGCTTCTCTTTGACTATAACAACAAAACATATATATGATATAGATTGTAAAATTATAAATATTTTTACAACTAAAATGTATTATTAGTAGCATGTATTTTACTTATAGAATGTATCATCAATACTATGAGTGTAGAAATAATAGCAAATAATGGAAATTAAAACAAGTCTTTTAACTATCAATTATTTTAAGATAAATATACAGTAACCAATGTGTATTTAGAATAACCCTATCTACTATCTATCTATCTACTATCTACTCAGTCGATTGATTCTGATTGTGAATGATTTAACCTAATAATAAAACTTGCTAAGAAGTGTTTTCTGACAGATCTGTTTCTATGTCTATTGTTTAAAAGTGTGCGTTATTTGCCTGAACTGCATTTCCTGTGTTTTGTCACCTACCTGACTACTTCCCAGGACTCGAAACGAACAATCATGGTCTTCGTGGGAAATGGTTTGAGAATTATTTCAGTCAGGACTATTATTCACGAGTAAAAGCAGCAACATGTTTTAAATAATGTGGTCAAATATAAAGCGCTTTATTGGAGGAAAACTTCCAAGTTTGCAGAGAAAGTGTCACAAGTGACACACCGTAGGCTATATAAGGATTTTGCTATGAGGCTTTTTTAACAAATATAATTATAATATTGTCGGTCTATCTGATTAGAATATGAGCATCAGAAATAAATAATTGTATGTAGTGACCTGTTGGGCTGAGTCCTACCCATCTGAACATACAGACTTCACTATAGAAAAAAAACATCTGAAAGAAAGACCTAAAGGTTAAAATGTCGTATTCTTTATCCAGGTGTGCCTTTGATATAGGCTACTGTATGTGTAAATATTGACAGATTTAAGTAATAAAGCACTACAAATTGGCAGGTGAGTAATCGACTCCAGACACATTACCCATCTTCCTAGTCCTACTGATATGGCCGCATTTAACCAATGGCTGACCAGACGGCATACATCAAAGCTAAGAACAGCCAACCAGCGATCATCCAAAGAACTATCCGGCCATGGACTGTGATTTAGGAGTAGGCTATATATTTAGAAACTTGCAATGGAGTGGAGAATATTAGATATATCCAAGTGGATATATGAGGGGATAGATATATCGTATTTCGGAGCATAAAAACGACCCACGATCAACGATTTTCTTTTTTCATCGAAAGGCGTAGCCGAGTAATACGTTATTTTTCAACCGTGGAGCTGTCGGATAGAATGTCCATAGGTGGCGGGGACGGCCCGGGGAAGACGACACAGTACCGGGTGGACCACCTCCTCACTGCCGTGGAGAACGAGCTACAGGCGGGAAGCGAGAAGGGCGATCCTACGGAGAGACAACTCAAAGTCGACTTGGATGAGAACGAACTGTGGCAGAAGTTCAAGGAACTCACGAATGAAATGATAGTAACCAAAAATGGCAGGTAATCTAATCAGTGCACGTGTTTTGTATAGCATATATATATAGTATAATGTTTCGTTACTTTAAGTCTATTATTTATGGTTCGGCTACCTGATAGAATTCATGTACTAAATTAAATAAATAGCCTATTATTTAGAACGGTCTTTTAAATGATTCTGTCTTGTTAATTTATAATGTGAAGAAAGCAGGTAGGCCTATATCACAAATGTATAGTGTCAAACATGACTAAAACATTGCTATGATATCACAGTAATTAAATGAAAAAAGATTGCACACCTTCAATCAAGCCTTATATTTTGAGTTTTTCTGTACGGTCTAAAACTTGTAAAAACCTACGCTAATTAATATTCACATGGTCTATAAATTAAACCAGGTGTTCACTTGACATTAGCGTCATCAATGCCCAATATCCTAAAATAGATTATATCTACTGAAATAAGGACACCTGCTATTCTATCTTCCTTTGTATCAAAGGCGCATGTTCCCGGTGCTGAAAGTGGATGTTTCTGGGCTGGATCCGAACGCCATGTACTCGTTCCTGCTGGACTTCGTGGCTGCGGACAATCACCGGTGGAAATACGTTAACGGGGAGTGGGTTCCCGGGGGCAAGCCCGAGCCCCAAGCCCCGAGCTGCGTATACATCCACCCGGACTCGCCAAACTTTGGGGCGCACTGGATGAAACATCCGGTCTCATTCAGTAAAGTCAAACTCACCAACAAACTCAATGGTGGAGGCCAGGTTAGGGCGATAGCAGTCTCATCAATTAAAATTAGAATGTATAGGCTTTTGAGTGCTTTTGACGACCATTTAGATAAGCAAACGTTATGGAGCTTATTCTACGCGTAAACACCATCAATCACACTTTTCGATTGAAATAAAAGGTACGTCGAATTTCAACTGCAGCCGAAAGCCTATTATTGAACTTTTGCTTTATTTTTGGAATTTATTTTAGATCATGTTGAACTCATTGCACAAATACGAGCCACGTATCCATATCGTGCGCGTTGGAGGGCCTCAGAGAATGATCACTAGTCACTCCTTCCCAGAGACGCAGTTCATAGCCGTCACAGCCTACCAGAACGAAGAGGTACATTGTTGTATTGCTTTAATACATTCCTTATTTCTATAGACACTGTAGATGTAATAATTCCAATGAGCAGGCCTAGAATTACGCACCAGTATGTGGAAACTTTGACATTTTGTATTGGTCGTTTTAAGTGAGAGGGAAATGGTAAAACAATGTTGTTTATTAAGATTCGCTATTTTATAATTAATACTGTATTGTGTGTCTTACCAATTCTGCATTGTATTTTCACTCGACATTTTAGATAACCGCTCTGAAAATCAAATACAACCCGTTTGCCAAGGCCTTTCTGGATGCTAAAGAAAGGTATATCAGTTGTTTGCTCTATTTCCTGTTCATTGGAAGAACATATTTTGTTAAAGTTTATTTATCATATAGAATATATTATTAGACTACGTTGTGTGTTCAGTGGTAGATTGGGAACCAGTGCTCAGATTGGAATTCCTCTCCACAGAACAGACCATAAAGACATTATGGATGACAGTGACCACCAACAGTCAAGCTACTCTCAATGTAAGTCTTTTATATAAACAAATACATACTAGGATTGATACGTACAACAGTGACAAAGTCCTTTTACTTGAATTCCTGATTTAATTCTCACTTCTACACATTGGCACGTCAACTGCTGTTTTAAAAAGGTCTTTAAACCCATAGAATATACAGTATAAACCTCTTAATGTGTAAGGTCTCCATGTTTCTCTGTGTTCTCTGTGGGCACCATGCTGCTACAGTGAGTGGCTGGTTCATCCCAGGCCCCTCCACTAGCCCTCACACCCAGTTTGGGAGCCCCCTGTCCCTGTCCTCGTCCCATGGCTGTGACCGCTACTCCACTCTGAGAAACCATCGCTCTGCACCCTACAGCAGCCCCTACACCAGTCGGACCACCTCCCCTAGTGAGTGTCTCTCTCTTCTGTCCTCTACCTCTCCACCCATCCACTCCTCCTCCTCCCTCTCTCCCTCTCCCTCCTCCCCTCCTCCTCTACCCATCCTACCAACACCCATTCCCTTCCTTTCTACCATTAACAAGAAAGCCAAACAAATGTGTCTGACCAGGAGATGTTCTGCATTCCTCCGGTCTTTGTGAGTGCAGAACACTCAGAGCTGTAAACAGCTGGTCTTCCAACTGGGAATGCCTGGACATATATATTTAGTCAGTCACCCGGAACTTCTTCAGCCATTACTGTGTGTGTGCACTGTGCACGTGTGAAGACGCCCCTAGAATTAACATTTACAAGTACATTTAGGAAAGTAACAGACGCTCTTATCCAGAGCGTCTTACAGTTAGTAATCTCCCATGGTTGTTGTAGCCTCATGCTCAATAGGGAGCAAAGAGGACGGACTAACTAACTAACTAACTAACTAACTAACTAACTAACTAACTAACTAACTAACTAACTAACTAACTAACTAACTAACTAACTAATTTAACTCATTATTGGTTGTATTGCAGCTTGTTATGCTAAGCAGGGAACAAAAAGACTAACTCACTAACTAACTAATTTAAAGATACACTCCGGGATCTTAAGCACAACCAATTCATAATATATCACAGAAATTGCAAAATTCGTAACATATCACACGAAATGGATGATGTAGTATACAAATTTGATGATGTAGTACACAATTTGATGATGTAGTACCACTTTCGGCTCATGAGCACCACTTTCAAAACTGCTGGCTGAAATTATACAAAAGTTTTTGGTTGTGCTGCAGTTTTTTGTAGCCTTAAGGCGTCAGCATGCTTCGGTTCGGCTGGTGCCTAGAAAAAAAGCTGCAATAGTACTGTTTGAGTACTGTTTGTCCATCTTGAGATGTCGTAGCCAGTAGTCAGAATCAAAATAGTCCTAATTAATCCAAGACAACTAAAGAAATCTGTCATTCATTTTGACATTTTTGCAGAGGAGATCTTAAGTCACGCAATTTTACATCTAACTAAGATGTTTGGTGCAGTATATCTCAAGAGAAAAAATGTGCATGAAAACAATTCTCTTGTTGAATGACAACCAACACTTAATTGAAGAATCCCCTCTGTTGATCAATCACCGACGAAGGGGTGTAGACTTCAGCTACCGACTTCGGCTTGCCTCGAGAAAAATGTTTCTGTGCACAGTCGAAAAAAAAACCTTGCCAAAGACCAGTGGTGGAAAAAGTACTCAATTGTCATACATGAGTAAAAGTAAAGATACCTTAATAGAAAACTACTCAAGTAAAAGTCATCAAGTAGAATACTACTTGAGTAAAAGTCTAAAAGTATCTTTAATAGCCGTAAGGTAAATGTACTTAAGTATCAAAAGTAAAAGTATGAAAGGTAAGAAAAACCATGAATCCAAAACGCAAAACAGCCAGAACTTTTATTTGGTTTGAGCTTTTCTGAAAGAAGATACAGCCAGAACTTTTATTTGGTTTGAGCTTTTCTGAAAGAAGATACATCTCTTACAGACAAAATAGAATATGCCTTAATAATGAAGGAATATAGCCAGTAAACGTAAGCACTTACAATCACAGACACTTTGCATTAGAAAAAGCATCCTATAATAGAAAAACTTTTTTTTTTAAATGGTTTAGCTCATCAAAAGTACATGCACAGAACGGCACACAACCTCACTGTAGGAATATGAGGACATCACCACTGATGGAACTGTATTAGAAATGTCTCAGGTCACGCCTTTGTAACAAGGACACCTACAGTATAACTTGTGAATTTTAAACATAAATTAACAAAACGCATAAGGCATCCGTGTCCTTGGCCTTGCAAGCGTTAAGCTGTCATCTTCAGTAAAATCTGTTTTTCAAAGTTTCTGGAATCCAGCCTTGGTCTCCTGGGGCTGAAAACAAGTCCTGCAATGCTGAACAGCCTTTCACAGGCAGCTGATGCAGGTAAGGGTATGTTTAGCCTCAGAGACAGCTTACAGACTGCCGGGAAGGACTTGAACTCCATATGATCAGCTGAACAGGCCAGGTATCCGTCCATCTGCTTGGAGTTTTCTTGTGCTTGAGACGTCTTCATGGCAGAGAAGTAGGCTACCTATTGGACTGAACCACAAAGTCAGAACTGTAGTTTAAATGGGGGGTCCACAAATCTATGAAGTGTCAAAATGTACACTATACACAGTTGTTTAGGAATAGTAAAATACTGTTAATTAACCATTGTGATGGTGGCGTCATACTTTGTCCACGTTGTTTTGAATTTGGGGAGAAGGATTGCAGCTGCGATCAGATCAGGGTCGTGAAACATGGAGCTGAAGAGCTTCTTCACTCCCAGTTGTAACGCATCCACCAGAGGCTTATAGTACTTTTTATTTAACTAGGCAAGTCAGTTAAGAACAAATTCTTATTTACAATGATGGCCTACCTACAGGGACAGCCATAGTAGTACGGCGCCCCTGGAGCAAATTAAGTGCCTTGCTCAAAGACACATTGACAGGTTTTCACCTTGGGGATTCGATCCAGCAACCTTTCGGTTACTGACCCAACGCTCTGACCACTAAGCTACCTGCCGCCCAAATCTTCAGGGGCAGCTTGATTTGGTCAAGTTTTGTGATCAGCAGGTCGACAGTTGGAAGTAGCCACCCCATCTGGACATTGGTTCCAGCCTGCAGGATGTTGATGGCCTTTGCGACTGGGCTCATGGTGGAAGCATACTCTGTGAGGAAGGCAAGTTCAGCTGGATAGAACCTGTAAAAAAATAAATAATAATACTGTGTTTTTTAACCCTACACAAGGGGGATCACTAACCATTAAACCTGATTTTAACTACAGTAATCAATGGCTGGATGAGTAGTTGACTAAATGGATCAATGATAGTGTATGGCTACAACATATGAAACAGTTATTAGTCCCCAAGCAAAGGGTCAGGAAACACTGCAATAGGTTTAGACAACATTTAAGACCTTAAATTATGACTAAATAATACAGAATCCTTACTTACATTGGAACCTCGAAGTCTGTGCAGAGAACCCTGACGGAGTTCCACCAGGAGTTCCACCTTGTAGCATTCGGGCACAGCAGCTGGAGGCACAGCAGCTGGAGGCACAGCAGCTGGAGGCACAGCAGCTGGAGGCACAGCAGCTGGAGGCACAGCACCTTCAGCCATTTCGGCTGCAAGTGTGGATCTTCCGCATTTGTTCCAAAGCAAATGTTGCGTTAGATTGCGTTGGCTAACAAAGCTTCAGAATCTGGCACATTTTATCCAGCTAAAGTAGGTAGCTGCTAGCTAGTGAACTATATTAGGTATAGGATTAGCTAGCATAAACTAACACTGCTGGTTGCGTTAGCAAATGTGGGCTAGCTAAGTTAGATAATGTTAGCTAGCATACTAATTAGCATGCTAACTTTATTCTAGCTAGCTAGCAAGCTAACAGTAGGCGTACTTCAATGTGTTATTAAAGGTTCTACTTCGTTACTTTACACAACTGCCAAAGACCAAAGCAAAGAAAACCGTCACAATGTCCTCGAAATATACTGTTTTGAACTGTTCCGTACGGGAAGCATGTAGACGCTTTTATGCTCCACAGGGAGCAAAGAGGACTAACTATCTACCTAAAGTCATTATTGGTGCAGGTCCCATGATCTAGTAGTCTAGGCAATCCCAGGAGACTGTGGTTAAATTCCCTTATCCACCTTTCCACGTTGTCTCCTCCTAATCCGTTTGAATAAAGCAAAACGGTCATACATTTTTTTTTAATAAGGCCATGATTTGTTGTGTTGCAGCTGGCTACTCTGATAGCTCCTCTGACTGTCTCTCCATGCTGCCCTCCCATGACAACTGGTCCAATCTGCAGATGCCCTCGCACTCCACGATGCTGCCCGTGACCCACTGTAGCTCCGCTGGGATGAACTCCAGGTTGGTGGCCTCACACACACATAACCCTACTGCTGCATACTGCTCCACCTCTCTCTCTCTCTCTCTCTCTCTCTCTCTCTCTCTCTCTCTCTCTCTCTCTCTCTCTCTCTCTCTCTCTCTCTCTCTCTCTCTCTCTGAATGTGTTATTAATGTGTTCTTACATAGGTTTTCTTCAAGTAAAGTTTTACCATTTATTTAACGTGAAACTGACCTAAGCCTTCTGTCCTCTCTGTATCCAGCCAGTACGCCAGCCTGTGGTCTGTCAGTAGCCCGACCTTGAACCCTGTCTCCCAGTCTGGGGGGATGTCCAACAGCCTAGGCTCCCAGTTCCTGCGAGGCCCCAGCAGTAGTCATTATCCTGGGCTGTCCCACTCCGTCAATGGGCCACCTGGTGGATCCCCGCTGTATGATGAGCTGTTTGATAGTAAGACACTATCGCAGTATGATACGTCACTGCAGAGTCACACACGACTGACTACAGCCTGGACGCCTGTTACACCTCCTTCCCTGTAGGGGGGAGAGAGAGAGAGAGACGACGGATGTGCGGGCAGACAGACAGACAGACGGACGGACGGGCGGACGGGCGGGCGGGCAGGGCAGACAGACGGGCGGGCAGTCAGGGCAGGCAGACAGAAGGGCAGGGCAGAGAGACAGACAGACAGACAGACAGACAGACAGACAGACAGACAGACAGGCCGGGCGGGCAGACGGGCGGGCAGGGCAGGGCAGACAGATGGGCGGGCAGGGCAGGGCAGACAGACTGGCAGACAGACAGATGGGCGTGGGGCAGACGGGCGGGCAGGGCAGACAGACAGACAAACGGGCAGGACAGACAGACAGACGGGCGAGACAGACAGACAGACGGGCGAGACAGACAGACAGACGGGCAGGCAGGCAGGCAGGCAGGCAGGCAGGCAGGCAGGCAGGCAGGCAGGCAGGCAGGCAGGCAGGCAGGCAGGCAGGCAGGGCAGACAGACAGCATATTACAATCAATGTAAATAGGTTTTGGCCATGTTTATTGATAGCAACATGGATTGTGATCTGTGAGAAAACCAAAGGTTATTGAGCTTGTATCTGCTCATATTTATGCTTTTTATTTTCCATGTGATAAATGTCTTCAGATTTATCCATTAAAAGAAGTACACCGATCTGTGTGTGCTAATTGTGCAGCTAATGTGTTGGTCATAGTGTAAATATGAATATGATTATATTATCACCTCAGAATGGATGTAAATAGATCATATAAAGTTGCTGTTTGTTTATTAATTGGTTTATTAATTGTTGTAAATGGTACTATACTTGTGAATTGGTTAATTTAATTAATTGTTTGACTGTATCTTATGTTATATTATTTAGTCTTTACAATTACCTTTTTATGTTGTTTTATTGATTTACTAACCGAGAGCCGTAGTCAAGGTTTGATTTACTAACCGAGAGCCGTAGTCAAGGTTTGATTTACTAACCGAGAGCCGTAGTCAAGGTTTGATTTACTAACCGAGAGCCGTAGTCAAGGTTTGATTTACTAACCGAGAGCCGTAGTCAAGGTTTGATTTACTAACCGAGAGCTGTAGTCAAGGTTTGATTTATAAGATTTAGGAAGCTTGTAGGATAATAATGTAAAATATTAGACTTTTACCCCACAGATGTTTACAATCTCTCTCTCTCTCTCTCTCTCTCTCTCTCTCTCTCTCTCTCTCTCTCTCTGTCAATTAAATTCAATTTGCTTTATTGGCATGACGTAACAATGTACATATTGCCAAAGCTTACTTTTTAAGATTTACAATGTGAACATAATTAATAATAATAATAATAACAGGACAACAGTAACAACAATAACAAGGTTTAAAATAATCATTCATTGAACAATAATAATAAGCAGGTTGGTTGGTCTGTCAGACACTGTTCCTCATCTTATGGCAGGAAACAATGTAGTGTTCTGCCAACCCACAGCTCTCTGTTCCTCCCCCAACAGGACGGGTAGACCCACAGCTCTCTGTTCCTCCCCCAACAGGACGGGTAGACCCACAGCTCTCTGTTCCTCCCCCAACAGGACAGGTAGCCCCACAGCTCTCTGTTCCTCCCCCAACAGGACAGGTAGACCCACAGCTCTCTGTTCCTCCCCAACAGGACAGGTAGACCCACAGCTCTCTGTTCCTCCCCCAACAAGACAGGTAGACCCACAGCTCTCTGTTCCTCCCCAACAGGAAGGGTAGCCCCACAGCTCTCTGTTCCTCCCCCAACAGGACAGGTAGACCCACAGCTCTCTGTTCCTCCCCAACAGGAAGGGTAGACCCACAGCTCTCTGTTCCTCCCCCAACAGGACAGGTAGCCCCACAGCTCTCTGTTCCTCCCCAACAGGAAGGGTAGACCCACAGCTCTCTGTTCCTCCCCAACAGGACAGGTAGCCCCACAGCTCTCTGTTCCTCCCCCAACAGGACAGGTAGACCCACAGCTCTCTGTTCCTCCCCAACAGGAAGGGTAGACCCACAGATCTCTGTTCCTCCCCAACAGGAAGGGTAGCCCCACAGCTCTCTGTTCCTCCCCAACAGGAAGGGTAGCCCCACAGCTCTCTGTTCCTCCCCAACAGGAAGGGTAGCCCCACAGCTCTCTGTTCCTCCCCAACAGGAAGGGTAGCCCCACAGCTCTCTGTTCCTCCCCAACAGGAAGGGTAGCCCCACAGCTCTCTGTTCCTCCCCCAACAGGAAGGGTAGCCCCACAGCTCTCTGTTCCTCCCCAACAGGAAGGGTAGCCCCACAGCTCTCTGTTCCTCCCCAACAGGAAGGGTAGCCCCACAGCTCTCTGTTCCTCCCCAACAGGAAGGGTAGCCCCACAGCTCTCTGTTCCTCCCCAACAGGAAGGGTAGCCCCACAGCTCTCTGTTCCTCCCCAACAGGAAGGGTAGACCCACAGCTCTCTGTTCCTCCCCAACAGGAAGGGTAGCCCCACAGCTCTCTGTTCCTCCCCAACAGGACAGGTAGCCCCACAGCTCTCTGTTCTTCCCCAACAGGACAGGTAGCCCCACAGCTCTCTGTTCCTCCCCAACAGGACAGGTAGCCCCACAGCTCTCTGTTCCTCCCCAACAGGAAGGGTAGCCCCACAGCTCTCTGTTCCTCCCCAACAGGACAGGTAGCCCCACAGCTCTCTGTTCCTCCCCAACAGGACAGGTAGCCCCACAGCTCTCTGTTCCTCCCCAACAGGACAGGTAGACCCACAGCTCTCTGTTCCTCCCCCAACAGGAAGGGTAGCCCCACAGCTCTCTGTTCCTCCCCAACAGGAAGGGTAGCCCCACAGCTCTCTGTTCCTCCCCAACAGGAAGGGTAGCCCCACAGCTCTCTGTTCCTCCCCCAACAGGAAGGGTAGCCCCACAGCTCTCTGTTCCTCCCCAACAGGAAGGGTAGCCCCACAGCTCTCTGTTCCTCCCCAACAGGAAGGGTAGCCCCACAGCTCTCTGTTCCTCCCCAACAGGAAGGGTAGCCCCACAGCTCTCTGTTCCTCCCCAACAGGAAGGGTAGCCCCACAGCTCTCTGTTCCTCCCCAACAGGAAGGGTAGCCCCACAGCTCTCTGTTCCTCCCCAACAGGAAGGGTAGCCCCACAGCTCTCTGTTCCTCCCCCAACAGGAAGGGTAGCCTGTCCTCAACAGAGACGTCTTTGAAACCATGAATAAGGGTTTCACATTTGGGGAAATTACACTCTAATGGTTTTATATTTTTGACATTTTGTCAGTAAATGCAGCTCTGTCTCAGTGGTTACACAGCCTTTCCTCTACAGGGAGCCAGGTCTTCCTGTGTCTGATTGATTGGATGTTCTGATTGATTGGATGTTCTGGTCCTGAGGCTTCAGTGTGTTAGTAGAACAGGTTAGTGAACTCAGCCCCAGGACCAGCTGGATGAGGGGACTCTGTTCTTCAGTGTGTTAGTAGAACAGGTTTGTGAACTCAGCCCCAGGACCAGCTGGATGAGGGGACTCTGTTCTTCAGTGTGTTAGTAGAACAGGTTAGTGAACTCAGCCCCAGGACCAGCTGGATGAGGGGACTCTGTTCTTCAGTGTGTTAGTAGAACAGGTTAGTGAACTCAGCCCCAGGACCAGCTGGATGAGGGGACTCTGTTCTTCAGTGTGTTAGTAGAACAGGTTTGTGAACTCAGCCCCAGGACCAGCTGGATGAGGGGACTCTGTTCTTCAGTGTGTTAGTAGAACAGGTTTGTGAACTCAGTCCCAGGACCAGCTGGATGAGGGGACTCTGTTCTTCAGTGTGTTAGTAGAACAGGTTTGTGAACTCAGCCCCAGGACCAGCTGGATGAGGGGACTCTGTTCTTCAGTGTGTTAGTAGAACAGGTTTGTGAACTCAGCCCCAGGACCAGCTGGATGAGGGGACTCTGTTCTTCAGTGTGTTAGTAGAACAGGTTAGTGAACTCAGCCCCAGGACCAGCTGGATGAGGGGACTGTGTTCTTCAGTGTGTTAGTAGAACAGGTTAGTGAACTCAGCCCCAGGACCAGCTGGATGAGGGGACTGTGTTCTTCAGTGTGTTAGTAGAACAGGTTAGTGAACTCAGCCCCAGGACCAGCTGGATGAGGGGACTCTGTTCTTCAGTGTGTTAGTAGAACAGGTTAGTGAACTCAGCTCCAGGACCAGCTGGATGAGGGGACTCTGTTCTTCAGTGTGTTAGTAGAACAGGTTTGTGAACTCAGCTCCAGGACCAGCTGGATGAGGGGACTGTGTTCTTTGCTCAGCTCTTGGTATTGCAGGGCTTGGTAATGATATGAGAGGGGGTCACTGTATTTGAGATGTTTCAAAAACTTAATTGCTCTTTTTTTAGTTTTTATTATTAGTGGATATTTGCCTAATTCTGCCCTGCATGCATTGTTTGTAGTTTTCCTCTGGACATGTAGGAGAATCTTATAGAACTCTGCATGCAGGGTTTCAATGGGGTGTTTGTCCCATTGGGCGAAATCTTGTTTTGTAAGTGGACCCCACACCTCACTGCCATAAAGTGCAATTGGTTCAATGACACATTCAATTACTTTTAGCCAAATTTGCATAGGTATTTCAATTTGAATGTGTTTTTTAATGGCGTAGAATTCCCTGCATGCGTTCTCTCTCAGTTCATTCACTGCATCATTAAGGTGTCCAGATGAGCTTATTTTTAAACCTTAGTAATTGTAGTGTGTGCAATACTCTGTATTTTTAGTACCAATTGAGAACTTAGGTCTAATTCCCTGAGATCTGGATCTTCTCTAGAAAATCATTATTTTAGTATTTTTTGGGTTCTGGCAGTACTGCTCTAGCAGGTCCAGGCTCTGCTGTAGGCCATGTGCTGTGGGTGACAGCAGGCATAGGTCATCTGCGAAGAGCAGGCATTTAACCTCTGAATTGTGGAGACTAACACCAGGGGCTGAGGGTTTTCTAGTGTAGTGGCCAATTCGTTGATATAAATATTGAAGAGTGCTGGGCTCAGATTGCAACCCTGGCGAAGGCCCCGCCCCTAGTTAAAGATTTCTGTTATTTTCTTGCCAATTTTGATGCTGCACGTTTTGCCAGTATACATTGTAATTATGTCATATGTTTTACCCCCTACACCACCACCGTCCTGTATGCCAAATAGAATCAAATTATTTTTGGAAGTCGATAAAGCAAGCGTATATTTTGGTGGAAATGTTTATCTATCAGGGTGTGTAGGGTGTAAATAGGATCGGTCGTGCAATGTTTTGGTATAAATCCAATTCGGCTTTTACTCAAGACATTGTGCTTGAGTTCCTTGATTCCAGACGTAAGGGAAATAACCTACACTCAGGATCAAATGAAACAGTTTTAATATAGCCTGTTGACATTTTGCACTAGTCATTTAGGATGCCATCAGGTCCGCATGCTTTTTACATTTGAGGGCCTGAAGTTTCTTATAGAGCTCCTGGTCAGTAATTGGGGTCCAATGGATTTTGATGGTCCTTTATAGCTTTTTCTAATCCATTCAACTTGTCATAAATATGGCATTGTGTGTTTGTGTCAGTTTGAACGGTGTTGTAGAGTGTTTATAATGGGTTGTCCAGATGGCACCATATGAACGGTGTTGTAGAGGGTTTATAATGGGTTGTCCAGATGGCACCATATGAACGGTGTTGTAGAGTGTTTATAATGGGTTGTCCAGATGGCACCATATGAACGGTGTTGTAGAGTGTTTATAATGGGTTGTCCAGATGGCACCATATGAACGGTGTTGTAAAGGGTTTATAATGGGTTGTCCAGATGGAACCATATGAACGGTGTTGTAAAGGGTTTATAATGGGTTGTCCAGATGGCACCATATGAACGGTGTTGTAGAGTGTTTATAATGGCTTGTCCAGATGGCACCATATGAACGGTGTTGTAGAGTGTTTATAATGGCTTGTCCAGATGGCACCATATGAACGGTGTTGTAGAGTGTTTATAATGGCTTGTCCAGATGGCACCATATGAACGGTGTTGTAGAGTGTTTATAATGGCTTGTCCAGATGGCACCATATGAACGGTGTTGTAGAGTGTTTATAATGGCTTGTCCAGATGGCACCATATGAACGGTGTTGTAGAGTGTTTATAATGGCTTGTCCAGATGGCACCATATGAACGGTGTTGTAGAGTGTTTATAATGGCTTGTCCAGATGGCACCATATGAACGGTGTTGTAGAGTGTTTATAATGGCTTGTCCAGATGGCACCATATGAACGGTGTTGTAAAGGGTTTATAATGGGTTGTCCAGATGGCACCATATGAACGGTGTTGTAGAGTGTTTATAATGGCTTGTCCAGATGGCACCATATGAACGGTGTTGTAGAGTGTTTATAATGGCTTGTCCAGATGGCACCATATGAACGGTGTTGTAGAGTGTTTATAATGGCTTGTCCAGATGGCACCATATGAACGGTGTTGTAGAGTGTTTATAATGGCTTGTCCAGATGGCACCATATGAACGGTGTTGTAGAGTGTTTATAATGGCTTGTCCAGATGGCACCATATGAACGGTGTTGTAGAGTGTTTATAATGGCTTGTCCAGATGGCACCATATTGTATCACTAATTCCTCTTGTTAAGAGGTTTTTACTTTCTTCCAGTCTTGCCAGAAGTTGTTTGTGTTTATGGACTCCTCAGTTAGTGCCAGCTGCTTGCTGTTGTACTGGGCTTTTTTGGTTCTGAGTGTACGTTTATAGAGTTTTAAAGTCTCACAGTAATGAAGGCGTGATTCACCATTATTTGGGTCTCTGTGCTTTTGGTTCTAAGTTTTTCCTTATAATTTTACAATCTGCATCAAACCAGTTCATCTCTTTTTTGGTTTGTTTTTTATCAATTTAAATTGTGCTTCTTTTGCCGTTCAAACTAAATCAACTAAATATATAGTTGATGTTTTTTACTGCTAGATGGATGCCGTCTTTACTGTGGGTGGGTGTGGTATCCAGAAAGTTATCTATGAATATTTGGATATTTTGGTTACTGGTTGCTTTCTGGTATTCTTCTGTGCTGTTTTGGGCCCATCTGTATGAAGTTCTGATGTTGTACAGCTTACTGGGCTGTGAATGTGTGGTTGTTTCCATGTCTGTTCTTTTGAGGAACAATGTAATTTGGCTGTGATCCGACAGAGGTGTTAGTGGCTTGACGTTGAATGAGTTGAGAGAGAAAGGGTCAATGTCTGTAATCATATAGTCTACTGTGCTGTGGCCAAGAGGAGAGCAATAGGTGAATCTCCCCAAAGAGTCCCCCCGTAACCTACCATTGACAAAGTACAAACCCAGGCTTTGACAGAGCTGCAGCAGATCCCTTCTCTTTTTGTTGATGGTGCTGTCACTGTTGTTTCTATGGGGGAGATAAAGACGGTTAGAAAACAGTATGGCCTGTAATAAAGCTGTCCCCTCGTGTGCTTGTTAGATCAGGGAGTGTTCCTGTGCGCGTATTTGTGTCCCCACAGATGAGCACATTTTCCTGGGCCTGGAAATGGCACGTCTCTTCCTCAAGGGTGGGGAATACCTCCTCTGAGGTGGCAGGTAGCCGAGTGGTTAGAGCGTTGGGCCCAAAACCGAAAGGTTGCTGGATCAAATCCCCAAGCTGACAAGGTAAAAATCTGTTAGATTTTAGATTTTAATAGTAAACAATAAAAATGAACCGTAAACATTACACAGAAGTTCCAAAAGAATAAAGACATTTCAAATCTCATATTATGTTTATATACAGTGTTGTCTCTCTCTCTCTCTCTCTCTCTCTCTCAATATCTCTGTCTGAGTCTCTGAAGGCAGGAGTCTGATGTTCTGACCACTGGGGCCAGAAGGACTGTGTGTGTGTGTGTGAGTTGGTCTGGCTGCGCTTAGCCTGGTCACAGGTCTACTTTGTGCCGTCTTGCCACCTCCTATGGATATGATCTCATTGTTTGGTATGGTTTTATTCTCCTCTTATTGACTACTCCTAGAGGACCTCTGTCGCCATCTTCTGTCAGCTTTGGAAAGGTGCATTACGACAACAACCTGTACTCTTCTTCTATGAAATAGAATGGGTTTGATATTGAGAAAAATATTATATATTTTAATAACGGTACAAAACACATAATAAAACCTCAAGACTCAACTGTCAAATCAAACTAATCAGAGGAATCATTTTAGATGTGTGTCGGTCCACATCGGTTTAATCCAGGACAGAAGCAGTAGCTCTAACTCCCCAGCAGAGGACAGTAGAGGACAGCGCAACAACAAGCTACTGCCCTCAAACACACCTCTGGCAGCAACGACTATGTCTGGTACAAAATCAACCAAATAAGGAATGCTCCCAGCTGGTGTTGAAATATGAAATTTAAATGTTTACTATAAATGAGTCTCAAGTGTTGACAAAAGAGAAGATTGTTCAATGAAGGAAAATTAAAGATTGTGTAATTTGGCTCAACATTGCATTTTCCACATCAATGCATGGGTGTAATTTGAATACATGCTACTCTTTATAAAATCCATGTATTTCTGTAAGGACGTATTTGTGTATCATATCAGTCAAATAAAACAGTATATTTGTTTTATATCTGCAATGTAGTGAGAGTCCTTTTACTCTCTAAGCTCAAGGACATGCATTTTTATTTTATTTATTTTAACCTTTTTTTAACTAGGCATGTCAGTTAAGAACTTCTTATTTACAATGATGGCCTACAAAATCTCTGAGCATTGCTGTTCCTAGAATCAAACAATGAAGCTGGTTAATTAGGGCCATATTATACAGCAATAAACCATAGTATATTATAGCAATTAGCCATATTATATGATAGCAATAAGTCATATTATATTATAGCAATAAGACATATCATATGATAGCAATAAGTCATATTATATGATAGCAATAAGCCATATTATATTATAGCAATAAGTCATATTATATTATAGCAATAAGACATATCATATGATAGCAATAAGCCATATTATATTATAGCAATAAGACATATTATGTAGCAATAAGACATTATATTATGGTAATAAGCTATATTATGTAGCAATAAGCCATATTATATTATAGCAATAAGCCATATTATTTTATAGCAATAAGCCAAATTATATTATAGCAATAAGCCATATTATATTTTAGCAATAAGCCATATTATATTATAGCAATAAAGAAAAACTCTGGGCTGACTAGGTGTGTTCAAACTTTTGACTGGAACTGTACATACAGTACATGTATAATGACATAACACAACATTTTAGATCAACTGGAATGTCACTCTGAATCACGGATTCACAAAAAGAGCTGTGATCAAGCCACGCTCCCAAATGTTCTAATAAGCCTCCCCCTACATTTTAATGATTACTAAAAAAGGAAAGAACCCTTTTGTGAATTGTAAAGAACCATTTAAGTGCTCAAAGGGTTCTTTGAGTCTGTAAGGTTCCTTCCCAAAGAACCCTTGAGGAACCCTCATTTTTTTGGTGTGTAGGGCTACTGTAGTTTTCATTGTTTTCTGAGTAGACAATGTTCCAGAATTCGTGGGCAGTTCAGCATATTTATGAAGAAAAAAAAAGTATTCAAAGATGTGTTTACAGGTCCACAACGATGTGTCATTGTTTTTGTATTTCAGAAACAGAAAACATTCTGCCAATACCTCCAAACACATTTGTTCAAGATTGCCATTTCCTTTAAATACTGTCTTGGCCTAATTCCAATACTTATAGTATACAGGAAATAAGGGCGTTAATGTCATCATAAAAGGTGAATGATGGGGGTTTTTCAGGTGTCATTTTGATGCTCGTTCACACACACACAGTTTCAGGGCAAGTCTAATTCATAACGGGAAACACAACAGGCAGATAGTTAGTATGAAATGTACTCAACGGTTATAAATGAGGCCTCTGGTGCCCTAGTTGGGCGGAGATTTCACTTTCAGACTAATGGAATGTCCTAACCATATCAAAGAAAATGAGAAAATAACCTCCTTATATTATATACAGTACATGTATTTATAAATAACAATAAAGCATAATAATAGAGCTTTCATTTTCATTAAAAAAAAAAAAAAAAAAGCCTTGAAGGCAGAGGTTTCCCCTGTAGTAATAATCCCACTGGGATCCTATTGAAAAAAAAAAATACTAATCTGTCAGAGAGAGTGCGAGCATTGACGCAAGCAGCTCTCTGACGTCAGTAGGCTATCTGCAGTGAAAGAGAGAAAGGGGGAGGGGGTGTGCATGGGGCAGCGGAGCGCGCAAAGTCTATTTGCCTTCACAAAATACCCGGACGGGCGTCATTGGCATAAATGAGACTTTATAGAGATGAAGCAGCCAACTGCTGAGAGAGAGAGAGAGAGAGAGAGAGAGAGAGAGAGAGAGAGAAGAGAGAAGAGAGAGAGAGAGAGAGAGAGAGAGAGAGAGAGAGAGAGAGAGAGAGAGAGAGAGAGAGAGAGAGAGAGAGAGAGAGAGAGAGAGAGAGAGAGAGAGAGAGAGAGAGAGAGAGAGAGAGAGAGAGAGAGAGAGAGAGAGAGAGAGAGAGAGAGAGAGAGAGAGAGAGAGAGAGAGAGAGAGAGAGAGAGAAAATATTACTCTCCTATGCAAACCTCTTTGTTTTATGTAGAGATACACATAAAACAAGGGGCTTTTGACCAATCTGAAAAAGATCTGATGAGATTGGTCAAAAGACTGGAGAGGATTAAGTAGGGTTTTTTCAATTTCCACACACCGAAGGACTGGTGATGGTGTCAGTTTGAGAAGAAAGGCACAGTATGACTGCTGTTTCCCCAACAGCTTTTCTGGAACTATGTGACGTTAGGGGGTGCTAGAGGGCGATCATGGGAGATTATCCCTAGATGCACAGCAGCCTGGTCTCATAGACCAGACTAAACTTTGTGACTGAAAATCCGTGATGCCCAAATTTGTATGAAGTTACATTTTGTATGGTTACATAAGACCGAAGGTTACTTAAGGAAAAAAGTAAAGGAGGATGGTTGGTTGGGGTGGATAGGTCAGTGTATAACGTGAACATCTAGCAACTCAAAGGTTGCGTGTTCGAATCTCATAAGTGACAACTTTAGCATTTTAACTAATTAGCAAGTCGGAAGTTTACATACACTTAGTTTGAAGTCATAAAAACACATTTTTCAACAACTCCACAGATTTCATGTTAACAAACTATAGTTTTGGCAAGTCAGTAAGGACATCTACTTTGTGCATGACACAAGTAATTATTCCAACAATTGTTTACAGACAGATTATTTCACTTATAATTCACTATATCACAATTCCAGTTGGTCAGAAGTTTACATACACTAAGTTGACTGTGCTTTTAAACAGCTTGGAAAATTCCAGAAAATGATGTCATGGCTTTAGAAGCTTCTGACAGGCTAATTGACATAATTTGAGTCAATTGGAGGTGTACCTGTGGATGTATTTCAAGGTCAACCTTCAAACTCGGTGCCTCTTTGCTCGACATCATGGGAAAATCAAAAGAAATCAGCCAAGACCTAAGAAAAAAAGTTGTAGACCTCCACAAGTCTGGTTCATCCTTAGGAGCAATTTCCAAATGCCTGAAGGTACCACGTTCATCTGTACAAACAATAGTACGCAAGTATAAACACCATGGGACCACACAGCCTTCATACCGCTCAGGAAGGAGACGCGTTCTGTCTCCTAGAGATGAACGTACTTTGGTGCAAAAAGTGAAAATCAATCCCAGAACAACAGCAAAGGACCTTGTGAAGATGCTGTAGGAAACAGGTACAAAAGTATCTATATCCACAGTAAAACAAGTCCTATATCGACATAACCTGAAAGGCCGCTCAGCAAGGAAGAAGCCACTGCTCCAAAACCGCCATAAAAAAGGCAGACTATGGTTTGCAACTGCACATGGGGACAAAGATCGTACTTTTTGGAGAAATGTCCTCTGATCTGATGAAACAAAAATAGAACTGTTTGGCCATAATGACCATCGTTATGTTTGGAGGAAAAAGGGGGAGGCTTGCAGCCGAAGAACACCATCCCAACCGTGAAGCACGGGGGTGGCAGCATCATGTTGTGGGGGTGCTTTGCTGCAGGAGGGACTGGTGCACTTCACAAAATAGATGGCATCATGAGGAAGGAAAATGATGTGGATATATTGAAGCAACATCTCAAGACATCAGTCAGGAAGTTAAAGCTTGGTTGCAAATTGGTCTCCAAATGGCTAAAAGCTGAAATAAATAATTCTCTCTACTATTATTCTGACATTTCACATTCTTAAAATAAAGTGGGGATCCTAACTGACCTAAGACAGGGATTTTTTACTAGGATTAAATGTCAGGAATTGTAAAAAACGGAGTTTAAATATATTTGGCTAAGGTGTATGTAATCTTTGGACTTCAACTGTACTTACTACTTTTTAGCAACTTAGCATGTTAGCTAACCCTATCCCTAACTTTAACCCTTTAACCTAACTCCTAACCTTAAACCTAACCTTAACCCATAAACCTAACCCCTAGCCTTGCTAATGTTAGCCACCTAGATAACGTTAACCACAACAAATTAGAAATCGTAACATATCATACGTATTGCAAATTGCGAACAGGTTGCACAAATTGCATATCGTAACATACAGTATTATACGAATTGTAATTCGTAACATATCATACAAATTGTAATTGGTAACATTTCATACAAAATGGATGATGGACATCCTCAAATGAATACATACCAAAGGTAACATATCATACCTTATTTGAGTGTCCTGGATTTTGATTGACTATGTTGCGTCTACTTCTAAATACAGGTTGCTCACAGATGTTCCTGTCATCTACCAGCCACTGCCTCTCGTGAGTAGCAACGGCAATTTTAGACGTTGAGTTTCGGTTCCCTTGGAGCAGCTCAGCGTAGGTTCTGCCTCACCCTGCAGGCTCCAGAGCTTGGTGTTTGGAGAGGAGAGGAGAGGAGGGGGTGAAATCTCAGTTGGCTTTGCAGTGTTGTTTCTCTGTTCTCCAGATCTCCTCTATTGTGATGGGCCTAGCTGTCATCCGTGCGCCAACAAAGCTGAGAGTTGGATTATATTGCAAATGATTTAGGCCTAACTGACAAAGAAAATCACCACCAAAACTGCGCTAACTCGCCCCTTCAACTAGAAAGTACTTTTTCCACATTTTGTTATGTTACAGCCTTAATCTAAAATGGATTAAATAAATAAAAAATCCTCAGCAATCTACACACATTACCCCATAATGAAAAAGCGAAAAGAGGTTTTTAGAAATGTTTGCAAATTTATACAAAATACAAAACATAAATACTTTATTTTACATACAGTAAGTATTCAGACCCTTTGCTATGAGACTCAAAGGTGAGGTGCATCCTGGTTCCATTGATCATCCTTGAGATGTTTCTACAACTTGATTGGAGTCCACCTGTGGTAAATTCAATTGATTGGACATGATTTGGAAATGCACACACCTGTTTATATAAGGTCCCACAGTTGATAGTGCATGTCAGGGCAAAAACCAAGCCATGAGGTCGAAGGAATTGTCCGTGGAGCTCCGAGACAGGATTGTGTCGAGGCACAGATCTGGGGAAGGGTACCAAAACATTTCTGCAACATCGAAGGTCCCCAAGAACACAGTGACCTCCATCATTCTTAAATGGAAGAAGTGGCCGCCCGGCCAAACTGAGCAATCAGGGGAGAAGGGCCTTGGTCAGGGAGGGGAGCAAGAACCCGATGGTCACTCTGACAGAGCTCTAGAGTTCCTCTGTGGAGATGGGAGAACCTTCCAGAAAGACAACCATCTCTGCAGCACTTTATGGTAGAGTGGCCAGACGGAAGCCACTCCTCAGTAAAAGGCCCATGACAGCCCGCTTGGAGTTAGCCAAAAGGCACCTTAAGGACTTTCAGACAATGAGAAACAAGATTCTCTGGTCTGATGAAACCAAGATGAAACTCTTTGGCCTGAATGCCAGCGTCACGTTTGTCAGAAATCTGGCATCATCACTATGGTGAAGCATGGTGGTGGCAGCATCATGCTATGGGGATGTTTTTTAGCGGCAAGGACTGGAAGACTATTCGGGATAGAGGCAAAGATGAACGGAGCAAAGTACAGAGAGATCCTTGATGAAAACCAGAGCGCTCAGTACCTCAGACTGGGGCAACGACCCTAAGCACAAAGACAAGACAACGCAGGAGTGGCTTCGGGACAAGTCTCTGAATGTCCTTGAGTGGCCTAGCCAGAGCCCGGACTTGAACCCGATCTAACATCTCTGGAGGGACCTGAAAATAGCTGTGCAGCAGCGCTCCCCATCCAACCTGACAGAGCTTGAGAGGATCTGCAGAGAAGAATGGGAGAAACTCCACAAATACAGGTGTGCCAAACTAGTAACATCATACCCAAGATGACTCAAACCTGTAATAGCTGCCAAAGGTGCTTCAACAAAGTATTGAGTAAAGGGTCTGAATACTTATGTAAATGTCATAGTTCAGTTACATAAACAACAAAAATTTGCAAACATTTCAACAACAAAAAACTGTTTTTGCTTTGTCATTATGGGGTATTGTGTCATTATGGGGTATTGTCAGTAGATTGGTGAGGATGAAAAATATTTAATCAATTTTAGAATAAGGCTGTAACCTAACAAAATGTGGAAAAAGTCAAGAGGTCTGAATACTTTCCGAAGGCTCTGTACATGGTGGCACGGATCAGTCGCCAATTGCCTCGTGCGTAATTTCCAACCGAACAAGGCTCAGTCCTATAATCCTGGTCACACGTGATCAGCAAATCGCCTCCGTATCAATATTTGTAATTTGTCAGGATGGGGACTAAGCCTATCGCTCTCAATTCCTAGAAAACACACATTGTCCGATCACAGATAGCATCAGTATTAGCCTACATTCGGACAATCTCTCCATTCGTCTTTGCATCTCCAATGGCCGGTGCATCCATCCACGCACGCACCTGCCAACTTTCTCTTCTCGAAATGGTTTGGAGACACTCGCCGGAGGGAAAGACACAGAACGAAAGGAGTGATCTGTTTGAATGGAACTGAAGACTGTTCTGATTGTTCGGAATTCTAAACTAGCCATTCCCTGTGTGTTGCATGTGCGTGCCCAGCCAGCTGATAGTGTATCCGCTGTCTCGCTATAACTCACCCCCCCCCCACGACTGTCACATAATAAAACCACGGAGGAGGCTTCGTTTTAAAACAAGGGAGCAGCAAATGTCGAAGAAACGCAAAAATCCTGAAGAAGAGGAGGGAATCGAGGACGTAGAAAAAGACTTCCCACGTGCGGGTTGTAGCAGTGATCAAGGTATGTGCGCGTTGTCTTGTTCAGTTGTACGTGATGGTCGTGATAGCTTGAAGATAAAGGTGTGTGGGGCATCTATTTGACTAGTGCACAGGGGCCTACGTTTGTGACACATCTAGGTTCTTTTGTATCAACAGAGTAGCTGGCAGGCTTCTGGTTTCCCACCACATTTAGTCTGAGTACCAGTCTCTTTATGACATGGAGTACAGGAGTGGATTATCTATGGAGACTGGTAACCAGAGTATAGATCATTCACAAGGAATTCACATAGCAATGATAAAGAACAAAACGTTCTTTGCTATAGTAATGCTGCCCATGCCAATGTGGGTATCTCTCGCTCTCAGTTCAATTCAAACGGATTTATTGGCATTGGAAACATGTTTACATTCCCAAAGCAAGTGGAAATTAACAGTAAACATTACACTCACACAAGTTTCATAAGAATAGAGATATTTGAAATGTTATATTACTGGCTATGTACAGTGTTGTAACAATGTGCAATTAGTTAAAGTACAAAAGACAGATAAATATAGTTTGTATTTACAATGTTGTTTGTGCTTCACTGGTTGCCATTTTCTTGTGGCAACAAGTCTCTCTCTGTCTCTCTCTCTCTCTCTCTCTGTCTCTCTCTCTCTCTCTCTCTGTCTCTCTCTGTCTCTCTCTCTCTCTCTGTCTCTCTCTCTCTCTCTCTCTGTCTCTCTCTCCCTGTCTCTGTCTCTCTCTCTCTCTCTCTCTGTCTCTCTCTGTCTCTCTCTCTCTCTCTCTCTCTCTCTGTCTCTCTCTCCCTGTCTCTGTCTCTCTCTCTCTCTCTCTCTCTCTGTCTCTCTCTGTCTCTCTCTGTCTCTCTCTCTCTCTCTCTCTCTCTGTCTCTCTCTGTCTCTCTCTCTGTCTCTGTCTCTGTCTCTGTCTCTCTCTCTGTCTCTGTCTCTCTCTCTGTCTCTGTCTCTGTCTCTCTCTCTCTCTCTCTCTCTCTCTCTGTCTCTCTCTCTGTCTCTCTCTCTGTATCTCTCTCTCTGTATCTCTCTCTCTGTCTCTCTGTCTCTCTATCTCTCTTTCTCTCTCTCTGTCTCTCTCTCACTCTCCCTCTCCCTCTTTCTCTCACTCTCCCTCTGCCTCTTTCTCTCTCTCTCTCTCTCCTCTTGTATAAAAACTTTGCTGAGATGAAAACTTTTAGAACCCAGTGCCAGGTGTCTTTTCACACATCTTGTGACATTACACCACCTTTGGGAACCTTACTAACCCCCCAAAAAACGTTAATCTATTTTAATTTGTTTATTAGTTGAACATGGCATGAACATGCTCCACCCATAACAAACCATCTACTACCAACTGGCCCCTCCCACCATAACAAACCATCTACTACCAACTAGCCCCTCCCACCATAACAAACCATCTACTACCAACTAGCCCCTCCCACCATAACAAACCATCTACTACCAACTGGCCCCTCCCACCATAACAAACCATCTACTACCAACTAGCCCCTCCCACCATAACAAACCATCTACTACCAACTGGCCCCTCCCACCATAACAAACCATCTACTACCAACTAGCCCCTCCCACCATAACAAACCATCTACTACCAACTAGCCCCTCCCACCATAACAAACCATCTACTACCAACTAGCCCCTCCCACCATAACAAACCATCTACTACCAACTAGCCCCTCCCACCATAACAAACCATCTACTACCAACTAGCCCCTCCCACCATAACAAACCATCTACTACCAACTGGCCCCTCCCACCATAACAAACCATCTACTACCAACTAGCCCCTCCCACCATAACAAACCATCTACTACCAACTAGCCCCTCCCACCATAACAAACCATCTACTACCAACCGGCCCCTCCCACCATAACAAACCATCTACTACCAACTAGCCCCTCCCACCATAACAAACCATCTACTACCAACCGGCCCCTCCCACCATAACAAACCATCTACTACCAACTAGCCCCTCCCACCATAACAAACCATCTACTACCAACCGGCCCCTCCCACCATAACAAACCATCTACTACCAACTAGCCCCTCCCACCATAACAAACCATCTACTACCAACTAGCCCCTCCCACCATAACAAACCATCTACTACCAACCGGCCCCTCCCACCATAACAAACCATCTACTACCAACTAGCCCCTCCCACCATAACAAACCATCTACTACCAACCGGCCCCTCCCACCATAACAAACCTTCTACTACCAACTAGCCCCTCCCACCATAACAAACCATCTACTACCAATGCAATGCCATCACTGTTTAGGCTGACCCAGGTCAACAGGCCTGACCTCACAGAATAGAATATATGGACTGATTGATTCATGTAAAGTAATGATCAAAATGCTTAATATAAAGTAATGATCAAAATTCTTAATGTAAAGTAATGATCAAAATTCTTAATGTAAAGTAATAATCAAAATTCTTAATGTAAAGTAATGATCAAAATTCTTAATGTAAAGTAATGATAAAAAATGCTTATTGTAAAGTCATGATCAAATGCTTAATGGATTTTCTGTATGTTTTTACATTTCTAAAGGACTCTTGGAAGACTAGCCCTTGGTAGTCTAAAAGAGATCCTAATAAAATAAAATAACATCAAAAATCGAAATGCTCCCTAAAATTAAAATGAGAAAAATTACAATCAGTAGCTGTAGCAGTCAGTCATTAGTCTGTAACAGTAGGAATATCTCTGTAGAGTTGATGGGTTACCATCTCCACTTTTACAAATACTAATATACCTTAATGCTTTTCACAACACACCACATGCCAGATTATTAACTATTTATATAATAACTATTCACAACACACCACATGCCAGATTATTAACTATTTATATAATAACTATTCACAACACACCACATGCCAGATTATTAACTATTTATATAATAACTATTCACAACACAATACATGCCAGATTATTAACTATTTATATAATAACTATTCACAACACAATACATGCCAGATTATTAACTATTTATATAATAACTATTCACAACACACCACATGCCAGATTATTAACTATTTATATAATAACTATTCACAACACAATACATGCCAGATTATTAACTATTTATATAATAACTATTCACAACACACCACATGCCAGATTATTAACTATTTATATAATCCTATTCACAACACAACACATGCCAGATTATTAGTGTAGAGTAGGCTCTCCTAAAATTACACAAATATTTTACCACCACCAATGCACGCGCACGCGCACGCACACACACACCGTGCAGCACTAGTTGTCTGAATTTAATTTAATTCCTGAAACATTCTATTGTTTTGTACAACAGCACCACCTAGTGGTGTAGTTCTTAATAGCCATTAAAAAGGTTTGAGAGTATAGCCTGTATTTACCGTCTTTCCTCGATTCCTTGTGTCCTCTCTCCTTGCTTCCTTCTCAAAGCGTATTGGACTTAAAGATCCAATGTCATGAGACTTTTTCCTCCAACGCTTTTTGTGAGGACAGAGGACGCAAGGAATCGAAAAAAATAGGAATTGAGGAGTCCCTCAGACTCTCTTGAGAACACTAGATGGAGCCACAGTGTCAGGAAAGAGAGCCATTTGGGACTAATGGTCATCAGAGGAATCCACTGATGTCACAATGTCATCATCATCATCATCATCATCATCATCATCATCATCACCATCATCATCATTATCAGTAAGAAGAACTCTGTAAAGTTAACTTAGGTAATAGTGGGAAGATCTCTGTAGAGTTTAAATTATTATTTTATTTTTTATTGAAACTTTATTTAACTAGGCAAGTCAGTTAACAACAAATTTTTATTTACAATGACGGCCTACCTAGAGGTAAAATATAAATAAATAAAATATAAATATAGGACCAAACACACATCACGACAAGAGAGACAAAACAACACTACATAAAGAGAGACCTAAGACAACAACATAGCATGGTAGCAACACAAGACAACACAGCATGGTAGCAATACAACATGACAACAACATGGTAGCAACACAACATGGTAGCAGCACAAACATGGTGCAAACATTATTGGGCACAGACAACAGCACAAAGGGCAAGAAGGTAGAGATGACAATACATCACGCAAAGCAGAGTTGATGGGTTTGGTAACAGGAAGAAAATCTCTGTAGAGTTGATGGGTTTGGTAACAGGAAGAAGATCTCTGTAGAGTTGATGGGTTTGGTAACAGGAAGAAGATCTCTGTAGAGTTGATGGGTTTGGTAACAGGAAGAAGATCTCTGTAGAGTTGATGGGTTTGGTAACAGGAAGAAGATCTCTGTAGCGTTGATGGGTTTGGTAACAGGAAGAAGATCTCTGTAGAGTTGATGGGTTTGGTAACATGAAGAAGATCTCTGTAGAGTTGCGTTGATGAAAGAAAGAGCATGATGCAAAAATAAGTAGGCTTTAACGTAAAGCACATTGTAATGATCTATGTTCAGAGAGGTCTCTGGAAACCTTTATGGTGTTCAAGTTAAGTGTCCAGAGACCTCTCTGGATAACTCTATGTTGAGTTTGTGGTTAGATAGATAGATTGCACACCAGGTCATGTTTGCATGCTTGCCTGTTGTTGTTTGGTTGATATGAAAAGGTATTACTGCACATTACTGCTCAGTGCCTCGGTCCTCTCTATGCAACGTGACACACATGACCATTACGCACATGACACACGGTGGATGTGGAAACAATTCACTTCAACGCACAAATATCATACCCCCAAGACATGCTGACCTCTAACCATTACAATAACTTTGGAGATTAGCATTTTTGGGGGGTATGATATTTATGCCTGGTCATTATTCACAATTCATTCAGGATTATCCCTAATCATGGAACATCCACATGAATGTAGAATGTTTTAGAAACATATTATATTTTTATTTACAATCAAAGTGACTCCAAAATGACACAATACAATATTTACCATACATTTTTATTGGATTTATTTGTATTTGTATTTATTAGGTATTTGTATTTATTTATTACCCTGTCAGTCTGCTCTTTAATCTCAGTGTATGATTTAAAATCCAAAGTGCTGGTGTACAGAGCCAAAACAACAACATTTGTCGCTGTCCCAATACTTTTGGAGCTAACTGTATGTACAGTACCAGTCAAAAGTTTAAACAGACCTACTCATTCAAGGGTTTTTCTTTATTTTTAGTATTTTCTACATTGTAGAATAATAGTGAAGACATCAAAACTATGAAATAACGCATATGGAATCATGTAGTAACCAAAAAAGTGTTAAACTAATCAAAATATATTTTAGATTATAGATTCTTCAAAGTAGCCACCATTGGCCTTGATGACAGTTTTGCACACTTGGCATTCTCTCAACCAGCTTCACTTGGAATGCTTTTTCAACAGTTTTGAAGGAGTTCCCACATATGCTGAGCACTTGTTGGCTGCTTTTCCTTCACTCGGCGGTCCAACTCAAACCATCTCAATTGGGTTGAGGTCGGGTGATTGTGGAGGCCAGGCCATCTACTTCTTGTTCAAATAGCCCTTACACAGCCTGGAAGTGTGTTGGGTCATTGTCCTGTTGAAAAACAAATGATAGTCCCACTAAGAGCAAACCAGATGGGATGGCGTATCGCTGCAGAATGCTGTTGTAGCCATGCTGGTTAAGTGTGCCTTGAATTCTAAATATATCACAGACAGTGTCACCAGCAAAGCACCCCCACACCATCACACCTCCTCCTCCATTCTTCACGGTGGGAACCACACATGCAGAGATTATCCGTTCACCTACTCTGCGTCTCACAAAGAAACAGCGGTTGGAACCAAAAATCAGGTCAAAGGACCATGAAGGCCTCACACAGTCTCCTCTGAACAGTTGATGTTGAGATGTCTGTTACTCTGTGAAGAATTTACTTGGGCAGCAATTTCTGAGGCTGGTAACTCTAATGAACTTATCCTCTGCAGCAGAGGTAACTCTGGGTCTTCCTTTCCTGTGGCGGTCCTCATGAGAGCCAGTTTCATCATAGCGCTTGATGGTTTTTGTGACTGCACTTGAAGAAACCTTCAATGTTCTTGACATTTTCCAGATTGACTGACTTTCATGTCTTAAAGTAATGATGGACTGTCGTTTCTCTTTACTTATTTGAGCTGTTCTTTCCATAATATGGACTTGGTCTTTTACCATATAGGGCTGTCTTCTGTATACCAACCCTACCTTGACGCAACACAACCGATTGGCTCAAACACATTAAGAAGGAAAGAAATTCCACAAATTAACTTTTAATAAGGCACACCTGTTAATTGAAATGCATTCCAGGTGACTACCTCATGAAGCTGGTTGAGAGAAAAGTTTGCAAAGCTGTCATCAAGGCAAAGGGTGGCTATTTATGTGTAATTTCATAGTTTTGATACAATATAGAAAAAAGTCAAAACAAAGAAAAATCCTGGAATGAGTAGATATATCCAAACCTTTGACTGGTACTTTACATACAGTATGTACAAAATGACCAGAGACCTGGCTGGCAAGACAAATCAATGTAACTGTCTCAGAATTGGGCTGCCTGTGTAAACTCAGGCATAGTGACAGCCCAGTGGAGAGAAAGAGAGAAGGGAACCAGATGAATACAGATACAGGGGGAGAGGACGAAATAGGGGGTGGCAGAGAAAAGAGAGGGAATATAATAATGGACGGACAAGTGACCGAGATGACGGTAACATCAATGGCGGTAACACCAATGACGATAACACCAATGACGGTAACACCAATGACGATAACACCAATGGCGGTAACACCAATGGCGGTAACACCAATGACGATAACACCAATGACGGTAACACCAATGACGGTAACACCAATGGCGGTAACACCAATGGCGATAACACCAATGACGGTAACACCAATGACGGTAACACCAATGATGGTAACACCAATGATGGTAACACCAATGATGGTAACACCAATGACGGTAACACCAATGACGGTAACACCAATGACGGTAACATCAATGATGGTAACACCAATGACGGTAACATCAATGACGGTAACACCAATGACGGTAACATCAATGATGGTAACACCAATGACGGTAACATCAATGACGGTAACACCAATGACGGTAACACCAATGACGGTAACACCAATGACGGTAACACCAATGACGGTAACATCAATGATGGTAACACCAATGACGGTAACATCAATGACGGTAACACCAATGATGGTAACACCAATGATGGTAACACCAATGATGGTAACACCAATGACGGTAACACCAATGATGGTAACACCAATGACGGTAACACCAATGAGACACTTTAGGTAATTTAGGATTTTCTTAAAGGTCATTAACCCTTTAAAAATAATTTACTCAAGTGATATGATCAATCGTTTTGCTCACAATGTAATTTAATTTCCCTAAATTTAAATCGAGTGTCTGTGTGTGTGTGTGTGTGTGTGTGTGTGTCTCGTGTGTGTGTACGTGCGTATGCGTGTGTGTGTGTGTGTGTGTGTGTGTGTGTGTCTGTGTCTGGTGTGTGTGTACGTGCGTATGCGTGTGTGTGTGTGTGTGTGTGTGTGTGTGTGTCTGTGTCTGGTGTGCGTGTACGTGCGTATGCGTGTGTGTGTGTGTGTGTGTGTGTCTGTGTCTGGTGTGCGTGTACGTGCGTATGCGTGTGTGTGTGTGTGTGTGTGTGTGTCTGTGTGTGTGTCTGTGTCTGGTGTGTGTGTACGTGCGTATGCGTGCTTGCATGCCTGCGTCCGTTTGTGACAGGGGACTAGCTTGCAGTATTAGTTATGTCTGAATTAATGTGTTAATTAGCAGTAGTGTCATACAGGGCTGAGTAGTGTCATACAGGGCTGAGTGGTGTCATACAGGGCTGAGTAGTGTCATACAGGGCTGAGTAGTGTCATACAGGGCTGAGTAGTGTCATACAGGGCTGAGTAGTGTCATACAGGGCTGACAGTCAGACAGAAGACAGTAGAGAATACCTTATACAGAGAGGTGGTGGAGAGGGACGGACTCTCTCTCTCTCTGTGTGTGTGTGTGTGTGTGTGT